>PVJI01000130.1:210000-363682 GCA_004026765.1 Micronycteris hirsuta
TGTGGCATGTAGATAAGAGAAACACACAGCATTAAAAGACATTCATTTCTCCAAAGTCTTAAAATTAGCTTCTTTCTGCCATTGTGTATTAATGTTCTTCTTCAGGAATACAGCATATTAAAGAACTGAACAGAATTAGTAATAAATTTGTTAATTACAAATTTAAGCAACACAACTGTGTTGTTTTCCCAATATGTGTTTTTTTTCAAAAGCAGAATTGCTAATGCATTTTAATCACTTATGTATAAACATTTGAGGGTAAAATATTCTGAAGTTTATCAATTTCAAGAGCTGTTTATTTGCTAGCAAAATAGGCCATGTTATACAACATATATCTTATCATTTTTGCTCATCAAATCCCCATTTGCTGAATGCAAATTTCCTTGGTCTAAGTGCTCTTGCACCTCAATTTAAATGAATAATAGGATCGACTCTATTAAAATCAGTTTAAGGTTGCCATGGGTGACATATCAGTAGGGCTAAAATGAGAAAAAAAGGTCACAGAATCAGTCCTTACAACCTGTTTTTTATCATAATGAAGCATATGTAAGACTCAACAAAGGCTTAACTAACAATATGTCACTTAACCAATACTTCAGTTTGTGGGTCTTCTTAAAAATGTTTTTTAAGCCACGATGTATTCCAAACAGAATAAACGTAAAATTATAGTGCCATCAATAACTCTGGGAATGTATTCAGTTGCGTTGAAAATTAGAGTAAGCTCTTGTACTATTACACAAGACTGGCAGACTGTAGATTGGTAAAAATAACAGAACCCCTCAGAAAAAGGAGGAGTGGATACCTTGGCGGCAGTAAATCTCTTGTTACAAGGATCCAGCTAGGTGTTATAATCAAATTAACAAAGCATGCAGAAACCACAGTCAAACATCTCATTTGAGAAAAAATTTGTGGCTTCTGCCAACCAGACTTAAAGAATTATTCATGTAGTTATTAGTAGGTATTGAAACATCAGCACCAGACATGGAAGACATCCTTTGGGTCATAGTTTGAGGCTCTTGAAAGCTGAACAAGCAGGTCTTTGGGGCTCTAGAATACACACACACACACACACACATAGTCAACTCTATTTATTAAAGTCACACTCTTAATGCTGATTTTATATTATTTATGATTCTCATTTGGATTTCAGAGAATCACATTTTTGTTACAAGTGTTATATTTCTTATATATTTTTAAACCTGCAATAAAAGGGAAAAATATCCTTATTTGCTGAGGTTACAGTGTTAGTTTAATTTTCATAGAAGCGGTGGAATATTTTGAAGTGAGTAACATTTACCAAGTCATTAGTTTTATGCAAACTAGGAAGGAAGATGAAAGAAAAAAAATTATCAATTATTTATAGATTGTTAAAATGTATCTTAGTGCACTGCTACTGTATAGAAATGACAATTAGCCAAACTTACCTTCTTTAATTAATAATGCATACATTATGCTCTTTGGGCAACTAATCACCAGCTCTACAAATTTGTTTGACACTGTTGAAGATACCTATCACATGGGTTAAAAAAAGAACAATGCTCTGCCAGCTGCAGCCAACTCCAGCCTCCTAGCAATGCCTGAGAGACAGTAGCAGTCACAGAGAGCAAAATGGTGGTCCTGCTTCTTGACACTATGAACGGGGTCCTGAGCTGGGGAGCTGCCTGCCATGCCTTCGCCACTGAGCGCTCTTTATCTCGGATTGGTTATTCGGGGATGAAAGCCCTCCATCATCTGCCTCCTATGTTAATTTTCCTCATTTTAGAGTGAAACGTTTTTGCAGGTAAACTTGTCTTGTTGCCTTAAAGCTCTATATACCATATTTTCTGAACTAAAATAGAAGCATATGGTTCGATAAAAGGATATACCCTTTGAAAACTGAACTACTATAGAGAACCGGGATGAATGGTCACCAGGCTTATCACCGAAAATTCCAAGCAAACCTGTGATGGCATCATTTTGTTACCACGACATTCTCAAAATTGATTTTTAATAAGACACAAGCATCTATCTGTAATATATTTAGAATAGAAGGAAAAGGCAAGGACATTTTTAAAACATTATCTGCCTCTGCTTCTCTCCATACTTTCAGGATGCAAACCCAGTCTCCTTGTTTTACCCAAGAAATCAATGGCAGCCACTGGAAAGTTTGCAAAGGTTCCCACAGGCTACTAAACTAACAAAGGCCTAGACATTCTATTTCTGAGGTCACTGAAGCACAGCATCATACCAAGTGGTATCTCAAGGGGTCAGCAGGCCAACTGACATTAGGACCAGGTAGACGGTTGGCTGTCACAGGTTTCACCCTGGAGTCACACACACCACAACGAGGCAGACGCTCGTAGCATTTGGAGGAGAAGCGAGACTGGTGCTACTCCCTCACATATGGTGTTTAGCAGACTACACTTCCCATTTGCTCTCGGAAAGGTGTGCGTTTTCGAGGGATAATGCCAAGTGTTCTTTGTGCGGTGGTGTCTTTGCACCGAAAGGTGATGTGTCTGACACATTTTGGCAGGCTGCTGTGAAGAGCTTTAGAATTTTCCACCGACTTTCACTAAGATTTAAGAGAATAACGCTGTACTTTATTGAAAGTAATAACCTGACTTTGGGGACAACAGGGTCACAGTTGGGGAGCAAACCGAGAACATGAGTTGTTATTGACATTTCTCACTATCCTGTAAAATTTCCATTTTGTTGCCTTTTTAATTTAAATACATACTGAGTAGTGGATCTGTCACCAAAGCAAGTGTATCATTTTAAGTAGATTCTGAATTAGAGCTTTGAAATATGGGTATAGTAAAACTAGAATGTGTCTTTCTTGTGAAACCCTCTCCTCTTTTTCAGCTGCTTTAAATGAAATGCAGAGTAAGAGTCCGAATAAATACAAGGGACTTCTCTCAGAAGCCCGAGAGAAGAACCAATTCTATATCTGAGCAGGAGGAAATCTTCATTTCTATCATGAACATTGTGCATTTCCCCACCCACCATTTAGACGGATTTCTGGTAGTCTTTTGTGAAAGACTGCTCTCATTTATTTAACTCATGCCACATGGCTTAGCTTCATAACCAGTATAGGGTTTCTAGAGATTAAAAAAAATCCATTTCTATCTATGGAAATACGAAGCTGGAATTTAAGCTATAATTGCTGCAAGTTTTCCACATTATAGTATAAAATTGCTGGATTTATTAATGCTGCACATCCTTCAACTACTCTCTGCTCTGCCCTGGTCGATGGTTACCTGTCAAAATGGAGAAAAAATTTTAAAAAATATTCTGTGCCACAGAGAAAAATTATGTGTAGATATTCCCATGTTTTTGTTTGTTATAAGCAGAGTATTTGTAATAATTTATGGAAAGTCTTGGAATTATAAATATTAAGCCATTGCCAAATGCTTTAACTATCCCTCCATGGCAAATTGTCTTTAAACACTACCATTTTTTTTTCTTTCTTTTTTTTTTATCATTTACTTGTGGACCAGAAACACTTGCAGGCTCTTGCCCCTGGCCTTCTGTGAGAATGTTAGTTAGCAATGCTCATAAAAACTCAATTCATCAATGTGAACATAATTTGCTATGAACAGAAAGCTCACAAAAGGGTGAATTTGTCAGATAGACAGGTGGCCTGAGATCTCTCCCTGATACTGAATGATATGAATAATAGATTCTGGTAAATGTATGCCAAGACTTGAGCTGTAAACACAGCTGCCTCCATTCCCTTCCAGAAAAACAGCTTCGAGGACGAAAGCACAGGAACCACGGTTCCACCTGAGGACCTCAGCTTGTACACACATGCACACTCACACACTCTCTCTCTCATGCACACAGGCTTGCACGACACACACTCTCATTCAAGAAATAAACAACCTCTATAAAAAAGGGCAGAGCTAGAGGAATGTTTGTGCTCCCCCCTGTCTATGAGAAAGACATTTTAAAGCTATCTTGGGCAGAGGAGACTAGATAGAGATGAGAAAGGAAACAGATTTTCCTAATGGTTCTATTTCCATATTATTTAAATGTCTTATTTTATAAAATACACAAATCAACAGAGCTAATAAACTTTGCAATATTATAACTCCTATTTTATAATGAGCAAAAATAAGAGAGCAGGTTGGCTCTATTCAGAGGCACTGTGCTTGAAATCATTCTAGTAATTCATGGCTATTTGTCTTATGGGTTATTAAGTATTTATTAAGGTTCAAATGTAATGTAGCCTTTTCTCCAATTTACTCTGAACTTTAAAAATCTATTTTGCAAATTGTTTTCCAGGTAATGCACATCCACTTAAGTGTTGAATCTCATGATTTAGAGATTTAGAAGATTCTGATCAAGGGAAATATATATATATATTCATATTCTTTATAGATACTGGTGCATATAGGTTGACCTGTTCTAACAATATTTACGATTGTCTGTCAACTGGCAAAGACATTGGCTGCATCTTTCTTTACAGTAAAGCAGTGTTTCTTAAAGTAAAATACCCATATTATAGGTAGCACAAGAAAGATTTCATGGTTATGCATTTATTTTAATGAATATTAGGATAGCATAAGTAACACTCAAAATGTATGGTGTCCTGGGTATTATTTCTTTGGAATAAAACTAGATATATTGCAGTATAAAAGTCACTTGAATTTAGGGAAAGATATTTAACATTGATATTACTGAAAATACCATTAGTGAAGTGAGCACGTGGATGAATGATATTCACGAAACCCAGCAATCTCTTTCCAATCACAAAAATCACATAAGGGATCTTATCAAGGCAACTAGAAGATAAGTTGCCACAGAACACAGAATTCTCAGAACACACATTTTTAGAGTTGGAGTAAACCTTGGAAACCATTCTGCTCTATTTTCTAATGTTATGAATGTGAAAGCTCTGATTTGGAGGGATTCAGTGAATGACCAAGTCACCTGTCTAGTTATGGGCCAGGACGCAATTAGAAACCTGGGCTCCTCGCAGGCTAGTGCTCTCTGTTGTTAGGAAGAACGGAACAAACTCAGTTGGAAGTTTGGGCATCACTTCCCATTCACTCACCTTTGATTTCTAAAAGGAATGCTGGATATTCTTCCTTATATAAGGTTTAAGTTTTCTTCTTTACAAGAGAATCACTAAAACTTCTTACTATTATTCATTTAGCTTCCCCAAAATACATACACTGAGCATGAGTTAAATTTTGTTGAAAGGACAACAGTGCTTTCTAATGGGAGTGTGAAAATAGAGGCAAACATTATTTCTCTTTTGAATTGTCAGAAGAATGCATCTCTTCCTCTCACTGTGCACATGACTTTCCACTTTTTATTGTGCATTAGTTATACACATTTCCATTTCCCTGAAAACCTAGTAGAACTTTGCATGCAGGAGCTGTGCCTTATTTACCTTTAACTTAGAAAAAATAAAAAAAATATGTATTGATCTTTAGAGAGAGAGGAAGGAAGAGGGAGAGAGAAACACTGGTGTGGGAGAGAAACATCAATTGGTTGCTTCCCACATGTGCCCCAACCTGGGACTGAACCTACAATCTTTCGGTGTACGGGATGATGTTCCCACCAACCGAGCCACACTGGCCAGGGCTACCTTTAACTTTTTAAATTTCTAGTCTCAGTGTCTTACACATGGTAAGTATTCAATAAGCTTTTTATATGAAGGTTCAAATGAATTCAATTCCTAAAATCTCTATTAATATTGCCTGGTCCATGACTCCATTATCTACAAAGTTTATTTCATCTAGTTTGATCAAATCCAATTCATCAGCAATATTTCTATTGATCACTTAGGGTTTTCTATGTAATAATAATGTCACCCATGAATTATTTTTTTACAAACTTTTTTCCTAATTGCATTGATGATGTAATCTATTACAATTTTGAAAAAAATGGCAAGATTTTGATTTATTTTTCAGCACTTCATTTGTTCAGCCAAGCTGATTATTTATCAGCAGTTTCAGCATGTTTTTCTTTCCTTTGGTTTTGGTGAGAAGTCAGTTGTAATTCATGCATTTTCCAAATATGCATAAATTACATGTTATTTCTCTATAAACATTTAAGATTTTTAATTCCATTTTGGTTTTAAATTAAATATATTTTTAGAGTTTCTGTTTCTGGTTTTGTTTTATGTATCTTCTGCTTAAGTTATTCTGAGCTTCCTGAATTTACAAGTTGACATTTTTCATCAAGTTTAAAAACATTGTTGACTTCTGGTCAAGATGGTGGTATAGGCAGAAATGGCTTACCTCTTTGCACAGCCACATCACAATTACAACTAAAATACAGAGCAGCCATCACTCAGAGCAATCAGAAATTGAGTTGAATGGAAGTCTGACTATGGAATTAAAGAAACCACATCCACCAGACTGAGCCAAAGAACTGGCAAGCTGGTGACATACCTGTGACCCCATCAATCTGACTAACACTGCTTGACCCACCTTGGAGATCCCGAGACTTATGGGTCCACCAGACTTACAGGCCCACCTGAGCTGCTTTTCCATATGAATAGCTGGTCTTGGCTCTACTGCACAACTTCCTAAGTCCTCTCCAACAAGCAACAGCTGGCCTCAGTGAGCCCCAGACCTGGCACTGGCAGCAGTCAGCCTAGATCCACAGGTTGGCTTCACCATGGAATCTCCAAACCCAGCACAAGTAGCAGCCTTCTCAGATTGCTTTGTAGTTCAGGTAGGGCGACTGGGAAAAATACAGGTAGGGGCTGACCTTGGCCTGCATCACCTGGGAAACCCTAGGGCCAGCATATTTAGTGTACAGCTACAGGCCATATCAGAGCACCACCACCCTGCTCCTATACAGCTGATCCTCCACAGAGGATGAAAGTTGGTGGTCAGTGATCACAGCCAATCCTTGCAGTTGACTGGCCTGGGTAAATCCCTCCTGTTGATCTACCAACAGCAATCAAGACTTAAATACAAAAGGAGGGTGTACTCAGCCCACATGAAGGGTATACCTCTGGTATCCAGCTTAGGTCATCAGGGAGGCTGCCAAAACAGGGAGACAAAGAAACATGGCCCAATTGAAAGAACAGATCAAAACTGCAGAAAAAGAGCTAAACAAAATGGAGATAAACAATCTATCAGATGCAGAGTTCAAAACACTGGTTATAAGGATGTTCAAGGAACTTAGTGAGGACCTCAACAGCATAAAAAAGATCCAGTCAGAAATGAAGGATATACTAATTGAAATAAAGAACGCTTAATAGGAAACAACAGTAGAGTAGATGAAGACAAGAATCAAATCAATGATTTGGAACATAAGGAAGAAAAAAAGCAACCAATCAGAACAAGAAGAAGAAAAAGAATCCAAAGAAATGACAATAGTGTAAGCAGCCTATGGGACAACTTCAACTGTTCCAACATTTGCATCATAGAGCGGCCAGAAGGAGAAGAGAAAGAGCAAGAAATCAGGAATCTATTTGAAAAAATAGTGAAAGAAAACTTCTCTAATTTGTGGAAGGAAATAAACATGCAAGTCCAGGAAGCACGGAGTCCCAAACAAGATGGATGCAAAGAGGCCCACTCCAAGGCACATCATAACTAAAATGCCAAAGGTTAGAGATAAAGAGAGAATCTAAAAGCAGTTAGAGAGAGAAAGAGAGAAAAGCAGTTAGTTACCTGCAGAGAAGTTCTCATTAGTCTGTCAGCTGATTTCTTAAAAGAAACTTTGCAGGCTAGAAGGAATTGGCAAGAAATATTCAATGTCATGAAAAGCAGGGGCCTACAGCCAAGATTGTTCTATCTAGCAGAGATATCATTTAGAATTGAAGGGCAGATAAAAACTTCCCAGACAAGAAAAAACTAAAGGAAGTTATCATCACCAAACCATTATTATACAAAATGTTAAAGGGACTTATTTAAGAAAAAGATCAAAACTGTGAACAATAAAATAGCAACAATACATAAATATCAACAATTGAATCTAAAAAAACAAATATAGCAAACAAACAGAACAGACAGAATCATGGATACGGAGAGCATTTTGATGGTTGCCAAATGGGAGGGAGGTGTGAGGGAATCGGTGAAGAGGTGAGGGGATTAAGAAGTACAAATAGGTAGTTACAGAATAGCCATGGGGATATCAAGTACAGTGTAGGAAATGGAGTAGCCAAAGATCTTATATGCACGAGCCATGGGCATGAATAAAGGTGTGGGGATTGCCTGAGGGAGTGCGGGGGGTGCTGGGTGGAGGGGGGCAAAGGGGAAAATCAGGACAACTGTAATAGCATAATCAATAAAATGTGATTAAAAAATAAAAACATTCAGGGGTACACACACACACACATTCTCTGCTCATTCTTTATTCTCCCACTGTATGTCAAATTTAGGTACTGCACTGATTTTGTTCTGCTGATATTCTGTTCTGTTTTTTTTCCCCCATATATTTTCCTCTGTTCTTTTTGCTGGATAATATCTATCTACAAGTTTACCAATGCTTTATATTTTAAATACCTACCTATTACTAAGCTCATTCAGCATTTTTCTATTTCAGACAAATTTAGAACTTTCAGTTCTAAAACTTGTATTAGGATTCTTTTCTATTTCTTTGCTGAGTTTTACATCTGTTTACTCAATATAGTCATCTTTTTCTTTAAGTCTTTGAACATATTTATAATAGCTGTTTTATAATATTTGTCTGATAACTTCATTATTCTGGTTTTCTTAAGATCTTTTTCTGTTGTCTGCTTTTTTCTTGATTATGAGCCTTATCTTCTGCTTCTTGAGATCTCTAGCAATGTTTATTGTACTGTTATGGATAATATGTTTAAGAGAATCTGGATTATATTGCCTTTCTTTAAAGAGTAAATATTTTTAATGTAGGGTATTTAAATTACTGTCAGCCTTATTTAGCCTTGTTATGTCTCTGCTAGGGTAGGTCTATTCATTTTTGAACCCAATTCTAAGTCTTATTAGGTAGCTGCAGGTTCTAAGAGGTCTCACCTGAGTGTTGAAATTACTCAGAGATTTCCCTTCTATGATTGAGCTAAACTCCAATGTATCGTAGTACTACTGTAAGACTCCTGGCCTTTGCACATGTACCCTAGCTCTCAGGCACACTTATAGAGCAACTCATCATGAAGATGATTCTGGAAGCCCTCTTTGAAGAGTTTTTTTTTTTTTTTTTTTCTTTCTTACCATCTTCCGCACATACCAGCCAATTTAGCAGTCCTGAACATTGGCTTCTGCTTCAACTCAACAACACTACCATCCCTTTTGGTCTTCTTTTCCCTATGCTGCTACATCAAAATATACCCAGATAGAAAGCTAGAGCGAGCATTGGACTCATTTTACATGATATCCTTCTTTTAGTTTTTCAGTATCATAATGCCACTTAGATAAATTATAGAATTGTTTAGTGTGGGAGGGAAAGTCTATTAGCAGTTACTCTAGTATTAAGAGAAGAAACACGTCCCCACAGATCTATATTTTTAAAAACCCAACTGTTTAGTAATTGTAGAAAGAATAGAAATGCAAAATTATCTCAATAACTTCTGATCTGCTCCTTTATTCATATTAGTGCTTAAACCACTATATGTATAAATTATGTGTTTCACCATTGCCCTTGGATATTTCTACTTTAGGCAAAGAAGAGTATGTAGATATTCATTTAATTTAACTTACCCTCAGACTGGACCATTTAAGAGTATCATAACAAGTAAAAGAAAGCCCAAATCATAGAAAAATTATTCTGTGTTCTTGACCCAGCATTTCCTTCTTGCACATGAATCAGTAGGGCTGAGTTGAGGCTCTATATCCTTTTTATTAAATTTAACCAATTTAATGCAAGTGACATTCTTGCTAAATTTTGAAATCAAACAACACTACCTCTTTAATATAATATGCTGTAGTAAGAACCATTAATCAAAAATTATTTGAGCTTTCTAATATATGTATATGAGAAATTTGTCTCATATTCAGGCTCTTTTTATCTGATACGATTGTTCCTTATTTAAACAATGAGCCATTTTCTGAGTATTATCTACTCTACGTGTTTTTCTGCTCCATTTTAATTTTGGATTTGAAAATATCAGTCCACACTGGTGTTAATGTCAGTAGGTATGCTGAATGCTGTATCTCAATATTTTAGTTCTACCAGATCCAAGTTACTCTCGCTATCAATTACTTATACCTCTCCTAACACGAAAGCTACTAATCTGTTCCAAATAATGCTACTCATCTGCCTTTATTTAGGTAAAATATCCTTGTTACTAGAGTAGTCATAACATGGCCTAGGTTAAAATGATTGCTATGTTAATACAAATTATTTATAATGGGATTTTCATAGCATCCAGTATACACAATTTATCTTTGAGATACATGAAACCTTCTATAAAGTTCCTATTGTGGAGACTTGATCAACAACAGTAATTCCCTTGTACTCAGCTGATGGTGTAAGAGGAGAGCAGAGGCCCAAACTCACATTAAATAACAGTTATGGATTTACCTATATGAATATTCTGCATTATATTTAAGTAAGAAATATATAAAGAAAATCAAAAAGCATTTCAAATAAATGTTAGAAGGCAGTTAAGTGGGCTGAAAAATTAATTATTCAAAGATTATATAGAAATATGGATAAATGACAGACAACCGGATGTCATGGAACCGCCCTTAGGAAAACAAACTGAATCACATGGCTCTACCTCATTGTTCATGGTCAAGTACTTTACTATAGATCATTGCTGACAAAAAGTATGACTCTACAAATCCTCACCTGAGGGCAATTTTTCACTACTTTTAGAGAAAGAGGAAGGGAGAGAGGGTGACATCGATGTGAGAGAGAAACATAGACTGGTTGCCCCCTGTATGTGCCATGATCAGGAATGGAACCTGCAACCTGAGTATACAGCCTGACTGGGAATCAAACCCTCAACCCTCCCATCACGGGACAATGCTCCAACCGAGCTACGCTGGCCAGGCTGACTGTTCTTTTTCCAGCACTGTTTTAACTAAATAAATGTATCATTTATTTATTCACCAAAACATTTCTGCTGGGATTCCATTTAATGTAATGTTAAGATATTCATAAAAATGAACTTTTTACCTAAATCAATATTCCTTCACTGTCATCATTAAAGGCAAAATTATCTTCTAACTTAAGAATGATACATTTTAGCCACCTGTCTTGATATGTCGAGAAGAGCCACCATTAATGACAGACTCTAAAGAGCTATTCTTTCAGGAGGCCACACAAGTAGAAATAGAGCATCACACGTGTGCACCTAGAAGCAAATCTCCCACTGATATAAATAAACTGGTTATTAAAGCCTAACTTTGAACGACTGAAACCAAATAATACTTTCACAGAAGGACCCTTGAAAACAAAACCTATACTTGACCTTAGCTAAAAGGCCGAGAAATAATCAAAACAAAACCTAAAGCTGCCTCTTCACTGCATTCCATTGCATGAACATTGTTCATAGCAAAGTTCAATTATTGTTTAACTAATAACATAGAGTATCTTATTTAGCTTTCTGACACATCATTTTCTCAGTAGGCATGCCATTATCACATTGTTCTCAAAGAAAATATAGTTGTAGAAAGGAGGTAGTATAGTGAAAGCCAGAAAAACTGAGTATTCCTGAAGCATCTTTTCAAGTAATGTCTGCTGATGGTTTCCTTTGGCCTGGGCCTCGGGTTTCACTTCAGTTAGTTCGTTTTTAGTGAGTTGGGTCAGTTTACCTGCTGATTAAATAGAGATGAGTTGTTCATGTTTGAAAAGTTGCAATATCCAAGTTATTATTTTTTTTAATAAATAACTTTATACACAGAATTTAGTTTCTCTGTAAATTTCTTTAATAGGTCAGGACCAGTCCAGCTGCCTGAGGGGACCTGATATTGGAATAAGAGACAATAGGGGAGTTTGGCACATACAACTGTGGCACATACAAACACACTAAACCACAGTTGTAGGGTGTGTTTGAATGCTGATGTAGTCACCACCCCTGGGTAAAAAGTACAAAGAGCAAGATGCTCGCAAAGGGCTCTGGTCTCCAGTAACCTTTTGGATTCCACACTCTGCGCTGGTTGTCGAAACCACAGCATTTGGGGTATGCCTCTGTGCAGAACAGACAGGGACAGTCAGGGTGCCCTCGTGGGATTCTTGCTTTGGGGCAGCCTTTGCACTGCCTTCTGCCGGTCTGGTAAACTCCCACCGACTCCGAGTCATTGGTCTCGCCAGTCTTTCACCTAGGTTTTGTCACCTTAGTTCAGCTTCAAGAGAAGGTATCACACCTATTGACACCAAGAAGAAATATAATAGCACTAGAAACACAGAAAAAGAGGTAAGCTCTGCATTATGAAAGGAACAAAAAGTAGATGATACAAATAAAGGAAGCTGGAATGAGAGTAGGGCAGAGGCAGGGTTTGCTCTGAGAACTTTGAGAAGAGCCTTTTTAGGTGGAGCCTGATTCCAAGAGTTTTCAGGTCTCTTCTGTCTATCCATTGGAACGCTAACTGCCACCTCTGCCCCAGTTCCTCCCTGGCACACGAGGTCTGCCCTGCGCTTAAGCAATAGCAGACACAAGAAACTCTAGTCCACAACCCCGACACGCACAATGTGAAAGGTGTGTTAACCTCTGCTGCTCGTCTTAGCCTAAGTTTAACTTCATTGTGATACACTAGACTTCCACTTGGTCCTCTTTTGCTTGAATCTTTGTGTTGGTTATGATATCCAATATGTTCAGGATCCCTCTAGTCACTGGAGCCCTGTGGTCCTCTCTCTGTCTTTCTTAGTAGAAATACTTCCTTCCACTCAAGTAGAAATGGAGTACATTACATGCGCACCTAGAAGCAAATCTTGACTCTCAAATCTCCAGTTTCCAGTGTTCAGGCCTGGCAGCTGTCCTGCAGCATTTTCTAGGGCACTGGTTTGCACGAGTTATCAAATATAGCCTAATCCTAGATTCACCTTTACAGCTTCATGCGACATGTCTTTTGACAGTGACTGAAGTCCTTTTAGCACACAAGCAGTTCGGTCTTTGGACCATAGAAGCAGACCTGATTTAAATCTGTAAGTCACTAGTGGTCTGACCTTGGACAAAACCTGGGACAAGCCACAAAAACTCTGTTAGTTTCCTTATTTGTAAAGTTGGGAGACTGGTAGGTGTCTCATTGTGTTGTTTGTTACACTGACTTTATTGAAAGTCTTTAACACAGTTTAGGTAAGACAGCTAGTGTACACCAAATCATGGCTGTTTTTATCATTATCTTTTTGGATTCCCATATGGTACCTACCCTTGTGTCTGTCCTGCAAACATTTGACCAACTGCGTGGTAGCTTTAGTTTGTCATTCATTCATTCAGCCTACTGTGTTCAAGGCACTGTTCCAGGCATTCGTTGTAAGTATGAGCTTCCGTCAGTGGGCTCCGTCCTAGGGCAGGTAACACACTGATGGCCAGCTGCACTCTAAGGTAGGAGATATGGGAGAGGTGGTGTAGATTCGTGGCTACAGAAACTGCCTAGGTCTGAATTCGGCTCCTCTATGCACAGCTGAGTGAACTAGGATAACTCTGATAGCTCAATTTTCCTCTTCTGTAAAATAGAGACAATAGTACCTATCTACTAAGACTGCTGTAAAGCTTAAATTGATACTTTTAATAGGCTTAGATTAGTGCTTACCGCACAATAAATACTCAATAAATGTTAGTTACAATTAAGTACTTAAGGCCTAACCTCAGGGATCTGAGTCCTGATAGAAATTTAAACTTTAAACTTAGCCACTAATTCTGATATCCAAAACCACTTACCATTCTGATTCTTTAGTAAGAGGAGAGAAGGCTACATTTGAAGTTATTTAATTATTCTCTCACCCTTCTCTTTGGGAAGCGCTATTGGGACCCAAGTTTTGTGTTGTAACTTGAATGATTCTGTAGCCTTCTGTGGCCTGTATCCTTGACTTTAAGAAATCATTTATGTATTAAGCTTCAAATAGAAAGTTGAAATCACTCATCAAAGGATTGGAATAAGGGTGACTCTAAGCGCGAGTACGTCACAATCCCAGGCTTCTCTAGGACAAAAATAACTGACAGACCAACTGCAGAAAAAGGAGCCGGGTGACTTATTCAGAGCGAGATGGTCATGTAGGCTGCACAAAAGGAAGAGTCAGAGTACAGACTTGTCAAACAGCAAATTGCGCCTGCAAACAAAGCACATAGTTTAAGGGCATGGGGTTTTAGAAAGGAATGCTGGTCTCTCATTTGTCTTTTCAGCTGGGTCTGTATACATGGGTAATATCACCACAATCAGCGATGTCATCGCTGAATGGAGAGGAATGGAGACTCACACAGAGCTTGCACCAGGGAGACCCTACACGCAGATGAACAATTCATTAGTCATTCAGAACTCAAAGCAGTTGCCAGATTTTGCTCTGTATGCTAAAAACACTACAACAATTGAAAATAGAAAGAAAATAGAATGAAGGTAGTGAGAAAACCTTTTAGGAGGCTATGAGTGTATTTCATCAAAGTACTGTTAAGATTCAGATGAATATCTCCACAGAATTTTTCATGCTATGAGATTTGAAACTTAGACTGCATGTAAATTTTACAACAGTATGAACTGCCCTCCAGTCTAGTATTATTAAATCTACAGAACACTCCCCTCTTTTCCTTGTTTGTTTTTAATGTGATTTATTTCATAAACTTTTATCATCATTTATGCCAAATTATGGTAAATTATATGTTATTGATGATTAAATCAACACACTTGTGTCGAAGACTTATTTCCCACTTATCATTGATAGTCTGATTTTCACAATAAAAATACATACTCCTTACATGGGGAGGGCCCTTTTATTTTATTTTTTTACACTTGTATCCTTCCTCATTTCTTCCTACTTCTCTATTCATAATTGGCATTCATTAAACATTCACTGTTGCATTAATTTGTTCAAGGACAATGCAGGATTTTAAGTATTTATCATTTAGACAATGGTATATCCTATTTAACATGTAGAATAGGCAGAATAAGAGTTTCCCTGAAATGCCCAGGTCCTAATCCCTGGAACCTATGAATATGTTATCTTCACAGAGAAAGGGATGTGGCAGGTGTGATTAAAAGAAAGACTTTGGGATGAGGAGATTATCTCGGATTACCTGGGCGGGCCCAACCTCATCACACAGATCCTTAACAGCAGAGATTTCCTGGCTGTGATCAGGAGACATGCTACAGAGGAATGTTGAGAGAAACACCAAGTTGCTCTCTGTTGCAAGAAGGGGGCCATGAGCTGGGGAACATCCGTGGGAGGCCTTTAGAAGCTAGAAAAGGCAGGAAAATGAATTCTCTAGTCTTCTGAAAGGAGCATGGCCCTGCCAATGCCTTGATTTTAAACCAATGAGACACGTGTTAAAATTCTAAGCTATAGAACTGTAAAGTCACGAGTCATTAGGTTTGTGGTCATTTTTTATAGTGGCAATGGCAACAGCACACAGATACAACGTAGAATGAGACACTATTAGGGCATACACCTGTGTTATTTGCTGGTGTCACAAACTCTCTTTGTTGCTACCACTCCTAGACAAAAGGGCAGTTTTTCTGTGGCAATTTAGACCTATTTTTTTTTTTTAATTTGTACTTGTACTCAAATAAAGATGACCCCAGTAGAGATACATCAGATGTATAGTTCATTGAGATTTAGGCAGGTCTATCTCCAAGTAATTCCCTAATATTTTCTCTTAAAATTCACAAACTGTGCATTTTAGGATTGGTTCTTGTTTTGATGTTTTTTTTTATGAAGTCCCTTTTCACCCTTGAGTTCTTGGCTATGTTAAATCACTAATCTTGCTTTAAACTCTCAGGGCACAGAAGATCTCTTTTCTGGTTCCCCCAAAAGCTGCCCAGAAATACGGAACTTTAAAATCTGGTTGAAAGCAATATTAGCAAAATTGATTTTTTCATAAATCCAGTTGGTGTCCCCATTGGCTCTCCTAGAATTCCTGGGAGTACAGAGTGGAAAAGACATTCAAGAGTTGAAAAATTATACTGAGTATGGAAGAGGAGGGAGAAATATACGTACATGTAATTTTAAAAAAACAGACTGAACTAAGTGTACACTAAGTAACAGGCTTACACAGAGTATAGTCTGGATGTAAGAGTTACAGGGGAGGGCACCAAAGACCCCCACACTCCAGGCTGTGAAGTGTGCAATTATTCTTGTCACACAGCAGTGAAAACTTGATTAGACACATCTGTTGTGTTTTGAAATACAGACCATGTGCCTATCCACACTATCCTTTTAAGAAAATTCCAACTTCAGGCTGTTGGTCCATGTTGGCTATTTCTAAGTGTCCTTTTATAAGAATACACACCTGTTGCTTTAATTTCTCTTGAGAAAAGTTTAGAGAGGAAGACAGCATTGACTAAGCAGAGGGCCAGAGAAGTGGGTAGATTGCAAAAACTTGGTGGTAAGAGTCTGAAATTTCCAGAATATGACCACAATAGATCCCTTAGAAAAACTAAAAGATGATATAATTGACTAGAAACAAATAAACTAGAAGTATTATCAACTTTTTAGAAGGGGTTTTATTACCAAATAAATCCACATCTGGCTGGAAGGACAGATGACTCTAACATTTCCTGGGGCCCCCGGGGTGAGGAGGTTGTTAAAGGAACTCCTTCACCATACTCTCTCCACTGTGACTACAGAGACAATGGTGAGTGAGAATTTTTCACAAAGTAGAATCAGGAGCTCCTAGATGGGTTGACCCAGAAAATCATTCCACAGCCAGGGCATGGAGCTCACACTTTTCCTGCTCAGCAGGATGTCGTGTATCCTATGGACCAAGAGCTACCAGATGCTCTCCATCATTTGCTTTCATAAATAGAAATTTTAGTGCTGGTTGCACTCTCTTTCCCTACTCTTGCATAGTAAGAGCTTTGGCAGCTGATATCTATACTCTAGTTAGGGAAGTCACATTATACCTGATAAAGAAAACTGAACACAAAATTTGATTCTTGGAACCAGCTACAGTAGCTATACGAGGCTTTGGGGAGGAGGGGTGAGTGATTTCAAGGAGATATGAAATCCTGGAAGGTAAATGTTGGAGCAGAAGGGAGTATGTAAATGTTGCATCAATGAGTTGGAGTGGAGATACCATTGACGACCTATCCTACTTTAGCCTGCTCCTTTTTCTAAACAGAATTCTGTTATTGTTCATGTACCTGTTATACGACGGTCTCATGATTAGTAGACCATCGTCCCTGGTCCAGGATCACCCTTAACCTAAGTTGATGTACTTTTCCTGGCTATATTAAGATTTAAGCATGTGATACAATCAAGTAGGTAAAGGAGATGTTTGCTTGAGATTTCTTAGAAATATGCTCCGTTACCTCTCATCAGATGTAGCAGAAGAAGGGCATGGTTTGTGTCGCTACTTGCGGTCATTCGACACAAATAAAGGTGGTGAGCATTAGGATGCAGTCAGTGTTGTGGGTGGCAGAGCAGTGATGGAATGGGCCTGGGTCCATGATGTGCATCTTTGAATCCCTATATCAGTAAATCCTGTAATCTCACACAGCCCTTCCTAGTCACATGAACCAATGAATTTCCTAACTGCTTAAAATCTTTTGAGCTGATTTTCTGTCAATTGCAGCTGAACACAGTCCAGCTGACACAGTATTTCATAGTCACATAAGAATAGTTAAGTTACTCAGTACTTTAGACAGGAGAATATAAATTAGGAAGATTTAATTCTGGGTCCTCAGATGAGTATCCCAGAAATGAACAAATGGTTGAGAGTATAAGCTTTTGAGCCAAATATACCTGAACTTGACTCTTCTCTGTCCATTGTTGGCTAGCTTGTCTTCTCTGAACTCTAGTCTTCAATTCACACTTGTACAATGGAGATAATGAACCTATTTTATAAGATAATTGTAGAGAATAAATGAGATAATGCACATCTAACTCCTGTGATGAAAGAGTTGTTCAATAATTGTAACCATCGTTTTAAGGGCCAGAGGAAAATGTGTTTAAGATCCCTTGGTGAGAAATCCTGCATAGGAAGATGGCCCAAGAGGAATAGAACACTCTGAAAAGTGAAATTCTGAGGACGCGATTGCAAATGATTCTGATGAGACAGAAAAGGGATAGTTAGCCAAAAGGACTGATGTGGTTGTACAGAGATATTTTCCATGAATTAATTCATATTTTTTAAAAAAGTGAATACTGAAAGAGGAAAGCTTTCTCAGTCCAGTGTGAATATACAAGAGAAGTGCCAAAACGAGAGGAGAGGGTAAGGAGGGTGAAGACACTGCAAGGGTATCAACTTAGAAAAAAGGACTCGTGATTATGTCCAAGAACAAATCAATAAGGTCCATATAGAGAGCTGGTGCTTAAGAGACAACAAAGAGAAAACAGGGCTACTTAAAACCGAACTGAAAAGACTATGAACAACAAACAATCTGCGTGACTTAGATGGGGGGGGGCAAAGAACAAATCACAGTCTGCCCATTTTCAAGGTAAATGCCAGTTTTATGCAATTTTAAATTATACTTGGAAATGTTACAGGCCACGTTGACTTGATTGTTACTTAGTTAGGAAACATATAATAAAATAAAATATTAGATAAATTAGATTAGAATCAACCTGAATTAGTGATAAATTCAGACAGCAGTCTTCGCAGTACAAAATGATCGCCGCTCTTTATCGTGAGGTATATGTGTATTTTTCTGTATAAACATGCTATTCACAGTTTGCCTCTGCACAGAAACGGCTTCCTAAATTCTTCAAGTAACTTGAGATTCCAAAATTGTTTATTAGTGATTTTACTAATAGATAACATGGCCCCCATACTTACATGAGTAGAGATGAGGAATTGTACTCTGAATTCAGACTGATGCCGCATTGCAGATGTGCCTCATTGAAACATACCAACACACACACACACACACACACACACACACACCAGAAAACATGTCCTACATTCTCCTTATCTGTCAGAAATAAAGTCTGAGGGGAGGTTTTTATTATCAATATTAAATTCAGGTCTGACCTACTTAAATCTCCTAGAGAGGATAAGAAGGACTGCAGCTAGATAGGCCAGGACAGAAGAGTTTTCTCACCAAGGAAGTCCTTGGAAATAATTCCCCTTCAGGTAAACTGCTTTTAGAAAGCACTTTTCAGTTACCTGCCCCCAGAGTGAAGTTCAAAAGAAAAGGGAGTAGAATGTTCTCTATCAAGATCTCTGGGCTGTGGTGTTTTCTACCGCTGGAGAGTTGCTTGATTTTGAACAGTATCACCTTCAGGAATACGAAACAGTCATTTCTTTACCCAGACAGTCTTTTAATCTTGGAACAAGGGGGCCTAGAAAGCTATTTTCACAGAAGGCTTTTCTTGCTTTTAAAAACAATCAAATTGGTTCCAGTGGAGTGGGATGTAAGGAAGTACACCTCCTCTACTTCTACACAAGTAATTGGACTAGCCTAATTAGATTGCCCAAGTGTTTAGATACCATGGTGATGGGCACTTTGTAAGTACTGCGTGTAGCTAAACTGTGACAATAATAGCCACAGAGTTCGCTCTGACAGATTAGCAAGATACATTCGAAATGCTTTGCTATATTCCATAATAATTATTGATAGTTATTTATGTTGACATTTTTGGCCATTTGTGGTGTCCTTTTACTCTAGACCTGCGGCTAGTGTGGTCATGGACGACTTCTGCAGACAGAGACATCATCTCGTATGCAAGGCAAGTATCATTGTGGATTCTGCACAATAACTAAGAAAACTGTTATAACATAAACAACTACCATCCAGAAATCAAGCTGCACTTAATCAGTTCGGAGTTAGAACATGCTTAGATGAGACCTGCCAGGAGTGAAAAACCACATATTATGTAGAAGCTAATGGTCTTTGGTCCAGGAAGAAAACCAAATGATATTCTCTAGTTGTTGAAACAAATCCAAAAAAAAATAGCCATACGAAATGCTGAGGTGCTTTGCTTTCCTTCTCAAACTTTGTCTTCTGCTTCACTGTCAAGCTGGGGCAACCTCAGTAAGCATGAGGAGGGGAGCAGAATGAAACTGCTGATCTACATAAGCAAAAGGAGATTGATTCATGTTTGCAGTCTATGAAATTAGTTTTTCAAACTGGATGGTAATATATGATTTTTAAGAAGGTTTTAAAGTCTTTCATACCACCAGGCTAAAATAAACTCTTTACTATCGGGGGAAAAAGGAAATTAACGAACATTTTATGACGCCTAGAAATTATAGTTCGCGTCATCAGTGTTTACAGTAATGCTTACAATAATCCTACCATCTGGGTAACATACTCATTTTAGAGATGAGAACACTGAGGTGCTGAGTGTTTGTTGGTTGCCACACAATGTCTCCCAGTGTGTGGAAGGGCCCAAGTTTGAACCCGAGTTTGTCTGACTCCACACTGGCTCATTCTCTTTCCATAACACCATGTTTTCTTTCCCCACTAGGTAATGCTGCCCTAGGAAAACATGTTACTTCCTTCACCATGAGTTTTTCAGAATGTTATTCTAAATTTTGATTGTACTTTTGCCCTTATGAGTATTTAACTAACGCAGTAATGAAAACATCCCTGGATAATATCATAATGCACGTGGATGTAATATAGTAATGTGAAAAGAAGCCAGATTTAGAATAACACCTGGGGTCCAGCTTGGAGACTGACAGTTTTAACTTGTAATGTTAACAGTGTCACTTAACCTATCTGAGTCCTAATTTATTTTGGAAAAATGAAGGTGCTTATAATACTTCCAGAGTAGACGTCAAAAGAATGAAAAGTTTCAAAATGCTTTAGAGAAGAATGTAATGCATTTTAGAATTAAAATAAAAACTTCCATACTTAAAGAAGTGGTTCACTTATTAGGAAACTCACTTACGTGAATCCATTGTACTCACCACTCTGAATCAATGCTATACTGATAATGGAACATTATTAAGGACCTATAAATACATTATACTTTTCTTGCCTCCTTTTTAAGGCAGGGTGTGGCAACCTCATTGAGAATGCTTTCAGGGAAAAGAATCCAAGTGCTGATTTATATATGTTACAAATTGGGTATCTGTCCTTTTGAAATGTAAACGTTTCTCCTACTCCATTATTTTAAAATTTACCTAATGGCACTATAATTTAACAAATTGCTCAAGTTACAATTCTGAAAATCTGTTCTACTTCCATTTTTCTCTCATTCTCTATATTTAATTTCCTCTATTTTTATATTGTAAGTAGTCAACTTCTGTAAGTTCTGTTCCCTTAATGTTCTTTAAATAATCAATAGCTTCTTAACTGACTCCCTGTCCCCCATCTTCCTTTTTCACCACCTTCCATTCCCAAAATACACATCACTCTGCAATTTTTATTATGTCATGCACTTATTTGAAATGCTTAGTGGGTTTTCAGTGCCCTAGGGATAAAAGCCAAACTCCATAAAAAAAAAATCACAGAAAAGCTTTCAGAACTTGGTAAATGACTATTAGTTCATTTAACAAACTAAAAAAGAAAAACCCTATGATTATCTCAGCAGATTCAGAAAAAACTTTTGACAAAATCTAACATCTATTCTAATAAAAACTCTCAGGAAATTAGGAATGGTTGAGAAGGAAAACCCTGCAGCTAGCATCATACTTAACGGGGAAAAAATGAATGTTTCCCACCTGAGAGAGCAACCTGACAAGGTCCACTCAGCATTTCTACTTAAAGTTGTACTGGAGGTTTTAGCCAGTGCACTGAAGCAAGAAAAAGAAATAAAATGCATCCAGATAGGAAATAAAACAAAATAATGTTTTTGGTCAATGTAGAAAGTTTGACGATGCCCCCCAAGACTACCAGAACTGCCCTGACTGTATGGCTCAGTCTGTTGGAGGGTCATCGTATGCACCAGCATGTTGTGGCTTGGATTTTTGGTCAGGGCACCAGACTGGTTTGTGGGTTTGGTCCCAGTCAGGGTGTGTACTGGAGGCAGCCAACTGATATTTCTCTCTCACGTCTTTCTCTCTCTCTCTTCCCCTCCACCTTTCCTCTATCTCTAAGATCAATGAACACATCCTCTGGTGGGGATTAAGGAAAAAAAAAACAGAATCAATAATTTAGTAGTACAATGTTACAACACAGTATCAATTGTATTTCTTTTTCTTAATTGATTTTTTTATTGTTCAAGTACAGTTTTCTGCCTTTCCCCCCACCCTCAGTTGTATTTCTACATAAAAGCAATGAACAATCAGAAACTGAAATAAGAAAACAATTTATAATAGCAATGCAAAATGTTAAATACTCAGGATAAATCTGACAAAAGATGCGCAAGATATGTATAAAGAAAATTTTAAAACACTGTTGAGAGAAACTGAAGAAGATCTAAATAAATGATGGATGTGATTGGCTCAGTGGTTGGAAGACTATACTGGTAAAATGTCAGTTCTTCCAAAATTGATCTATAGGGTCAAATCAAAGCCAATCAAAATCTCAGTAGGCTTTCTTTTTTTTTTTTTTATAAATTGACAAGATGATTCTAAAATTCATGTGAAGATGCAAAGGACCAAAATAGAGGTAAAAAACTATGACCTGCAGTACATTTATAGCCTGCTGTCTGCTTTTGTAAATAAAGTTTTATTGTAACATAGCCATGTTTATTTTAAAAATACTTCCCATAGCTGTTTTTCCACTAAAAGGAAGAGTTGAATACTTACAAAAAAGATTGTATAGCCTACAAACTTTAAACTATTCACTATCAGGGAACTACTATAGCTTTCAGAGGAAAAAAGTTTGCCAACCACTGACCTAGAATAACAATAATAAGTTTGAAAAGAATAAAGTTGGAGGATTAACACTACCTGAACTTCAGACTTATTAGATTTACAGTAATAAAGAAATTGCGGGGATAGCATTGAATTATAAAAATAGTTCAATGAAGCAAAAGAATTCCAAAGTAGACCTGCAAGTACATGGGTAACAGACTAACAACAAAGGTGCAGAGATGACTGAGTGGGTGGGGGAGAGCACCCTTGACAAAGCACCTTGGAAAAATTGCATATGCACATGCCAAAAGGAGTGGGTTGAGATCCATACCTTTAAACCTCATACAAAGGTGAAGCCAAAATGATCATAAATCTAATGTAAAATCTAAAACTATAAAACTTCTGGAACATAACATAAAAGAAAATCTTTGCGATATGGAGTAAGGCAAAGATTTCTCAAATATGACACCCAAGTACAATCTATAAAGAAAAAAATTATAAACTGAACTTCATCAAGAGCTCCCAGTTTTTAATATACACTGCCAGGAGAATGAATAAGGGTTAATATCCAGAATATATACAAGTAAATGAGTCTCAAAACTCTTATTGTAAAACAAACCACCTAATAAAAAATGACCAAAATATTTGAACAGATACTTCACTAAAGAAGGCATTGAGATCGCAGATAAATGCATGGCAAGATGTCCGACATTACTGGCCATCGGGGAGTGCAGACAAAACTGCAGCGAGACACCACTAGGACCTGTCAGAGTGGCCGAATTCAAAGACCGACCATCTGAAGTGTTGATGAGGATATGGAGAAACTGCAACTCTAATATATTGCTGATGAGAATTAAAAAAATCACATAGCTACTCTGAAATACAGTTTGGCAGTTAATTATAAAGTTAAACATACATCTACCAACCATTCTATTATGGTGAACTAACCATTCTATTTCTAGGTATTTCTACAAGAGAAATGAAAGAATATTTCCATATAAAGGCTTATACACAAAAGTTCATAGCAGCTTTATTTGTAATAATCAAATGCTGGACAATCCAAATGTCCATCAGTAGGTCAATTGATAAGCAAATTGTGACTCCATACATAGAATACTACTCAGCAATAAAAATTAATAAACCCTCAATACACATAACATTGATGAATTTTAAAATAATCGTTCTACATGTGATGAACCAGACCAAAAAAATAAGAGTACATATCATATAATTTTACTTAGGTAGTACTCTAGGAAGTACAAACTTATCTATAGTGATGGACAGCAAATCATTTGTTATAAGGGAGTGGTACCAAGGAAAAAGCATGGGGAAACATTTGGGGGTGAAGGATGAGCTCATTATTTTGATTGTGGTGATGATTTCATAGTGTATACATATGTCAAATTATGTCAAACTTTTCAAGTTGAATGCTAAATCTGTGCACCAAATTATACCTTAAAACAGCTGGGAAAAATCTACGAACTTCTCTAATATTGAGCACTTTTACTGTTTACTATCATAGTTTTTATCAAAAACAAACTTACAACCAAAGGGAGTGGGTTCAAGGATGGGTGGGGCGTGGTGGGGTGAAAATGGAGACAACTGTATTTGAACTACAATAAAAAAAGTGAATATGGCCATAACAACAACAACAACAAAACCCAAACAAACATACAACAAAAGCAACCAAACTTAAATGTACCCTGTTCTTCACTCCTGGGTAAGCCTGCAAACTGGAAACCTGTATCACTGGAAAGCCATTGCATTTGACTTTTTCTGCTGATGGCAAGGCATAAGTAACTGATGATTTTATGTATTAAAAATCTACTTAGTGCATCAAAATACAGAATTTTCCTCCAGTAAACCCCGAGTTCAGCATGTGAAGTTTTCTTTAACATACCAAAAATGGACAACATGTGCAAATGTGTGGATATTGGTGAAAATAAGGCACATAATTTGAGTGCTATATAATCAGACTTTGGAATTAATTTTAAAAACAATATTTCACTTTAACATTTGGTTGTAAAATGATAACTAATTAGAGGAGGTCTGTCCAGAGAGTATCCAGACATTTAGTATGAAAACTAGAGACATTTATTGAAGAAGATACAAGATACAAGAGACACTGTACACAGGACAATGATGCCTCAGCCCCCTTCAAAGTAGGCACCTTGGGACCTCGCACAGTTCTCCCAGTCACCGTCAGCCCTCCCATCATCTTTTCCTGAATCTGATCAATGTTCTGAAATATCTTCCCTTTCAGGGGTGATTTTAGTTTTGGAAAAAGCCAGAAAGTTTTAGGGCACCAAATTTAGGCTGTAGGAGGGCTGAGTCACCTGGGTGTTTTGATGCTTTGCCGAAAAACTCTGCATGAGATGTGATACCTGAGCAGGCTCATTGTAGCGATAAAGCTGCCAATCACCAGTTGCCCATAGCTGTGGCTGCTTTCATCATATCATGTCTCTGAACCGATGAGGAACACGGAAATAGTACTCCTTATTAATTATTTGGCCTGGAAGGGTGTACTCATGAAGAACATCTTCCCAATCAAAAACACAGTTAACATGGTCTAGATCTTGCTGCAACTTTGCCTTGCCTTCTTTGGATGTGGAGAACCAGGTGACTTCCGTTGGGACAACTGGGCCTTTGTTTCCAGATCATAGCTGTAGACCCACGATTCCTCTCCAGTTATGACCTTCTTGAGGAAGTCTGGTTCATTGGTAGCAGTTTGAATCATCATTGGCAACTGCAGCACGATGTTCCTCTTCTCTGGTACAGAAGCTGTGGAGCAAATTTTTCCAAGACACGTTTCATGCCAAGATCCTGCATCAAAATCTCAGACACAGGACTTTTTGGAATCTCCACATCAGCTGCCAGTTCTTAGACTGTGAGTTGCTGATCTTTGTTGATTGCACCTGTACACATTCAACACTCTCAGGTGTTCTGCTTGTTGCAGGCCTTCCAGAATGTGGATCACTTCCAATGGATTCTTGACCATTTTTGAAGCATTTGTGCCACACTTTGATTTGCACCACACCTATTGCATCATCTCCAAAAGCCTTCTGAATCACCCAAATAGTTTCCATGGAGGAATGTCCCAACTTAATACAAAATTTGATGCTAGTTTGTTGCTCTACTCGCTTGTTCATTTTAGAATGGAACAGCCACACAGTACACATGCTCACTCAGTGGCATATACCACCCCCACCAACTAGTACAGAGAAATCTTCATTGTTCATGCATGCGCATTCCAGTCCGCTGTCATTGGCTATCAGGTTACATTGATGTCGTGCAAACCGTTCTTTTTTAAAAAAATTATCTTTTCTGTTGTTCAGTTACAGTTGTCTGCATTTACCCTTCACCACTCCCCTCACCCCAGGCATCCCCACCTCCGTCCCCAGCTTCCACCCCCCCTTGGTTTTGTCCATATGTCCTTTGTAGTTGTTCCTGAAAACCCTTCCGCCTGTCTCCTCCTTGTCCCCTCCCACCTCCCCTCTGGTTACTGTCATATTGTTCTTAATTTCAATGTCTATGGTTATATTTTGCTTGCTTGTTTGTTTTGTTGATCGGGTTCCAGTTAAAGGTGAGATCATATGGCATTTGTCCTTCGTCGCCTGGCTTATTTCACTTACCATAGTGCTCTCTGTTCTTGTTCTAATAACAATGGCTGGACTTTTCCTACTTAATAGAGAGGAACATTAAGTTCCCCAGATAGATATTACAAATTAAATAAAAAATTTAGTTTTGTTCCCAGTATTACATAATCCTTGCCAATACCAAATTAATTTATTTGAAATCAGGATTTGCTATGTATAAAGATCTTTAATTTCACCTTCCTCAAAACAAGGCAAAGGCTCTTTCATTTTCCTTCATTTGGCTGTGTTCTTGACCTAGAGAATACTTATTGGGAGAAATATATAAGACTATGGGAAAATCATACAACATATTTGATTCACCAAGAACTGCAAATATCTGAGGAAGGTACTTTAAAATAGATCATGCAACCATAGAATTTTAGAGCAAGACGAGATGATTAGAGATTACTTAGTTTAGTAACCCCAAATATGACATCTGAGAGAACAAATGAATTCTCTGATGTGTTTGAGTTAATTGGAACCTAAACAAGAAAGACTTAAGTCACTTTCGAATTTGCTCTTTTCTTGGTAAACAGTACTTGTCCTTTATTATCCATGGTGCTATGGAATATAGGTGAAAAAAGGACCCAATGAAATTTTATCATATTATTAAAACAAATCTGTGTCAACCCAACTTTAGTCCTCCAGCCCATAAGGATCCACACTTGGGAAGCATTTTCAGAGTTGTTTCAGGTAGTAATTAGTTTCCGATCTTTTTTTTTGCAAGGTGCTAATTGAACATATCAGTTATTGAATGAATGTAGAAGATAGGACAAAAATCTTTACCAACATGAAACTGGAAGTTAGGTGATAATTTACAATCTTTCAGAAAATAATTTTGGCCCCTTCACTTACTCTGGCAATCTCTGAAGTATGATGCATTTTATAGGAGAGGGCATTTCAATCGCTTGATTTATGGTAGTGTCAGTTCCTTAGTGTCCCATCTGTAAAATGGGCATAACTGTGTTCTAATGATGCCAAGGGGCCAATTCTTAGAATGCCTAATAATGTATTTCAACAGTATTGATACACATGCAGAATTTTGTCATTTTTATTTCCTTGTATTAAAGAGCACACGTTTATTCAATACCTTCCTTATTCAATGATTGCGGAAAACAGACTACATCTGCCGAAGAGCAAACATTGTTTCCTCTCTCCAGATGTCTGCTTTTTCTCCCAGAAGTTGGAGAGCATTGGACAAGCAATAACAGATGATGAACACATGCATAACTACAAATGGGCAAGCGGATTGTTTTCAAAGTTGGTATAAACATTTGCTCTTGGGTTGAGATTTGGCCCATAGCAAATCTTTACATTTGCGTTATAAACTCCAAACTTAAAAAATGTTTATAATGGAAGTGCTGACAATGTGAAAATTCAGTTATGGTCAGAAGAGCAGTTTTGTTTAAAAATGCCATTTTACGCTTCCATATTTACTTCCTAACCAGAGACTGAGATGTCAATTTTTGCAAAGTTTTCTTTCCCAGTCCAAAGGAGAATTTGACAACTGTTTTGAAATGAACGAAAGATCTGAATTTCAGCCTCTTGCTTCTTCAACAAATACCAATTAGAGGACAGGAACACACGCTGGTTCCTTAACTGGTTTATATAGATGCCGATGATGCTGATGTGATGTGAGGATGATGAGGATGAATGAGACAGAAGAGAATTAAGTTTTTTTCTCAAGAGAAGTTTTGCTTTTTGTTTTAAAGATTTTATTTATTTATTTTTGGAGAGGGGAAGGGAGGGAGAAAGAGAGGGAGAGAAACATCAATGTATGGTTGCCTCTTGTACATCCTGTACTGGGGACCTGGCTTACAGCCCAAGCATGTGCCTTGACTGGGAATTGAACTGGCGACCCTTTGGTTCGCAGGCTGGCACTCAGTCCACTGAGCCACACCAGCCAGAGCAAGAAGTTTTGCTTTAATACAGTATTTGAAAAAGAAATGGAAGCAATTACTAAAAAATAGTTTGCACTGTAGGACCATGACTATGCCCAAACAGTGAGTGTATGGATTAGAGGTTATAAAGTCAGGTCAGAGAAATGCCTTGACTTGGCTGTAAGTCACTTGGCGTGGCACTAAATGCATTGTTTTCACTATGGGGTCAGAATGACAGTGACCTTGGTTATCTGGTCAGGTGTCCCTCATCTTTCTCATTATGTTCATATAGCTATGGCCCTTTTGCACAGTTGACTTGAAAAGACTTAACTACTATTCACACCCACAATGGTAAAAAGAATAAAAATAAAAGCAAGAAATAAGATGCAAAAATATGCTAACAATGAATCTTTATGAGCATGGGGTTTTTTGGAAAACCATGAGTGGGTGAAAATCTAGGAAATTTTATATTTGCGTGCAGTCATGGTGGGAACCTTTGCTATAACTTTGGATACAAGGCAACTAATTTTATTTGAAAATCCAATAATTATTTTTGATTATCTAGATTATTACCTAGATTCCCACTTATTTGCAGGGGAATTTAAGCATTTTATAATAAAATATGGAAAATATATAGAAATAAAACATCCCAGATTCAGTTATGTGAATAGGGAATGACTCCCCATGTCTGTCTTCAACATGCAGAACTGAGCGGGATCTCGTCCTGCTTGCATAGGTTCAGACATGGGAACAAGGACTAATGGCCTCTTTTCCTGCCATAAAAAATGTCCAGCAAAGTTCTCTTAAAAATGTTAAGAGTCTCTCGAAGGCAGAAAAAATATGTTCAAGTCTGAGTTGCCCTGTGTTACTAATACTTACAATTTACCCAATCCTGTAATCAACTAGAGAATGCATGTAAAATCTTAATATTTGTATTTTTCTGCATTCAAACACAAAATAGGATACTGTGTCCACAATAACTCAAACCAATGCATTAAAGAGAGCTAAAGCTGAACTATGAAACCGAAGTAACATGAAGCCATCCTGGCATCAGGAAAGGTAGTGCTTTGTATTTTTGTTTGCAAGCCTCAAGCCATGCAAATGTTCAACCTTGTTCAAGGTTAAGAAGACTCCCCTTGACCTTCTAGTGTATGTGGGGAAAGATCTGAGTGGTGGACTTATCCTCTGAGTGGACAGATATTCTGAGGATTAATACTCAGCCCAAGAGGGCTGATAGATTTCTGAAACTATTTTCAAAAGATTATGTACACCATCAAAGTATAATGAAGACGGCACACAGATGAAAATATGGAATCCATTCTCATTTTATATATTAATGAGAACAGTTAATTTATTTGGAATATTGAAACACTTTTAAGTAAAATGCATACCTTGAATAAAATGGTACAATATAAACCTTAGATAGCTAGTTAATGTGACTAGTTATTTTTGAATTTAACACTACATAAAAATGATGTATATTTGTAAATTAAGTTAAAAGTGCTCTAGTGGACAGATTTAGAGATTTTTTTTCCCAAATGAGAATTGCCTTGTTTTCTTACAATTATTGTTTTGAAGACTGGAATGTGTTCTTTGTTTATAACTCAATGATTCCCATAAAGGTAGCACTGTCGCACCACATAAAGTAACTATAATAATTTGTTGTAATTGAACAAAAATGTGTTTGTGCAGAAAGCACCTAACAGCCACAGCTTTGGTGAATTCATTCCATAATCCTTCGATCAGCACTGTAATGTGAGCAGATCTAAAATATACTCTCCAATAAGTGCCTTGCCTTTTTTCCCCTTAACTACTTGGTGATATCCTAATTAACCATGCTCAATTGATTGCTTTCAAAATAAGAACTAAGAGCTCTCATCTAGTCAAGTGGAAGCTAATTCAACTCTTTTACACTATGGAAATGATACATCTCACATACACACTCGTTCCCACACCCACACACCCACCACGTGTAGTTTATTAGCCATCTCCTCTGCTGGGTCTTCTGGTTTCAGTGAGCAGAGCTTGATAGTCACATTTCTATGGATTTTTGTGTATCATTTCTCTTGTAATACTAATAGGTATAAATACTCAATTTTCATTCACAGATTGAAATTATTTTGGACTTTTTTTTGTGCGTGATAATTTGCCAAACTCTCACATCCAGGAAATAATGCTGTTTCCCTTGGGACAAAAAAAAAAAAAAAAAAAAAAAAGAGTAAATGGGAGAAAATGAACTCAGACAGAATCAAACTCTGACCACTTCATGTCTTAACCCAACTTGCCTCTCTCTTTCTTCAAGTCAAAATTAAAAACATCTACTTTGAGTTGACAACACACTTAATGATTTGAGTGAAAGATTATAGTCAGTAGCCAGAGCACCTCTGTGAACGACAGCACTCTTCACTAGAATACATGGTTTTGAGATCCTCATTACTGAGCGTCACATAACATCTTCTCTTCTCCACTCGATGGATAAGTGGGAGTAGACGACGCGATGTATAGCTGAATATCGCACACAAACCTGGCAAACTGTTTTCAGCACATGTAAATCTCAGTCCAAGCATTACACAACAGGAGTTTAAAATGGTGCGTGTAAATCATCCAGATCTAAGCTTCTTAGGAAACACAAACCATTCTCTAAGGACATAAGAGACCAGAACTTCAGAAGATGCTGTCTCACTGTGGGAAGGCAGACAACAGCGGCTTGCGGACCACCCTGGTGTGCAGTAATCAACAATGCAGTGGCCCACTTTACAAAGGCGTCAGACAGTCTGTAAGCAAAAAGGCAGAGCCTCCAACTGAGACAGGCCTTGCTATTAAGTGGCTTCCAGTAAAAAGAAAAAAAAATTGCTATGACATATGCAGCCAGTCTCATATCACAATATATTTCTCTTGTGTTCCACCTTGTTTCATAAGGAGAAACTCCATCAAAAGTGTCACCCTGAAACAGCCAAGCAGTGGAAAAGAATACCTTTATGTCTCACAGCCTTTCGTGTCTTCGTTACACAGTTGCACTTGTAAATATTTTGTCATAGGCCTGTTTCGCTTGCTGGACTGTGAATTTCATGAAACCGGCACCACGTCCTGTTCACCTTATTGTCCCTAACTTTCAGCATAGTGAGTGTGTGCTTAGGGAGTCATTCAATACATATCTGGTGGGAAAGTTTCCTATTCTAGAACTGCTCTCGGCCATCTGGAGACTCCAGGCAAACCACTTCATGTGTTTTAGCTTCAGTTTCCTCATCTAACAAATGGGAAAAATGCCGCTTTAAACATTTCACCAAAAATTAGCAAAAGAGATTATATATTTGAAAATATTTAAAAATTTTCTTAAAAAGCATGTGTTTGCAAAGTTCAGCTTTGGATATTTCTTGTGATATAAGCTAAAATTTCTGAATAATATAATTATTAGATGATATTGCTAGACAATATTGTTGAATTTGACTTACTCTGACACACAAAAATTCTTGAATGTTAAAATCATTTAAAAGAACTTAATTTGTATAATTTATATAACACATTTAATGATAAAAATAACAAAGCAATTACTTCAGGAAGTATTGAAAATATTTCAGTTTACTTATAATTCTGACTTGGTATCAGCAAAATACCTCAGGGAGTGCTAATACCTGCTGTGATAAGTAGAGAGACGAAACCACATTTTGTCAATAGGGGCAACTAGCACACACTGGGTACACAAACAGAAAATAATCATGTGAAAGAAAGCATAATTAATTAATTCAAGCTTCAAGATAAGATCACTGGATCCTGCTGACCCTACATGTTAATCAGTTGATTGATTAATTGCTACAATCATAATAATTATATGGTGCAAGTCTAAGTGCACTTAATGATAGTGTAGACTTGGAGTTAGATGTTCTCTTCAATCTGCATATCCTTTCTCTTTCTTGAATCAAAGAAGTTGGGAAGTTGGTTTCATTTACTTTAAGGATATCTTTGGACTTACAGAGCTATAGAACTGGAAAGCTTATGTCAAAATTAGCCAAGATTCAATTTTGCTAATCCAATTAGCTATTTTTGGTGATTTCTCAATGCTCTTTTTAAAAATTTAAAACAATCTCACCAAAAATAAATATAAAACAATCTCACCTAAGAAATAGGGATTTCACATTATACATATTCATCAAATAATATTACTCTTTCACATAGGGAATCCAATTTTTTGCTTTATTTTTCCTATGTACATGCGCACACAGACACACACATCCATATATGTCATGGAATCTTCAATTTTGCCAACATTTTCATTCTGATAACTCTCAGTTTCTGATCAGCTTTTCGGTGTTCCAATGGCCATATTTAGTTGGGTGATCCTGAAATAATTTCTTGCAGCACAAAGGTACTTTCAACTGTCTCAATCCTATGTCTACAAAAATGATGCCAAGAAGAAAATCGGTTTATTGGTGAGTTCTGTTTGGTCCTATTTCCTAGTGTATAGAAAATAACTCACCACCACAGCTTCACTGTTTCTATCAAATAATGTCTATCCTCATGCGTACCTGGATTTCAAACCTGACCGTGACTGTTTATCAAAATTGTTATTACATCTTTGCAACCTTTCCTTTTTTGTAGTCTTTCTCAATATGCATTCTTTTCCCCCTTCCCTTCTTTTACAAAATAGTCAAAGATTTTTAAGTTGGTGAGGGGCACAGAACTCATTTAGCTGCTAGATACCTAAACTTTTACACGAATACCAAAAACGTAGAGAATGGGGCCCCTGAAGTTTTATGTCTAACAAGATCCCAGGTGATTCTGATGCTCCCAGTCTATAGACCACACTGTAAGTAGCACTTAATTTATAACATTTCTGAGGTCACATATGTTCTGAGAATCTTGTTCCAGAAAACACACAGGTGAACATCCACACAAATCTGGCCAACCACTTGGACAGTGGATTGTGAACCTCTTGCATATCCATGGATTTCAATTTCAGAATTTTGATATAGGACAATTTCATCACTTTGCATAGAGGAAAAAAACTGGGTCCCCAAATGAATGGGTCATTTGCCCCAATTCACATTGACTGGTAGCCAAGTATAGTGCCAGGTAGACAATGCAACAGGGTTTTCTGTCTTCTATCTCTCCTCTTAAACATATCCTGCCAATTACCACCACCGCAATTGCTCTAAAACAGTCTTCACTGAGCAGTAAAAATGTTTAATGGGGTTAAAAAGTTTAATGGGGTTTTCATTGCTGTATATTAAAATTTAAACCCTCCTATAGTATTGAATTATCTGCAATTTATTAGTTAATTTATTGACCAAACATTTATTTAGTAGCTTTGCTGTGAAAGGCACTGTGTTAGGCAGGCGGATGTGAGATCAAATACTACATTTGCAGGCTGCAACCTATATGCGATTTATAATACTGGCTTAACTGTATCTTTTCTCATCTTTTGCTGCACCCTCCCAAATCTTTACTGCATTCTATTCAGATTCTTCACTCTCCCCAAAACAACACGCCCACTTGAGGGCTGGACACGTGCTCCTGTTCTTTCCCCAGCTAGCTCTGCAAACTCCGTACGCAATGACTGACTCCTTGGTGACGTCATCCCAACCACTGCGCCTTTACCACTCCCTTCTGAAGAGCATTCGTCGTCTTCATCACTCATTGTGCCGCCAGATCACATGTGGTTGCACGTTCTTCTCTCGTTCATGGAATTCACCTCTTGTTCAGTATCCCTCTCAAGAAATGCGCACCCAGGCTTGAGGTAAGATGCTGTGATGTCAAGAAACTATGAGTGGGAAGATTGATCTCTTTGTTTTTGTTGTTATTAAGGACAAATGACTGACATCGATGGTTCCCGAATACGACCACACATCAGAATCATGTGAGGATTTGCTCACTGATTTTTAGTAAAAATTTCTCAACCTCGAGCACTTTGAATAAAAATCTATCACAGTATGTCCAGGCATCTGCTTCTATGACAGTAATTTGGGTCGAAACCACATTTGGAAACCCAGTAACTGATTCTGAGATCTCTTATAACGTGGCCAACTGCATTCTTTTTGTACTTTTTATTTTTAGATTTTAAATCATTATAAATATACTTATTCTTAGTTTAGAAACTTGCAGAACATAGAAAAGCAAAAAAAAAAAGAGGAAAAAACAAGGACTGTATAATCATTCACAGACAACCCTTGTTAATATATTTTGAAGTAAATACTTTCACTCTTGTCTCTACTTATAAACGTTTATATATATATATATAGTTTAAAATGAGTTTATACTGTACATGCTATGCTCTCTTTTAATATTTATTGGCATTTTCCCTTGTGAAATAATGTTTTTCACAACACAATTTAACAACTGTATAACATTTGATTATATAAATGTGCCATAATTTAAGCTTCCCTAAGTTTGGACATATATGTTACTTTCACATTTTTCACTTTTGTAAATAACATTTTGAGAAGGAAGATTGTATACATTCCTAAGTCTATCTCTGAAAAGTTCCTAGTAAATTTCTCAATAGATGAGAGCCAATACCTATATATATTTAGGCCTTTTGACACAGACAGCTAAAATGCCCTCCGAGAATGCTGTGAGAGTTCCCACTCTAAGTAGCTAGCACTTCTTGGCTCATCATGAACTTTAGCTGGCATTTTGTCTATAGCCAAGTGTTTACATCATCGGCAGTTTTTTATAGGTATCCTCAACTTATACCCCTATAGTATATTTTACTATGTGGAAATTGCATCTTTTGTTAAAGTTATTAAATTTTTGACTATCTTCCTGGTGGATTGCCACCAACTTTAGAGAAAAGAAAACTCTGAAATAATTAATCTCCTGAAGTAAACTTTGATGAGACATAACATAAAAGCTAAAAACCTGAGGCAGGAGAATGCTATTTCTTTGGGCGTAACTTTATTCTAGCCATCTGTTTTACAAATATCTGGTTTGAAATAGTGTCAATTAACACTGATGGCTAATCTTAATAACTTGTACTTGTGAATATCAGCAAAACAATGTTGTGCTACTTGTGCAGTTACATTATGGCAGATTTTATGTGGATATATAGTCTCTCTCTCTTTCTCTCTGTCTCTGTCTCTCTCTCTCTCTCTGTCTTTTTCTTTCTCTAACCTCTCAGAACTAGTGACCCAGAACACCCACTCCTAAACAAGTATGCAAAATGCAGTGCTGCTTAGCATTGGGAAATCCCAGGTCTGGTGCCAAAAGGTTCATAAATAGTAATGAAACCTCTCGTGTCAAAAGTGAGCACTATTTAACAGCGAGTAAGAGCAGCCTTGGAGACACGGCAGCTGGAGTTGGTCCACTGCGAGGGGACAAAATCCGTGATGGTACTGGTTGTAACGCCAGATTCTGGGACAGCAATCTACTTCAATCTGCAAAGTAAACTAAAGGGAATGGCTGCTCACACATGGTCCTGATGCCACGGCAAGAAACACAGCAACAGGAGCGGCAAAATAGGAATTTGGCGGCAGATGGAAAGGTCTGCGGGAAGTGTCCACCCAGCTTTGTTTGGCCCATATTCTGAAACAACTACAATAAACACTTAGTGTCATAATTTATACGCATATCAGTACCAATAAATCAGAATCATGCAAACAGTCATGTTTATTATATTCTTGTTGCTTAATATTCATGACAGTAATTTATTTTTATAGTGCAGTTTCACTGTTCTCTCCACCATTGCTCTGCCTTTAAGTCTGCTGAGTTGTATTAGCAGTAGTTCAGGTAACCCTTTCAAGACTGCCAAAGTTCACTACCCAATCAAGGGGTGGTATTTGCTTGTTTAATTTTCTCCTTCCTCTATCACAAACTTCTTCACCACCAGGATGAAATCTCTGTAAATTATATAGCGATACTAGTTTGACAGATAGCAAACCTGAAGACTAGAGTCAGCATAATTCTCTGAAGGCAGCTGTATAATAGCTTAAGACAGATAAAGACATTTGGAGGGAACTAAGTAGTTAATTCTTTAATTTTTCGTCAGTAAAATGGGTTAAATGAAGCACTTCCCACCTCTCTTATTCACCTACTCCGGAGCCCCTTCCCACTCCGTGTTTCTGCTGTCCACTGCTGCGGACCACCATGGACTGTTAAAGGAGGGATTATGTGAGACGGGCACCACAAAGCCGCCCTGTTTTCTGTTCGCCCGGCACTGGGACCACAAAGATGCGCGAGACCCAGGTCCTACCCCTGGCTTGCCTAAGTCAGATTAAGGGATGAAAAAAATATTGTGTAGTCCTACACTTAGACGTAAGACAACTAATACTCAGTTTCATATTTAAAAATCCAACAGAAGCAATTTACAATTAATTGTCAGAGAAATGAGTCACAAACGTACAAACTTGGAAATACAAACTTGGAAATTATAAGAAAATTTCCCTGTTAATAATACTCCATGATGTGTGTACTTTCTTGCACGTTTGCTCTGTTTCAAGAAAGATGTTAAATATTTTTTAAAAAGAGGTCTATCATTGAATGTAGTGGACATAATAGCCACATTTTAACTACATTTGGCTTTTACTATTATGAAAATAATGAATTTATTTTATAGATTCCATGAAAGTACATTTCTAGGCAAAGTGATGCTTTACTGCGGTCCCACCTCCCAGTTAAACAGCATGTAGGATGAAAGTTGTCAGAAACTTTAGGATGTTGTTTTCATTTGCTAGAAAATGTTGTAAAGACACAGTGTGCTTTTTCTACATACACTTCAAAGCATTTTTTTCTTCATCGGCTAGGTGTGTTTGGTGTTCACTGGTATTTAATTTTATTTTTAAAAGTTTTTCAGTTGATGCAGGTACAAGAGTGAGAACCTATAATATTGCCTTGTCTTCAGAAAGCAATACAATTTTTTCTTGATTTCACTTTAAATTGAATAATCAAGACAAAAGCCTTTCTTAAAAAATGGGGTTTTGAGACCATGTGTACGAGCAGAGAAATTTATTTGTGTTCGTTTTAGTTTCCTCTCATGGTAGTTCTCTACAACATAGTGTTTATCTGAGCCACATCTAAATCTACTAGTTATCTCATATCTGAGTAGACACTTGTTATCACTTTGTCCAAATCAGGCAAGAGTGATAGTTTCATGGTTGACAGTAACAGCTTCGGAATCTTCCAGATCTGGGTTCAAATCTCAGCTTTGCAACTTTCCACCTGGTAGCCTTAGGCATGCTAATTAGCTTCTATGATCCTCAGTTTCCCAAATTGAAATAATGAGAACAAAAATATCTACCAAAAAGGGGTGTTATCAATATTAACTTAAATGGCTATATGTAAAATGTACATATAGCATTTGGCTGTATGCAAGTGATATATAGTAAGTATACCATAATTTGGAACTGTAATTATTATGCACAGTTCCAAGATATATTTGTATATTAACCTTGCTCTATTAGTTTACAATATTCAAAATTAAAACTAATTCTAAAAATTGTCCAAAATTCTACAGAATTCTGTTTTGTAAATTTGGACTTCCCTTTTCTAGTATTCTTCTTATGGCACAGTGTTTAAAGTTTTTTCCCAAAACACAGTGAATTGTTATCTCTCATTGTTCCATTGTTTCAAATGGCCTTCCATTCTGTGCTATACAATCTTTAAATGGATTTCAGGACCTGAAGGTGGCCATGGCAGATGATTGCTCAAATTATAAATGTCATAATGCTGAGAGGGAGATTGAATGATAAGACTGAAGGATTTATAGTTAAAAACGTGGGTTTTGGTTCCAGTTTCAGTGGGTACATGACTGAGGTGAGACAAGTCTTGCGAATATGCAAAACCTAAAACTGAAAGCCAGAATCCCTGCCAGCGTTGTTGCCTTGGCAGCCTGGGATCATGTGGGAAAGAGCGCATTGTGCAGTTACATGCATGTTTTGGCATGTAGGTTCAAACTTAACATGGGAGAGAAATGGGTAAAAGTGACACCTTGGACTTTAAATTCAATTTCATGCCCAAAGAATATAATTAAATAATATTAATAAAGAGCTAATTGGATCTTGTGTTGAAATAATAGAAAGTTATAAGGGAGGAAATGTCATATGTACTGATAAAGTTGTGGAATTAAGACGATCTGTTGAAGTATAATTTCCGTTATGGACTGAATTTCTTGTCCCCTCCAAATCCATATGTTAAAGCCCCTCCCCCCCAGCATAATGGTTACTGGGAGGGGGCCTTGGGGAGGTAACTGGGTTTTGTTGAGGACACGGGGGTAGAGCCTCATGATGGGCTTAGTGTGTCCTTGAAAGAGCAGAGAAAGTCAGGAGAACACTAGATAGGAACTGGAGCTTATGTTTTAAATATTTCCAAATATTAAGGGACTGTTACAGAAAGATGTGCTTTGGATCCTGCCATTGACTAATGTGATTTTTCTATGTTCTAGCTGGTCTGTCTTTCCTGTTTTGGAGAGCTCTGGGTCTTCGCCTTGGCTCACATGCCCTGTGTTTTCCCAGGGGTCCAGCTCTCAGAAGTCCTGAGCCTTACATGTTTGGGCACCATTGACAGGGGTTTCTGAGGTCCTTCTGTGTCTAATATTTGCTTAGGATCATTCCACCCCTCCCCCCAAAAAAAACCTTTTCATAATGGAGCACAAAGGAATAGAAATTTTTGAAAAATATTTCAGTGAGGTAATAGTTCCTCCTTAGGTGCCAATTAGATATTCAGGAAAAACTGCACAAAACGTGTCAAAGAGCAATCTTACTAGGGAGCTCAGAGTTAGGAGCCTGAAGGAGGAGCCCAAAAGATTGTTGATTTCATCTGTTGGTGAGACAGTATCAACCCACAACTAGCACAACAGATGGCACTAATTAGGTCTGCCCATCCGTTACTTGGCAGAGGAATAGACTTGAGATCTGAAAGAGTCAACCTTTCACCTGCTGGACATGCAAAGTGAGGATAGAAAGAGAAAGGGGCCAAGAGCTGATTGGTTAGACAGTAATCATGGACTCAGGGTCTTTTAGAGTTTGAATTTTCTGAAAAATAAAGGTGTTGCATGAAATAAAAGGGGGGGACTGCACATTTAAATGGAAAACGATAAATAAGTCAATGAAAGGAGAAAAGTCTCAGAATTATCCAATGTAACATATTTATATTTCATGGAGTTTTAAAGCTATGTTTGCTTTTTTTTCTTCTAAACATATTACTTTTACTCTTAAAACCAGCACTGCTACTTGTTTTCATTTTCCACATTTCTGTTTTCCAACCCATAGGTACAAAATGTATGAGTCAGTCCTTGGGGGCAAACTTCATTCTCCAAATCACATGGCGATGTTCAGTGAGGATACTCTGCTGTTCCAACACAAGCGGTATTCCCCCGGGAAATTTGAGGAACTCCAGAAGACATCACTTCTGAAGTTTAAATCCCCAGAATAATAAGGTATGAGCCAAATGAGGAAATGCCGCATTTTAAGGAGTCTATGATAGCCTGAGAAGCCATGGACATAAAATTCCTTTACTGACACAGCGGTGGAGAACCAGAGTGAAGACAGGTGCTTGAGCAAATGAGAGCGCCACCGAGTCCCCAGCAAGGCAGAGAAGGCAGGGAAAGGGCTCAGTTCTCCCTCTACCTCAGGGTTTGAAAATAGGTCAAGAGAGGTTAGTATGAAAATCCCCTTGAGATAATCGTAAAAAAAATAATAAGTCTACCTTTTTAAAGCTAGAATATCCTAAGTTGCGAGCGCCGAAAAGAAAAAAAAATGAAACATTTCAGGTTTGGAGAATGAATGGGTGTGTGTGTGTGTGTGTCTGTGTCGCTGCGTCTATGTGTGTTTGTAAGGAGGCTTGACTTCTGAGTGTGGTTTAGTTGGTAACTTTTAATGCTTTTACCTGTGAGAAAGATCTACCGTGTCACAGATATCTGCACAGGCTGGTGTATAGCGGGTCCTGCCACACCTTAAACTGTTCACCTACCAATGAGCCTATGACCCTTCAAAAGCTGAGACACAGGGTCCACTATCAGCAAGGAAGCTAATTTCCCAACAGGGAGCGTGAATTACTTTGAAGGTGTCTCTTCTGGTGTCACCGTGAAAGTCACAGATTTACTAATATTTAACAGAAGCAAGGCAGCATCATGTTGGAGAAAATGGTGAGCCTCTGCGTTGTGGTTAAGATGTATATTCCAGAATAAAGTGACAGGCTTTGGACTCATCAAGTGGGGTTGTACCTGGGAACGGCTGGCAGAACAAGAGAGAAATGTCATGAGAGAAAGAAACGAAGTGGGAGTCCCTAGATTGTGAAGCAATAAACTATCCTGTAATATTATCCTAAACATATCTGGTACTGTTTGGAATTCTGGAAACAAATATTAAAGCAGAATAAAGATAGCCATGAGTGTCACTTAAGGCACCTTTACTAGAGGAGTGAAAAGGTTTGTGAGAACGGACAAAAGCTTATCTGAGAGTGTGGTCTAAGGCGAGAATGACTGTACCCTGATTCAATAATACTAGCTAACATTTACTCAGTACAATGTGCCAGTAAATCTGTAAGTGCTTTGTCATGATTAGCATTTCATTAAATTCCTTACAATCCCTGTGGGGAAGATACTATTTTACATCATTTTACAGATGGGAAAATTGAGGCGTAGAGCTGTGAAGAGCTGGTACAACCAGCTCTCGCAAATAGTAAATAGTGGAGTCAGAAGTTGAATGGAGACAGTGCTGTGCAGTGCAGGTACAAATTTTGGCTTCGCTGATGAGAATAACCTCACTGAGAAGTTAGCATGTAAGTGGCAACCTGGAGTCATGCCACCAGTAGAGGGACTGGGCAAAGACCCCCCTAGGTACCTGAGGTACTCAACAAAGAGCCAAAGGGACTGATGGGCTTGGGTAAGAAGGGAACGGCAAGAGAGGTGTGGGCCACCAGGTCGTTGTAGGGCTCTGACAGCCTCGCAGAGGATCTGGCTGCTCTTCAAAATGAAGGGGCAAGCCGGGTAGAGCATTTAGATAATATTTATAATCAGAATCACACTGGATTGGGTGAGAGGGAAGACAAACCTACTGGGAAAGGAGCAGAGGACATTCTCCTGGCGATGTGGCCAGTCAGAGTTGGAAGGGGGTGGGTGGAAATATTTTTGGAAGGTGCCCTCAGTGGTGATCATAATGTGGTGTCAGTGTCAACCCCAGGAATACGAAGTGAGGCAGGCGTCTCAGTGTGAAATGAAAGGTCATAAGCCCTCAGTTTCATTAGTATCTATTGATGCAGTGAACTTGATAACGGGCAATGAAAACCAGTCACTTAAATCTACCATTAGAGGAATGGGTCAAGATAACTGTTTTCCACTGAGGTATTGAGGAGAAATTCTGCATTTTGTTATAAGTCTTTTGAAAGCATGTCTATTTGGTGGGAGCAGGGATGCTCAGGAAGCTGACTCATGAAGGCTTGCTGGCTGAGTGCTCAGCTTCAGAGTTTATTGCTTGGAAAAGTGACCTCTTAAGAATATGGAAGAAAAGAGTGCAAGGAAAAGAAAAGTTTTAAGGAAAAACAAAAAGACAAACGCCACATTTTCAATGGAGCTGGTTTTACCACTCAATTAATTTCAGAGTTAAAGATCAATTTTAGTTCTGAATCACCTTTTAGTTTTACTTATACAGGACTTTTCATTAAGCCAAATTAAGTAGATGGAGGTCCAGTTGTTTATTTTCTACCAACCAAAGCATTCCTACAAAAAGACACCTGTGCAAGCCATTTGGCTCTAGTCAACTATTTTTTTGAACAATTTATTTATGAAAATAATTAGAATGAGTTAAGAGACAAGCTAAGCATCAGCCATAAAATTTCTAGTTTGTTAAAGAGACACATACACACATACACACTGATTAAAAAGTTACCACAAGAAAAAAACCTGCTAGTCGGTGAGAATGTCAGCTTGCAGTGGAAACTTTAGTAGAAGGGGAATATTTGTAAAGTCTATCTTTACTTTCATTTCAACCTTTTTTGAAATGGTTCCATGGAGAATATTTTTGTATGACATTATTTTTACTTCTCCAGTTTATTTGTGGTGGCCCTTCAAACTCTGCTTTTTTACTCTCTCTAGTTTTAAGGCAATTTGTCACTATCATGCTTTCACGTTTAGCAACTGTTTGTAGTTAAGTGTCTTGCAAGCTCTGTTTCTTTTCTCCCAAAGAGTGCCATCATGGAGTTGATGATGCATCAGAAATAGTTTGAACAAAGGGCAAGATAAAGTCAAGAGTAAAGAAAATATTTGCAAATGTACTTGACTGGCTTTTTTCCTCCCAATTACTTATTGAAAGTATACTTTAAAAGTAACATGGCATAGTGGCCATGGTGGGGGCATGAGGACATGCAACAGACACTTCCTGCCACATGGCAATGCCTTTAATTTAAAATATTTTTATGTGAGGATAGTGTGACTGACATATATATAGGAGTGTTTCATATATATGTTCTATATACATGACAGATATATGACTTGTATTTAAGAATTAGGCATGGGGTAAGCTCTACCTTTGGTGACTAACAGTCTGCATTTTAATGCTGCTCAGTCAATCTTATGAATACCATTTCTCACAGTTTGTTTTACCTCTTAATTAATCAGTGTTTATAAAATCGGGGCATTAAAAAATATTCTGTCTTCAAATGCATGCATGACTACAGCCTTTAAACTGAAGACTTGTATATAACGTAATTTCTGTCTCAGTTTATCAGTGTTTGCCTAATACCTGTTACATACATACATACATACCTGTATATGCTCATATATAAATTAAACATGACATATACCACTATAAAACATTATATAGAGTATTTTTCTTAAGAGAAGCTGGAAAACACAATGATACAATTAATATTAATATTTAATAATTAATATAACAATGAATTAATTTGTTTTTATCTAAAAGTTAGCTTTGATTGCATTCCTATGATGGGAAGTATATAGAACATTACTCAGGGGTAGGAAGAAAAGTAATTATTTTGCACGCATAAGGCAAATTTGGAAACTCAGAATATAACATGTCAATAAGTACAAACTCACATGCTCGATTATGAGCACTAAAGAGCTGAAGTGAACAAGCTGACCGGAATGAAATGATCAGATAGTCCTTGAATAAATGAGATTTGGTGCAGGCTGGAGTCAAATCTTTAAGCCTATCCCTCAGAAATAATAGATAACACATCTTGTAGGTAAATGTTGAGGCAAATTCTCTTTACTTCTCTATCATCCAGTAATTAGTCTATAGTTTCACTGACATGTCAACTCTGATGATCATTTAGATTTAAGGGAAGGCACGTGAAAATTGATGGATTAAGAGCATTTGGGACATGGTGCTACCTGTAGAAACTAAGAGAGGGAAAAACATGGAGTAGAAAGAAAAATGGCTCCACAAACACGTACACACCTTAATTCCCATACATGAATATGTATGTGAATATGTTGCCATACATGGTGAAAGAGACTTTTTTATATGTGATTTAGTTAAGACCCTTGAGATGGGGAAGGTATCCTGGATTATCTGTGAGGACCCAATGTCATCATAAGGGTCCTCGAAATAGCAGACGGAGGAGAAAGAAAGTCAGAGGGAGCTTTGGCTGTGGAAGAGGGCAGGGCGACGTGATGTCAGGCAATCGCTGCCTGTGAAGGTGGGGGAAGGACACCACCGGTGAAGGTATGCAGACAGCCTCTGGAAGCTGGAAAAGGCAAGGAAGTGGATTTTCCTCTGGAACCTCCAGAAAGAAATGCAGTCCTTCTGACACTTTGCTTTCAGCCCAGTGAGACCAAGTGTCAGACTTCTGTCTTACAGAACTGTAAGATAATACATCACTATATTTGAAGGCACTAAGTTTGAGGTAATTTTTGGCAGCAGTAGAAAACTAATACACATGTCTTGTAAGAAACAGCGGCTCTAGCTCAGAAAGCAGAAAGAAATCACCGACGTTCCCTGGAAGCAACCATTGAATATGAATTAGAAGACAGAAGGCTCTAGAAAGGAGACATCCTGGAAAAAATGGGACTTTGTACAATAGTGTCAGAAAAGAGTAAAGGCATTATAAAAGATAAAAAGAAGAAAAAGAAAAGCAATTACAAACTCAAAAAAAATCTATACAGGAAAATCATGATCCAACAAAGGAAATGAAATATGGCTAAGAGTTTAAGTAATATTTGGAGTAGAATAAAATAAATTCTGCCTCACCTGGTGAGGAATATCCTTTGAAAAGTGGAAATTTCCAGACCCCTGCAGGCCTTTAGCCACAGATTGTATGACAGATCATAAAGGTCTATAGCTGTGTTTTTGCACCAAGTTCACATTTGCAGTGCTAATCATGTCTTCAGCATAAGTCAATTCCAGAGAATTAGTCATTGCAGTCAGTGAGTTAAATCCCCACTAAATAACCCTGCAGGTGACCCAGTTGCATTGACCTTAAATATAGAATTTCAGATCAATAACTGTAGTACTTGGATTCTGAAATATAAAACAATCTCTAGTGTTTTTGTTACCCCAATGGGTGTTATCAGACAGAGGATCACTATGGCAATTGCAGGTTCTTATCATACTAATGTTTGCTTTGGGTCCAAAAAAACTATTTTAAAAAGTAAACGCCTTCTGTTCTCTTTTCTTGGAATGTGTAATGATGACTTTCAAACATTTAATGAAAATTAACAGTAATTTAAATTGCACAAGAAGTCATTAATTGCTTATACATGAAATAAAATTTCTTCCTCAAAGATAAAGCATTTCAGATGGATGTACAATTGTTTTGGTCTATTCACCTTTCAACTCTGTCCTACAAGGGTAAAAGATCTCTCAATTTTGGACCAAATGAAAATGTTAAACCATTACAAACTGAGCTTGGGGACAGTGAGAGAGAAAAGGGAAATAATGTTATAGCTATATGAACTGTGATATTGACTGATTTGGTGTTTTGCTAGTGGTTAAAACAAATACAGAAAACACTTCAAGTATTTATACCAACAGAACAAATTACTTTGATGCAGGGAACTGGTTACCCATGTAATGAAGAAGCTGATAGCCAAATAAAGAAGAGAGAAGAAACGGAAAAACTAGCCATTGCAGGAAGCCCCTACCATGCTGGATGGGGCAAAGAGAGGCACCACGACATCACAAGACAAGCTGGAACCAGAGGGAGTGTGTCCGACCCAAGCTGGAGACATGGAGGAGATGGATCCTCAGGTGAGGAAGCCGACTAAGGCAGAAGGATCGGCAAGGGAGAGTGGGTGGGGCCATGAACTAATAAACTGGCTTGCCTTTTCTTTTCCTTCTTCCTGCTATCTACTGCTGGTGGCTTCCACTGGCTACAGTAGCAGGAAGACAATCTTGAGAGCACCTGTGAAATATAGCGGGCCGAGGTCAAGCTTCCAACCATACAGAGCACAGAAGAGAAGGATGAGAATGGCCAAAGAGGCCCAGAGGCCACACACATGGTCATCTCCCCTGTGAATTTACTTTACCTGGTCAATTCCTGGTTTATTCCTCTTATAAAAAAGCCAAGACCTCATGGTCAAGTTTGCGGCGCTTCGCACTGCATAGATTTTACAAGAGGCAGTGAGTGCTCTGATAAATTCAGCATCCCTCTGGGGCTGCACGGACATTAATGTTTTCAAATTTATATTTTAAAATATTTTTTTTACTCAATTGGCACACAATGGGGTAAAAGTACTCCCTCTGGTGTGGTTTTACCATTGCTAAAGAACTAGGTGGCTATTTTCTCATTTCTTGAAGATATTTCAATATGATTTACAATGTAGAGCAGAGTTTAGAACACAAAAACTAATTCAAGGTTATGCTATAAATACATGGGTTAATAAACACATGCCTTCGTCTATCATCATAGCATATTTCTCGGACGTATTGCTATGTTGGTCAGTCCCTTCATTTTACATATTAAGTACTATCCCGAGTTAGGTAAGGCAAGTTTGCTCAAATTGATTCTCCTTGCCTGAATAATGATGGAAAACTCTCTTGCCTCTTCACTTCTAGATGGATTTCTCAAATAGAGCTGTTGGCATGTATACAGCATCTTACATTTTAAAAGGACTTTCTTAAGCACTATTTCATCCATTCTCACGGTCACCTGTTTTATAAGTACTGACAACAGCTATTGTCATAACAGCATGCTTCCCACCTCACCTTTGTCTCGTTCTGACCACGCCAGTGTTTCTGAAATTCTGTCCATTTTGGACCTGAGTTCTAGGATAGTACAGAGATGGTCCTACTCTTTCTGGAAATTCAAAGAGCACACCGTCACCTGGGTTCCGAGGGCCTGCTTCCTCTATTTCTTAAACAAAAGGAATGTCTTGCCTAATATCATTAAAATCAGGTAAACTAAGGGAAGCTTAACTAATGGGTGTCCTGTATCACAGCCCCCAAATCAGCACGTGTACAAGTTTGTTTCCAAATAACATCATCTTCACTTAGATATATAGAAACCGTGATGTGAAATTTGTATGACTTCTTTAAATATACATACACAGAGATAGGCACCCAAATACAAGTGTCTCCAATTTCCTACCAGAACACCATCCTCTCGTTGCGACTGGTACCCATACCGTGTGTTCCAAGACAGAACATCAGAATCAGCTGTTACGGAGATGAAAGTTTATTTTTTTTTCTTTATTCCTCCTTTTAAGTTAAGAAAGCCTGGGAACTACAAAATACCATTTTTCTCGAGAAGCAGAGGACTCACAAAATGAAATGTTATCACAGGAGATAAGAGCTCCAGCCTCACCTCAAAACCCATCATTTGAGCACAGCTCCTGTGTATACCAGCCTCAAAACGACGGCAACATCACAATCCTAGATCGTGAGCAGGCAGCAAGAGAAAGAATTGGGGGGAATAAACTCTGCTTTATTTCTGTTGGTATCATTTTGCCAGAACTTTATTTTTGTGAAATAAAAAACAGAATACAAGGGCATCTTGAGGGGCTGTTCTCCAACACGGGCTCCCCGAATCCCCACTCCCGTTAATGGGAACACAGCACACACCGCCAGCCAAGATCAGACCTCCTAAGTAGAGCGTTTTTTTTTCTTGCAGAGTTTTCTTGTTTGGACTTTAATTAAGCTCCTGCCAGGCTTGCAGGCTTTTTAATTTTACCTTTCTTTCTTCTTTCTTTTTCTTCCTTGAATCAGCTTACTGCCAGGGAACGTTTTTCAAACTGTCACAATAGTGAGTGCACCCTAAGCTATTAAATTTAGAGATGAACTAGGAATTGCTTCTCTAAGAATCAATAGCAGAAGTTTCCTTGCATTTGGAAAATTTTTCATTCATTCATTCATTCATGCATTCATTCATTCATTTTTACTTAAGTATGTACGTGTTATGGATGAGAAAGCAACAGAAAAGGAAGCTTCATAGAGTGAATAATGACAATTGGCTAGTAAGTGGTATAACTCAACCTCCCACAAAGTCATCAGTTCAATAGAAGAAACTTGCCATTACTTAATTTAATAAACTGCTCATGAGCAAATTGTAGCTGAATATTTACCAGTGTTGGTGGGTGAAATGTGAGTGCGTGAAGAGAAGGTGATGCCCCAGTTGATGATTTGATACTTCTTTATGAAATGTAATATTTAATGCACTGGGGACCTTTTTAAAGATCCCTTTATACTCAAAGTATAAAGGAAGGGATTGGGGATGCCAATGGTGACCCCTTTAAAACAGAGTCTATGAGAAGCTATTTTCATTCAAGGAGGCTTGGTTGAAAATTGGCCATCCTAAATAGAATTCCTAGTTTTTTTCTTAATTAAAAAAAAAAAAAAGATGACATGATAGGGCCAGAAATAAAAATAAGCCATCAAAACCACAAACACTAAAATGAAAGATGTGGAGCATTGGGAATATTGTTATCTCCATGATTGCTATTATCGAAATTCTTATTATTTACTTAATAATTCCATGCTGCCAGCTTATTCCAGCACGCGCTCCTGTGTGCAAGGTACTTACTGATCGCTTCCACAAACTGCTCAAAGAAGCTGTAAGGGAAGAGCGGTTCAGGCAGCTCCCGGAAAAACATCTTCAGTGCTCCGGTGACAACGTGGATGTCCTCCCACTGGCTGTCGTCCAAATTCAGCTTCTCTTCTGGGAAAACACGAGGAGAAATGGAACAACTGGTTTTAATGAAACAATTACAAGACACTAATTATTATGTTAATGTTTGCCTACTATCATCAGCAACCGTTAACAGCCTTCTGCACCTAGAGGTTTGGTGCTGTGCATGTTTTTTTTTTCCCCTTTTTTCCGTAGGAAGGAAACATTTTCAATGGAATACCATCTGTAGGAATGCAGCTAACAAAAAAAAAGAGACACAAAGAGACAGTGCCATTGACACAGTATGTCAGATACATTTATTCCCATAATGCATCAGGATGAAAATTAGCATCACAGCTCAACGTGATTCAAAGCTATTTGGTTTTGAGGCCGAGGGGCTAAGAGTTGCCAATGATGGCCGGCTCAAGGGACCGGCCTAAAGGCCTTGCTGAGCCAACAGGAGACATATGCTAAACATGGCAATAGAAAATGAGTTATTGCTTTACATGTGTTAGCCTTGCTATGTACAAGGGAATAATGGGTAACACTTTCTTTCTTTCTTTTTTTCTTTCTGAATATAAAGTCAGCAAGGAATAGAATACTGAGTGAGAAAGGATATTAATTCTTTCTTACCGCTTCAAAAATATCTTTTTTTTTTTTTTTTTTTGGTTTTCATCTCATCGAGGAAAATGTACCCAGCAACAATATTAGACAGACCCCTGTTGGCCTGTGTAGGCTATGCAAAGCTGTCAAAAATGATAACACACTAAAGACAAACCACAAATGCTTACCAACTGCTCTTAGAAACAACGGAAACGCTTGCTTTGGAAGCCTGAGTGAGTTGAAACGTTTAAATATTAAATAAAATAAATGCCAAAATGAAGTTTTTAGATGAAATAAAGAGATGTTGGGCAATTATGATTTTCCTGTTCGCTCTCAGTGTGAAAGCCTAGAATAATTTTCACCCAAGAAGTGGGTACAAGAGGGTCTGAAAATGATATCTTTGCATACAACTAAAAGGACGCAAGGCACCAAAGCTTAGCAGCTGATCCATCACATTCATCTTGTTTTCTATGTGACATAGAAAAGATTTTGGATTCTGGGCTTAATGAAAACTAAAGCTAATCATTTTAGACAACCTGAGGGTTCATTGAAAAGCTGAATATCCTGGCAAGAACTTAACAGGTATTGGTCAACTGGAATTTTGTTTCTTTATCAATGTATTAAGCTAACATTCACATGCCTCCTTGGTGTCAGTTTTTCACTGCAGAGAAGAATTTGCACCAAAAATGTTAAAAAAAAAAAAAAGCTGAGAATTGTCACTGTAGGGAATCTCTCTGTGTGAACTGTTTTGCTAATACTGTTCATGTCCTTTTAAAAATATTAGCTGAAATCTTTATCAGATCTTTTTTTTTCTACATGGGTTATTATTTCCAGGGCTAGTGAGTGATATTTCTCCTCACTAGGATGTTTGCAATGAGAAGCAATGAAGGTGGATCTGTGTGTTTCAGATGGGCTATTTTTTTCTTTCTTTTCAGTCATCAGTCCTACCTCGATCATAACGCAATGATATGATCCACAACAAAATCAGCAGAGGCCTTCTTTCTGCCTTGCAATCATTTGTGATTGATTGTATTTCAACAATTAGTCTTTTATTTGGCCACACACTATTGAAATGGGACGACAGCATCTTAGCAGGCCAGCTTTAAACAGTCAACTGTTAACAATAGCATCAAAAAGGGAGACCTGATGGGGTTTACTGTCACTTTAAAGAACGGGGTTTTCACATTGTTGAAATCTGTCAGATATTTTGAAATGTCCCTCTCACTATGGTGCCACACCCCCTGCGTGCCCTTATAATAAAATTGGTTTTACTCCTGATTAAATCATTTTCTCCCTACCCACTACCATACTTCTCATAATGGACCTGTGCGCTCTACAGCTGGTGTTCTTCCCATGGTACCAATTCTTACTTTATCTTTTAAGCACTTTGCTGCTAAGATCTCATGCAGAGTGCTTATGTTTTGTTAAGAGCTTCATTCTTAGAGAAATAGCTTAACACATGTTCTAAAAATGTTGCACAACTTATTGCTTAAAACGTTTAGAAAATGTGGAAGTACTGTAGTTTTGGCACTGAACTTTAAGTGAAAACCTAAACACACACACACACACACACACACACACACACATGCTCCCATACACAACTATCTCTACCAGAAATTTATCAGAAAAGTCCAGCATGAAATGCCATTCTGATATAGGTTTGAGATTGTTGAAGGAGATCATTCAGGTAAAAAAGAGACTGATTTCATCTTGAGTAGGAACAAGGACAAGCACAGTGTGTGACCAAATGCAAATGCCATTGGTATTGGTCATGTTCACATATACATCAGTTAATTCAAATGATTGTGAAATGGAATATTTCAAAATACATTAAAAATCTACCAATAGATAAATACCATTTTATTATGCCAACTCAAAATGCCATGCAACATCAATATCAACTTGTGTTACTTAAACCTGTATTCCTACTATAGATTATGTAGTCTTCATTTTAAAAAAAAGTATTTATAGTATTCCAACAAGTAGCTTAAAGAAATAATATGGCAAATAGTTGGAAATATAATATCTAATTTTTATATTAAACTTTTGTAAACCAGAGGCTTTTAAGGTATATTTTTCAAGGCCACGTGACTTTTCTAAACATATAGTTATGTCTGTATTTATAAGCCTTCTCATGAACCCAACCAGTTCTCAAGATGAACTGACTGTAACCCTATTTCTGTGTTAACAAGTACTATTCTAAGCACATCTGTATTATTTGATCAGTATTTTCTAACTAAACTACTTGCAGTGATGACATCTTATGCTTCTTCCTCCTCCAGAAGAGTAAGGCTTCTAACTAGTTGACTGTTAGGGCTGGATGACTCTTTGTCATGGGCGCAGTCCTGCATTCTTGGATGTTCAGCAGCATCATTGGCCCCAACCCATCTGATGCCATAGCAGGTCCCAGTGGTGACGATGAAAACTATCCCCGTGTATTGCCAAATATCTCCTCATCAACCCTTAGTTTAGAACCACTATAGTAAAACCTGTAAGAGTCTGTAGAAATTACTCAATGGATATTGATTTATGAAGTTGAACTTAGGTAGACAGAGAACTGGAAAACTAGATGCATGAATAGTGAGATGTCTTTAAGAGTTGGTAATTTTCATTGACAAAATCAAAACCTTTTGCAGAACAAAATCACATGACCGCATTTCAGGGTGCTTTGCTACAAAATACAATAACCAACAATTACCTAGTGCTCACATTTTAGTAAGGACTATGCTAACAATAGTAAGGACTATGCTATGCACTTTACATGTGTTATCTAATATAATTTTTTTCAATAAGAAAGTGAGGTCCACAACATTGTTATCATCATCTCCATTTTACAGATAGTGAAAATGAAGCATGGGTAGATTAAGTAACTTTTCCATGGCTGACAAGTGGTGAATCCAGGATAAGGAGCCAATAAGCTCCGCCTCCCATCCCTGACCCCCTGAAAACCACTGTATTCAGACATAAACATGGCAGCAGAAGCTGAAAGGGAGAAGGTAAATAGTAATTGCCAGTGGTGGTAGATTTACTATTACTTCACAGAGAGTGACTTTCAGATTTTATCCTTAAATGTCTTACTTGAGGTGATGCTTTTACCTGTAAACTCATCTTTTTTAATTACCCACTTATAGAAGGAACAGATTTGTATATAAAGAGATATAAAACAAACTGGCAATAAAAAGAAACTGCATTAGTGAAGGGGCAGAAAATGGGGCAAATTGTTATGTGGTGACGGAGTCAAGAGGAAATATGATAGAGTGAGAAAAATTATACAAAATACCAGGCCTGGATATACTGTTAACCCATTATACACATGTTTGTTTGTGCAATGAAGATAGTTAGAAGGATATTTGTTGGTATCGCATGAGAAAACATATCTGAAAATCATATGGAAAGCACTAGTCAACAGATAAATCCAAGAAAAACACCCCTGTGATGAGGAAGGTAAATAAAGACCAAAACTATGTAAGGGATTAGGGCAATGGAAATCCCAAGCAGACATTCTAAATGATCCTGGTTGCTTCAGAGGATGTGCTTCAGTGTGACGCGGTTTGTCTTATGAAAATTTTACTGTGAAGAAGTCTGGTTGCCTCAAGTTACCTCATGATCCTCATTCTGTTCATCTGTGCTGGTTTCTCCTGACCTTCTTCTTAGGCTATCTTAAATTCACTTTGGTCCTGGCTTTTGGTTTAAGGCATTTAAACGAGTTGAAGATGGATAAAACTTCCAAATCCAAATACTGTGTGAGTTTTATGAAATTACAAAAAATATACCTAAATGTTGTATCCAAACAAGGCCATCTTGAAAGGGTCTTTCTTGAAGGGCCTTTTTGTGTATTTTATTTATTTTTTAAATAAAATCTTATCTACATCAACTGAAAACAATTATATGTGAAGGAAAAAAATTTACAAAAGCTGTTAGCAGTCTTTCTTAAAAAGAACTGAAAAATGGACCTTTGATGGCTCCAATAGGTCACAGTAATTTCCAAGGAAAAACGTACATCTAAATATCACTAATAAATTCTTTGCTGGAAGGGACTGCCTTCTATATTATGGGATGTTTAGCAGCATTCCTGGCCCCTATCCACTAGATTTCAGTAGCAATGTCCTCCACATGTGACAACTCCCCCACAAAAACAAATTAAGAGTAATAAATAGATACAAGTGATAGTTTAATCATCACTTTCCTCTTGTATTACATATCGCTTTATAGATGGGTATAATCAGGAGCTACAGTATCAGGGCTGATTTTAACTAAATTCACTATAACTCAATATTGATTGAAATGTGGTTGCAGATAACTTGAACTGTCCAGACTGGAATAAAGACATAATGAGTAAAGAGGTAATTCTTTGTGTATTGAAAAACAAGTGCATTTTTACCTTGTAATTTTTTTTCCCATGGCACTTCTAAAGCCTCTTTCCTATTTTTATTTTATTGTTGTAATAAAAAAGAGGAAAAGATACCCCAACTTTCCCAGGATATGGAGAGACTAGCTCTGATTTCATTAATATAGTGACAGGAACCTAGTACATTGTGAGACTCTCGTAAAGAATGTGGTATCTGCTTCCAGTGCCAACGACCATTTGGAAACTTTATCGGAAAGGCCTGTTGGGTCCATGAAAGTCACATCATGAATGAAAGAGAAGCCAGAGGGATTATAGATCTGAAAAATAATAAAATGTTTGGCCATAAAATTAAACGGAAAGATTAGATATTAAAGTGGATAAAACACTTTATCTATAAGGGCATAGCTGATTTTTAGTTTAGCATTTAAAGGAGAGGATCAAAAGGAAGTTCATTGAATCATTGGTCTAGCTCAACCTTTCCCATTGTGTTGGCTCCTTAAAGTGACAGTTGATTTCTGGTGGATTGGAGAGGTTCCAAATTCTTAAACTTGGTAATGTAAACCCTGTGCCCAAACCAGAACCTTTTCATGGTGTACTTGCTAAAGCTGCTTCCTATAATACCTTGCCTATAACATAAAACTCCAGTGAGGACGTTCTTAGGAAACTAGACCAGTTGGCCAGTTAATCTGTTTGTTTATTTAATTTTTATTAAACAAACATAGATTCAGTCGAGACTACATACCAGGGACTGTATTACGTGCTTTTCAAAGCTACAGCTGTGGAGCTGCTTTATATCCCTCAAAGGAGAGGGCTTACCAGGTGCTCAGAAACACGACTTGAGTGAATATAGATCATGTTCTAGACATTTTACATCTTATTTTTGTCCCACAGAATAATACTCTATTGACCTTGAGTATAAGCAGGAACAAGCTCAATAAACTCAAAGAATATCACCCAAAATATGTGGTCTTTTATGGTCTGAATTGTGTCCCCTCTTCCTTATTCATATGTTAAAGTTCTAATCCCCAGTATCTCACAATGTGACTGTACTTGAAATAAGGCCTTTAAAGGGTGATTAAGGTAAAATGAATCAGATAGATGGACCCTAATCCAATATGACTGGTGTCCTTATATGAAGAGGAGATTAAGATGCCCACGTGAAGACCCAAGGAGGAGATGAGCATCTACAAGCCAAGGCGAACGGCCTTAGAAAATGCAAGCTGCCAGCACTTGATCCTGGACTTCTAGCCTCTGACACTGTGTGGAGCCAAAGAAAATCACCAGAAACTTTATGAGACTAAAACTTTAAAAAAAATAAATAAAAGCTTTTATTTCTAATATCCAATGAGATATTTTGGCATGCCATGTTGGCTTGCTTTTTATTATATCAGGTTGTATATATTACTTTGAATATCACTTAAGAAGACCAAGGCATGCAAATAATGCCACAGGCTAATATGAAGTATCTTTAGGTATTCTCTTTTAAGGAGGTAGAACAGCCCTCTACATTTAGTATAGAAACTGATTCAGAAACAAAAATGTCTGATTTTTAGTTTTCCTCAGATTTTATTTGACTGAATAATAACATAATGAATAGGTACATGTGAAACTTGTGAAGCAAGCGCCACAGATAGAAAATATAACAAATATGTAATTGCTTTGTGCTTTAACAATTATTAATGGCAGACCATAAAACATCTTCCCATGATCATAACTCCATGTATAATGCTACCTTATAAAGTAATGTTATTGATATTATGCTTTTCTCCCCAGGCTTCTAGATAATCTCTCTCTCTCTCTTTTTTTTTTTTTTTTTTGGTCTAGACGTTGAGGAGAGGTAGCATTGCTCACATTCTAACAACAACAACAACAACAACGAATTGACTTTTTTCGCTGGGATTATAAATGTTAAGAAAGGACATACCTTGTATATCATGTACCAATATACTCGTGCATTTCCTTAATTCCTCCCACACTAGAGCTTCCAGCACTGCTCTTATTTCCATTCAGTCAAAGGCTTTTTGTGCTCTGCAGACACTACACACAATGGTTCATTTTATTTGACCATCTTCTCTAAACAGATTCTAAATTTGCTCGAATTCCATGGATGGTTTTGTACATTACATGCTCAAAGGGTAGAGAATTCATAGGATTAAGTTTCAACAAAGTCATTTTTGAGTTTCCTTCTTATCTGCCCTAAATTTCAACACCATTGCTATTTGTTCTAAGTTACATTATGTTTGTAAATATCAAGCAGAAGTCCAGATCAAAACATATCTCATAATGATATCTAGGAAACGAATATAACTAAGCCCTATAAATGCCCACATATAGAAAGTCCAGGCAAATATGTAGACGTTCTTAATGTGCCAGTTCCCCACTTCTCTAACGAGACCCGTCATCTCTCCCTCCTAATGTTGTATGACAATTAAGTAAAGAAATACATGTAAATGATTCGGTACAGGCTCGTTATAATAGTATTAAAATTTCTATTTGTACATTATCTTCTTTTTGTCAGTCAGACTTCGACAAAATGTTTCCAGAATCTAATATGATTTTATCATTCCTTTTATTACATCGTTGGTATATTTGGGTTAGAAATAGTATCATTTAAGTGGGGAAAGGACTGGCTTTTTTTGCTAGTTTAGAAATCTTTTGTCTGAAAATATTCTATCAGGAAAATAAAAATAAAAGGTGAACAAAACTGACAGATGAAGACAACGCTACTCTCATTCATTGAAAACATTTTATTCCTAGGTAAGAATATAAGACATCTATTAGTTGTCAATTAAAGATAGCCAAAATGGAGAGATTTCTAGAAATTGTTGAGAATAATAATTTTATTTTACCTAAATTATCTTGATTAACTGGTTCATGAGCTAACTTACATAAATTTTCTACTTTGTATCATAAGAATAGCAAGAGTTCTACAAAGTTACCTGAAATAAAAATTAGGAAATTTATAAACTTATTACAACTGCTTGCACAAAGTTATACAGGCTAGCTAGCTTTTTATGCATCAGTTACTTTGTTAAAAATAGAAAAACACTATTTTCTTAATTCTACAATTATACAATGTTCCAAGTTAGAGTAGTGATATAGATTATTTAATAAATCTTTTTATTATCAATAACAGTTTTTTTTTTTCTGAATGAAAAGTTTTAGAGATTTTTTTTTTAACCTCAGAAGAGTCTGCCTGCTTGATTCCAGGGGCTTCCAGCTTTCTAAGATATGGAGTATAAAATCACTCCGTGTCTCTTTCTACCATAACTTTGGAGAATCATAATTCATATAAATAATTCAGTGTGGGTTGTTTTTATTACAAAAGAGCTATAAAAACCAGTTGATAAAAATTGTCAAAACACCTGATAACATGATACTTGAAAATGTATAACTGTTCAATATGAAAAGTGTGGTGCTTATTGTTATTTAAAGAAATTTATTTTATTTTGAAATAAAGTATTCACACAATTTAAAGTTACAAATATATGAGGTTATACTGCAGAACTCTTTCTAGTCTCTCCCTAGCTAGCCAGTTCACATCCTGAGAAAACTTACTATCAATTTCCAATGTACCTTTTGAAAGACATTCTCTTTTTTAATTTTTCTTTTTTTAATTGAGATTTTATTTACTTTTAGAGAGGGGGCATGCAGGGAGAAAGAGAACGGGGGAAACTTGGGTGTGCAAGAGGAACATCGATTGATTGCCTCATATAAGAGACCTCATACAAATGTCCCTAACAAGTGGCTTGGTCCACAACCCAGGCACGAGCCCTGACTGGGAATTGAACTGGTGACATTTTAGTTTGCAAGAGGATGCCCACCCCACTGAGCAACACCAGTCAGGGCTCAAAGACATTTTCTATACTCAAACAATATTACCCTACATCATTATTTTTAAAGAAGTACAAGCAATAATATAATTTATTTACTGTTCTGCCTCTTGGGTCTTTTTACGTATAATATATTGTAGAAATTTTCAAAATCAGGGCCTATAGAGCTTTTTAATTTTTTATTTTTTACAGCTACATATTCAATTTTATGTATGTATAATAATTTTAAACAGTTTTAATTGTCATATATTTTGGATAGTGCTAGTGTGAATGATTTTTGTACTTAGATCATTTATATGTAAGTATAAGTATATACCTGTGTGAGTTCAACAAACTTCTAATAAATGGAATTTTTAGGTCAAATGTTGTATATATAATTAAAATATTGATAGACCTTGTCAAATTACCTTAATGGCTAGTGCATCAATTTATTTTAACATCACAGTATTTAAGAAATTATGGTTCATTCAGAATATACATTCATTGCTGACTATAACTCTTCTCAAATGCCCATAAGAAATTATACCTTTAATTGCACAGTTGAAAAAATATGTAACAAATGTTGAAATGAGGAGAGATACAGAGACTTGGACTAAAAATAGACATAAATCTTTGTGAAACACATGAGAGACTCATGGGAAATTTAAGTTCTGATAAAGTGAAATGTTTAAATAAATATTTAAATTACAACTGGTAAACAATTAATGTTTAATAAATGTATAACAATAACAATTACAAATGAGAAAATGAGGCCTGATAATAGTAACTGTTTTCTGATGAAATAAGAAGCTACATAGAAATAAAGTCAAATGAAAAGAAAAGCAATGAGCTTGCTAAAAATGAATGAATGAATATAATTTCACCATTTATTATATGTGGAATTAACATTATATATTAAATTATTATAATATATGTCAATTTCAATGATATTACAATTTATGATATTACAATTTATCATATGAAGTCAAACAAATAAAATATTGATTAAATTAAGTAATATATTAATTCACTATAACAATTTAGGAGACACCTACTAGGTGTCAGATGTTATGAGGAGAGCAACAGGTATGGGTGGGAAGGCAGTTATAGAGACAGAATGAGTCTGTCTTTATAAATAGGACCAGAGACATTGAAATTAAGAACAAACTGACAGTAACCAGAGGGGAGGTGGGAGGGGATAATGGAGGGAAAAGGGGGAAGGGTTTTCAAGAACATGTGCAAAGGACAAATGGACAAAACCAAAGGGGGGCAGGATCAAGGATGGGAGGTGGGGATGGCTGGGGTGGGGTAGAGTGGTAGGGGGAAAATGGAGACAACTGTACTTGAACAACAATTAAAAAAAATGTGAAAAAAGAAAGAGAAATGTGCCATGGGTGTAAGAGGTAAGAAGGAGCATGTGTCAATAAACACAAATTATTGAAGCTAAAAAAAAAGTCTAAAAAATTATATATAATCTCTTGATGTCCTGACAATTCTCAAGCTCTCTTTAGTATCACTACTGGGATCGTGCTGTCTCTAGGGAAAGAGCTACCCTTTTTATTTTCATTTTTTTTAAAGATTTTATTTTATTTTTTTTTAGAGAGAGGAGAAGGGAGAGAAAGAGAGGGAGAGAAACATCAATGTGTGGTTGTTTCTCTCGTGGTCCTCACTGGGGACCTGGCCCTCAACCCAGGCATGTACCCTGACTGGGAATCGAACTAGTGACCCTTTGGTTCACAGCCCATTGGTTCTCAATCCACTGAGCTACACTAGCCAGGCCCCCTTTTATTTTTACATTGGTTTCATCGATACAGAGACAAGTTCAGTTGGTTGCTTAATAAATACCTTTTTAAATAAAGATGATAATGATGATGACTATGTAAACCAAGTCTGAGAGTTTTCTACCATTCCTCTTGTAGGAAGAAAGACATCATTTATTATAGTCTTAGGTTGCCTGTTACTAAGACATTTCCAAGCAACCCAGGCTGTTTTGTCCCATATGAACCTCTTCTCTCTCAGCAGAGCAGAGATGCACTTGGGCTAACCTCATCATACATGTTCTTGTGATATACGAGGTCTGTCCAGAAGGTATCCAGCCACGTATTATGAAAAATAGAGACATTTATTGAAGAAGATACAAGATACAAGAAACCTTTACACAGGACAATGATGCCTCAGTCCCCTTCAAATTTGGAGCCTTGGGACCTCACACAGCTCTCCCAATTGCCATCAGCTGCCCTGTCATATTTTCCTGAATCTCATGGATGGTCTGAATAGTCTGAAATCTCTTCTCTTTCAAAGGTGATTTTAATCTTAGGAAAAGCCATAAGTCACAGGGCACTAAATCTGGGCTGTAGATGGGCTGAGTTACGTGGATAATTTGATGTTTCGGCAAAAAAACACTCTGCATAAGACGTGAGGCATGAGGAAGGGAGTTGTCATGATAAAGCTGCCGATCACGTTGCCCATAGCTGTGGCCTTCTGAATCATCTGAATAGTTTCCACAGAGGAATGTTCAAACTTAAAGCTTAACGCAAACTTTGATGCAGATTTATTGCTCTACTAGCTCAGTCATTTTGAATGTGACAGCCACACAGTACACATGCTCACTCAAGGGTGTCTACTGCCCCCACTGACTAGTACAGCGAAGTCATCACTGTTCACACATGCGCATCCCAGTGCACTCTCCTTGGCTGCCAGCTTACATTGAGGTTGCACAAACTGTTCTTGTTATATCAACAGTGGCTGCACTTTGCCTGGACAGACCTCAACCTATGTAGGAAGTTACAGGCTTCTGTGACCAGATATTCTTCTTGCTTGTCTTCTAGTATAACACTAAACACATTTCTGGTGCTAACTAACTCCTGGGACTCTGCCTAGGTTCTTGTTGTCACTCAGATGTCTGTGCTGCTAATCCTTACTATGCTCTACAACGAGCTTCATTTCACATCCTGTGTACTAGGTTTCTAACCTTAGCTTGATAATCCCATTGCTCATGGGGCATACCTTAAGTAATTTAACTATACTGTACTCCAACTGTAAAGAAGTTTATTCTTATTAATGTTTGTATCCTCAGGGCTTAGCTTAGTGCCTAATGCGTGATGTACTCCTATTTTACTATTTATGGATATATCTGCATTGCTTGTCAAATTTTAACCTCTTTGATTGTGGACACTATTTCAAGCACAGCAGTAATAACAGCAGCTATATGTATGGATATATATGGATATATGCACATATACACATACTATGCAGCATAATTTTTGTATTCTTTGTTCATCTTTCTCTTTCAAAGCACATTTTCAAATCAGTTCAAATAAAACTAATACTGAAGACATAATTAGGTTGCTCAGTCATTCTTCATTTATCAAATATTTATTAAACTAAAATTTTGTGCTAGGCATGTTGTAGCTGCTGGGATGAACAAATAGATTTAAAAAACTAGTTTCTAAGTTCAATATACAGGAAATATAGAAAAATAGAAAAAAGTTACAATGGACCATGGTAAATGTTATTATATAACTTTGTGTCGACAGTTATGGCAATGTAGACATTTGGTCAAAAGAGGCTTCACAGATGAGGAGTCACACAGCATCATCTTAATTTCTGAGCATCCGTGGGACACTGGCAGGGTTGGGGATGGGAAAGAGGGAGGAAAGAGGTATGAAAGAACATTAGAAGCAATAGTCATGCCCAGGGCTGAGGAACACGGTGCATTTGTGGAAACATTAATTAATTGCTTGAGAGCACAGAACTATAGATTCCGTATTCAGAGTGTTGGGGGTGAAAAGGAAGGTACCTGCTGGAGCATGAAGGACTTTGAAGTTGAATAGGCTGGATGACTACAACATGACAGTAATATTCGAGACAGGTGCACTCTCAGGAGTGAACAGGATGCATCAGAGTGAGTACATGCACGAGAAACGAGGTTTCCAAGAGGCACCATGAGCAAGAAGCTCAGCTGAGAGGCTCTGTTGTGTTAAAATACTACATATTCACTGTAAAAAGGTTTCTTTTAGGAGGTCAGGATATAGAAGAGAGACACTCAGGTGTGTTCATGAAACCATTATCTAGCAGAGAAGAGAGCTCTCGAAAACTGATGGTTGGGCAAGTAAAAGATTAAAGTTCAGAGACCAATTACTGTGTATCACATTTATCATAAGTTCAGGGAAGTCAAAATATTCTATTTTCCTGAAGTTTGTAAAGACCTGCTGGTAGTCGGAAAATGAGAATCCATTTGGATTATCTGGGCAGAGATAAGACTTCAATGGTGTTTCAGTACCGTGCACTGTTTTATGGGTCCCACAAAAGGGAATTACAGTTAATTGGATTATACTGGTCTCCACATGCTGATTGTAAGAAAAGGACTATAAATGTGTAACAGTTGCTAACAGGTCATATCTCTCGCCAACCATGGGATTTAGTTTTTTACTTACCAGTAAGATTAATTTCTTCTTTACAATCTTTCGATTTGAAGTTTTAATTATAGAGTTTAGAAAATTGAAAGGAAAAAGCAAACATACTTTCAATGTATTATTAATATCGACCTTATTTTTTCATCTTTAGGATGAGGAGAAAGTAAATGGCCGGCTTGTTTATTGTTTAGAAGATTTTACCTACTTAAGATCCCTTTATAATCTTTTCTCAATTATGGAATTAGTTAATTTTTTTCAACTGGATTTCTGTAAAGTGCTAAGCCTGGAGCTACTGTCCTGGGGAGTCATAAAGATATGGTCGCTGCTTACAGGGAACTTAACATCTAGAAGAGAACTTAGGTCTGCAAACCCCAGATGTCACTACGTGGCTAAGTGGAGACTCAGACTGAAAGCACAAACTACTAGTTAACACAGAATGGAGTTGAGCAGTTGTCAGACACTGTGCTCAGTGCCTCACACATACAATTCATTTTATCCTCACAAGGACATGTGCTCCCGGCATTACTATTAGTTCAATTTCATTGTTGGGGAAATGGAGGTTCAGTGATTAAGCAACTCATTCAAGTTCACCCAAGTATTTAGCTAGATTTTAGTCAATCTGGCTCCAAGCCTGAAGCCTTAGTCATTCTGCTATAGGAGAGTATGGACTGGTTCACTTCCAAGTGGGGCGACAGATGCTATTTCCCCAAGGCAATGACAGTAAGGGATACATAGGATTTGGGTGGACTGAGAGGGGCAAAGAAGGATCTTCTAGGCCAGGGTTGTACACATGTGGTCCTAGGACCAGCCATATAAGCATCATATGGGACCTCGCTAGAAATGCAAATTATCAAGTCATACCTCAGACCTACTGAATCAGGACCTCTGGAGTGCATTCAGTTGGCCACCTGTGATTTAATAAGCCCTCCAGGTGATTCTGATGCATGCTAAAGTCTAAGAAGCACCGTTTTAACAAACAGATATGAAATGGATAAAAGTTTGCTTATTGGCAAGCAGCCTCTTAATGGCTAGTGCAAAGGTGGGTTATGAAATATAGTGAGAACTTAGCTTGGAAGTCCGTGGAATGCCTTAACCACTGTGCTGAAAGATTAAATGTTCTCCTTTAAATAAGAGAGAACTGGCAGAAGTTCAAGTGGGGAAATAATATCATTCAGACTGTATTTTATGAAGTTAAGTCAGTAATGATGCATTTGAGAGGTGAGAAAGTAGGAATATGCAAATTAGCTAGGAAGCTATTGCAATAGACCAAGTCATCCTGAAGGCCAGAATTATGTAGTCTTCGTAGAAGTGCAAAGAAAAGGCTGAGTATGTGAGACCTCAAAATCTAATGAAAGTAGCCGTGGTAAAGAGAAAAGAGAGACAAGTAAAAGTATTGTTTCTAGCCAGAAGGATGTTAATGTGCTGGCGCAGCTGTCTTACGCCTGAGCAGGAGTAGCTAGGACTCCTCATTCATTTAATTTGTTCTTAAGAAGAAGATGCCAAAGATAATAATGATTTTGGTTCAGGTGTGTTATTAACATTGCATGTGGCAATATCCAGTGGCCATTTGGATATTCGGATAAGAAGTTTAGTAAAGGGGATAAAGGTGGGGTAGTTCAATTTAAGAATTGTCAGAAGTAAAAACTGAATCAGAAGAAGGAGAACAACTGCAATGACAACAAAACACATAAACTTCACACCTCGCCCATGCCAGTCACTGTGATGGGCACTTTACACACATGATATTATTTCATTTCCTTAGAAACCAAGCAAGGTAAGACTAGCCACATTTAACAGGTGAGGATCTAAGACCAGAGAGAAACTAACTAACTTGTTCAAATTCATACAGGAAGTTAGTGTCACAGTTAAGTTTCTAACATTGTGCTGTCACTCACAAACTATTTTGCAAGCCACCTAAAACAAGAAGAGAGGAAAATGATCATATAAAAACAGATAGAGCAAAAAAAGTGTCATTTAAATTTATGTCCTGGAAGTACGACTATAATTTTTAAGTGAACGGCTCCAGAGTATGATATGAAAGAAATATCCAATGGCAACCTGGATGCTTGTGTTAATAGTTTATCTCCAATAATCAGCATCTACACAAGTCAGCTTGCTTGACAAGATAAATTCCACGCAGTTTTGGCTCTAGAGGAGTAGCAGTGGTCTTCGGCTCACGAGCAAGTCACACGGTGTGGTTTAGGTTGTCTGTGCTGAGGAACACTGGTCACTGCCAACCCAATGATCTGTGATGTACTACTGATTGATAACGATTACCATGGTATACATCATAGCAGCCTAGCACATCTAAAGTTGAGAGGAATGAAACACACGAGTGATAGGTGTTTCCTGGGTTGAACGGTGATGTCTATGCAAACGACAAGTTCATAGTGTGCAACTGAATTGCAAACTTGGTTGGTCAAGTACAGGTAACCTGTCAGATTTATACACTTGGCCTGAGTTTAAAATGTTTAGAAAGACAGTATTAAATGATAAATGTTGGTTAAAGGAACAAGAAGGCTTTAGGAACATTATGTTTTAATTTTTCTGAAAATCTAGGTGACGTTTTCTTTCATGAGCCCAGCTATTTTAAGTGGCGGAACAGCCATGATTAACTTGAATGTGTGACACAGCGCTTCAATGAACCTCCACTCCACAGTACACTTACAGGTTCTATTTATGTACTGAACACACCTGTGTCATATATTTTAAAGATTAAGAGTTATTATTCCATCAAGTTAAAGGCCTGTACTCTGCGGCACAGCCTGCCATGGCATCGTAACTCCACACTTCACCGAGACCCGGGTAATCTGCTTCTGCTAAACCAAGTGCTTGCTATCCCCCAGAAGAACTTCACTTTGTAACCTCCACACTTAGGTTCTTGCTCATTCTTGACCAACACCGTCATACACATTCCCTCCTCCTACTCTATCCTACCAATTCTTTTTAAAGCCCAAAGGAAACTTCGCATCTCCAGGGATCCTGCCTAGAGCGATCCACTTTTCCTTGATCTCACTTTCCTTTGAAAGCTGAGCATTTATTGCCTATGACACTAATTTGGGGATTAAGCATTAACAATCGCGGCATTCTTGCATTGTCTCCTCCTACCCTCTGCTCTCCTGCAGGCACCTCCTATTGGCCCAATCTAGTTGGAAGTCTTTAGCAAGGGGGCCTTTGTGATGGAGTGCACACAGGTCAGATCTTGGGCAGTAAACAGGGTAGTGAAGAGTGGAGAACAGATGTGGTAGCGAGGCAAACAGAAAATTACAAGCATATCAATCCAATCATCTGTCAGTTGAAACCTAGAAGTCAAATTGCCCCCAAAATATGTCAGAATCTCAAAACAGTACAACTTGGTTTTGAATTTGGTGGAAACTTTCTGGGTGGGGATGGGAGGGACAAAAATCTTTTGTGGAAGGCCATTCCTAACATCCTTAATCCCATAAAGAAACACATGTACATGCATTTATTTCAATGTGTAATTATTGACATAAACACAGCTGCTCTCTATGTTAAAAGAACATTAAGCTCACAAAAGCATGGAAATTCCTACTTAGAGTGCCTACTCCATTCTTAACATGCCTTGTTGTGCCCAGATGCTGCATGTATTTTTGCTTCATTTAAAAGGTTGATGTACAAAAGCAAAAAGGTGGTAGAAAAATTAACTGGAGAGAGGATTGAGCCATGTAGAGTTGTCCCAGTCTTCAATTTTATTATGCGCTAATCTCCATAATGACTAGACACAACAGAACAAATTAAGAGTTAAAGACGAGATAATTTGACTGCAGGTTTTTGGATTTTGAGGCAGAAAGCTACACATGTAAAGATACACGAGACACGTATAGCCAAAACAGAAGAATACCGACATTGCGTAGTTTATGTTAAACTTAAAATAAATAGAGATTTACACTTCCTTTTGGATGGAGAAATAGAGAAGAAGTTGCAAGGCAGCTCACAACAAAGCAATTGACAAGAAAGATAGCATCTGCTTTTCTGCCTATTCAAGCTGAAGTTTTTCATTCTAAATGCAAGCAATGCTTCCCAAGTTAACATAATTAACTCCTGACAATCCTGAAACATCGTAATATAAGATACAGATGGAAATCCAAAGCTTTAAAAATGTCAGCTAACTGCATCAGGATTAGCACTTTTTTTTTTAAAGTGAGTAAACCATAATGCTAATTAAAACAGGTGTTTTTATTTCAACCCCTTTTGCCTGTTATAAAATTGCAACTAGGGTTATTTATTTATTTGTCTGCTGTGAAACGTACATCGTAGAGAAAGAGATCCGTGAAAACAACAAAGTAAAAAGATAAGGAGAATGACACTCAGCACCGCTTTCTGCCACAATAGAGGACCCGTTGCTCAATTAGTTAGTAATTTCCGTGTGACTACGTGACAGAATCTACTAATTGTTAATCTTCTACTAACTATTGCTTTACATAATTAATTATATTCAAATAAAAACAACAAAGACATGTGGGCCAGTTGCCCTTTCGAGACTGTTTTCTTTTCTCCCACAAACTGGTTCTGCTTACTGACGATATTTCTGGCGTGAAAAGATATCCATCTCACAGGAGAAAACACATTAAAGAGGTAGCAAGCACACTGTCATTACCTTGCTTGTAGGGATCAAGCCCCCACAGACCCACCCCCTCCACTACCACCAAGGACACAACAAAAAACCCTAGAGCTACTGACTGCTTTCCACAAATCCATCCTCACAGCAATGCATAACAGCCGAAATCCTTTGAGTTGGGATCTTTCATATTAATTTAGCATTGCATAAAATTCAGAGTCACCCGTCCAGAGGTCAAGCATCATTCATCATTAGTTGAAGTGACATTTTCAACCCCTTACATAGCAGCTGCTAAGACGCTGGGGGTGGGAGGGGGAAAGGTATTCTTTGGGAGGAAAAAAACAAGACACAGAACACAATCCCTGTTCTATCTACAGAACAGAAAACAAGGTGCCTCTATGTCAGCATGATAATATGCTTAAATTTGGTGATGTCATTCTTCCCTAACCCCAGAGTCACTAAGCACATGGCAGCTGCATTCTTCCACTTAGGAGTTCTAGTGGAGATCAGTATTAACCATTTTAGATGTAAATGAAGTCCTTCAGTGGGGTGGAGAACATGGCTTTGTGAGCTGAAATGATGATTTATATTCCGAATCCTATCTTGTTTTTGAGAGATTGCAACTTGTTAACAAGGCAGCCCTTGTTCTCGTGGCATCCTCCGAGCATAAAAAATTCTGGGAAGCTGAGTATGATCACTTTCGAAACTGCAAAACAGCATTCCAAGGCGCTGCCGAAAACCCTGGCCAGATTAGGACCTATGAAGCTTTGCAGTTCACAAATGAAATATCACTCTCTTTTGTGGGATGCCTTCTTTTCTGTGAAACATTAAGGTCAGGACAGGAAATAGGAGCAATTAAAATGTAAAAGCAATCAGAAGAGATAGATAACTGGTATTTTAATGACCACTAATTCACAGGGTTTTTGACAATACCTAGAAGTTTGCAAAATAATGAGATATCTTTGGGGTCTAAAATATCAGGGTATTTGCTCTAGGAAGCAAAGTCTCTCTGGCAAATATTCACGGTCCAAACATAAGTATTATGAAAAATACTAATGAAAGAAGAGAGATCTGGAGGTTTTTGCTAAAACTAATCTCTGAGTTGCCTTCTCAGACTCTGCCCAACGTGGTAGAATTTTGAAACATTGTAGAATTATAATGCTATTCCTCTTCCTAAATTAGAGTTTTGGGATTGAAAGGTACCTATAGTAATTGTTTATGTTGTAGAAGATAACCATTTTCCAAATTTTGCAAAAATTAAAGCTAAGAAAGACTAACATTTCATTGGGAAAAGAAAGTAGTTTCAAGGAATGCTTCACATTGATGCCTTATGGGGATCTGAATTATGTATATAGTTATAATTGCATTGCATAATGTCAAAATTCATATAATTTGGTATTTTCATGTGTAATGATTTTCCTCATATTATTTAACTTTCTTATCCACCGTGTTTGGCCAGAATAATACCTATTCAAAAGAGGCCTGTGGAGTAAATAATAGCATGTGATTGAGACAGGTGAGATCACGGGTCCTTTAGAGTCTTACACATGTGGCCAGAGCCTGCAGTGGTCCAATTTTTAGACTGACCCTGAGGGAAATGTACACCTTTTACTTCCATCAAAACCATATGGGATTTCTGGCATTGAAAACGCCTTTACAAAGTGAGCTTTAAGTTTGGATGTGGGTGTCTCATGCACGAGCTGACAAAAACTAGAGGCTGTCCATACACTGTGGTTCAAGGACTGTTGTAATTCCAAATTTCTTCTCCATTTCACTGTTAATTACGCTGGGATGGACTGAGTGCACACCAAGATCAAACTGGGGTGTTAAAGAGGTAATTATCTGGATAATTTAAGAAATAACTTTTATAAGCTACTGAACTAATTGAAGCAAAGTATGATAATAGATTATGTTGATACGGCACATGCTGCAGAAAACACGCTCACATTCAGTATCTCATTTAAAAATCACAGCTACCTGGGGAAAAGTTATTAGTTGGTATTCACTGCACTTTATAGAACAGTAAATGGGGGTTCAGTGAAATAACTACACGCCCATTGTAAATTGGAGATCCAGGATTTGAACCAAGTCTCTGAATTCAAATTTTCTTTTTATTGCACCATTATAACATCATTGCTACTATTTAAAACAACTTTTCATGTTAATTGTTAAAACAAATTTAAGTTGTACCAGAAAGAAAGTATTAGGGATATGATCAGTCGAACTGTTTCCAATGTAAAGCACAGGTAGTTTGAAAGGTACAGATGAATGGTGTTAAGGTAGGTCTAATTCAGCTCCCTGTGATCCATCAGTTCCAGCTCCTTACCCTGGAAGGCAAAAGTGTCTTTACATGAAATTCCCTGAGTCTGCTTCACAACAGTCCATGTCGGCATAATTGTCACTTCAGGATCATTTATTGTTTTGTGTTTGTTCTTTCCCGTAGGATTTGTCCTCTTTCCAACCCTGGGTTCCAGCATCTTACACTTCTCAGAGTGCCTTGTTTCTGTGAATTTTGGTAAGTTATAGCCTCTTCCTTCAGGGCTATGCTTTTCCCTAGATACATAGTTTCAAGTGCTAATTACATGCTCGTCCCAGTGGAAGAGATTGCCAAACGAACAATGTTTTTCATGGAAGGGTTCAGCTGTGGAGCGAAGGTGGATGGAGCAGGAAGGGGCTGAGTCACAGACTGCCTGCTGCCAGCCTTGGCTCCCTCCGTCCCTTAACTTCCTAGCTTCAGTTGCTGGGCTGTTGTGAGCAACTACTAAAGAATAAAATAAAAACAATCTATAAATATGCAAAAGACTATGATATAGAAGACATTAGTATTACTCCAGTCTTTTCTTCACTAGAATAGAGATTTTGAAGAGATAGAACATTTAGGAGAAGGTACAGATCAGAGGTTTCAGGATTCGTGGCATATATTTGAGAATTAAAGTTGTCCAAATGTCACTATTTAGTTGCAACACATTGCATTCCTTATCATTAATTTTCATAGACGTATATAACCTGCATGTATAGAATAAATCAAATCATGGCCATTGCTATGAAGCCTCACTTGGAAATATTAACTTGGGAGTATCTCAGTAGCTATCTAGATATAGTACTTTCTCTGACAGGGCATTCTGTTTAAGCAAATTTAAATGAACTACATGCTAATGATTGAAAGTTGAGTTTTATAGCTGCAAGATGTTTAGCTGAGATGGTATAGGAACTGGGAAGCCGACCGGGGGAAATCCTCTATGATAACTGTGGTGATTCTCCTGCTTCAGGTGCTCGGAGAACCTGGAGAGGCGCGGCCACGGCCAGGTCTGCATGCACAGTCCCAGCCCAGTTTTCTTGTAAGGGCCCATGATGGAGGCTCTTGGAAAATTCCAGTCCTACAGTTGAATATACATTTTCAATCAAAAAAACAAGAAACAACAAGGCTCAAAAAAAGTCGGTCTTTCCAACTGCCAGAACAAAACTCTCTATTGGAGCCTGCTGTCTGTGGCTGTCTTCAGTCCAGCCTTAAATGTTAAATCTTATATTCAATGTAACCACTACTTTGAGTGATTCTTTTGTAGACTAATGGATCTCATTGTCAGGAAATGGTTTTTGATATTCAGCCAAAATCAAGCTTTCCAGAAACAAGTTTTATTTGCACATTTCCCTCCTTTAATATTTATGGCTAATGTAGATATTTCATTTATGGGCTTCTTTTTCAAAGCTTCAAATTGGTAGATGAGGAAAGGAAGAAGAGTTTATTCTTTTTCTTTCAGGATCTCTTTTTTTTTCTTATCTGCAGTAAACTGAACTGCTAATATGGATGACTATTTCTCCACTGAGAACGTGATAAATCTTTACAAGGAGAAGCAGAAGAGATAGGTGGGAATATTTGAACAGTACCTTTCAAGAGCTACCGCTGAAAGTTCACCAAACAAACTAAATCTGTAAGAAGGCTACTTCAGCTTCAACAGCTTTAAGATTCTTTGTATTGCCATCATTCATTGGTAACTGGGGAGTTTTTACAGCCTTTCAAATCTTAGAGTCCTTTCAATCACTAGATGCCTTAAAGGGACAGAAGGCCTTAAAATGTGCTCCCGATCTCCCGAGATGAAAAAGATACATAGGCAGAGGGGGAAAAGTCAAACAACAATACAAAAAGCATTAATGCCAAGAACAGTGGGGTCTCTCCCTAATTTGACTTTCTCTACAGGTGGCCTGCAGCTGCATCCAAACAGGTTACTCCATCGCCTTCCCATGAGCACGGCAACAAAGTGCTATCTGTATTCACAAGAATACATTTAGTGGCATAGACTGATTCAGGTCTAAAAATAAGAAAAAAGCATTTTCCTGCATAGCCTGAGGTAACGCTGTGCACCAGCAGAAGACAGTAGCACTCTTGTCTTCCTGGCTGTGCCTGAACATAAAGGATCAGAAACCTACTTCACATGACTCTGAGAGGCCCTGGGCCAGCAAGGAGCTGATTCATTCTATTTACATCCCTGTGAGTCCCATCGACTGCGTACAGCAGCTGGGCAGGCAAAATCAATACGGGATACTCTGTTTTCAATTCACTTCAAGGTAAACTACACACATAGATCTCTGAGACTGATATACCTGCTTAAATAAGTATTCTGTTGTGCTGGCCAACATAATGCTGAAATAGGCAACATTAGGGCATGCTTATTTGGTCTGGCTTAAGAATAATTGATTGGACCACTTCTTCTAATCTTATTGAAGAAGAGACATATACTCTGCCTGAGTGGTTACTTGGTGATGAAATGACAAGGAGAAGTAAAGCCAGAAAAAATGCTCATATTGGGTGAATAATCCTCCTAAAATTGATTTATAATTTATGTATTGAATACTTAAGTAATATCTGTTGAAATCAGTTTCCAAGAACATTGCTTTTTTTTGTATGTAACATTTACATGTGAGGGAGTCCAGTTTACTCCAGTTTTCCTCCCTCCCTCCCCTTTTGTTCCCTCCCTACCTCTCTCTCTCCCCTTTTCCTCACTCCCTCCATTCTCCCTCCCTCCCTCCCACCCTTCCTTCCTGTATTTTCATTTCCTGTGTTATCTCTAAAGCACACATCCATATCTTTTTTTTCTTTCATGAAATGTCTACTCTTCTCCAATTTGTCAGGCTGATTTAGGAGCAAATGAGAAAAAGTTGATCTCCCCACTCACCTCTGCCAAGAGAAAAAATCTACCTCCCACTCCCATTGTCCCTGGAATGGAGCTGTATTTCCATTCCCAGAGTCTTTGAGATACGTTTAATCTCTACTGACCTAAGAAGTGTGAATCTCCACTCTCCTTCTAACTATAGGTCTTAAGAATAATTTTATTTGCTCAATTGCTGCACTCCAGAACTATCTTCTTTTTAAACTTTTGATAGCTCTGCATTTTCCTGTCCAGTTAGCAAAGCATACAATGTTATTTTTGTAACGTGTACATGACAACCGTTAGCAAAAACTTTTCTCTACTTTGGATATCCAGATGGTTCCAATTTCTTTCCTTATTTCTCTTTAAACCTCCACCTATATTGTTTTATGAAGATATATTATTTTTGAATACCTCATAATAACATACTTTTGCTGATGCATGCCAAAAAAAAAAAAAAACCTAGGTGATTTGCCTTTTGAATTCAATAAAAAGGAAAAAAGAATGGATTTAACAATGATTAATGAATGCCTTACTATTTTATGTAATGTGGGGGAAAAAACTGAAAAATATATCTTGTAAAGGGGTAAGATACATGTCCAGTAGTCAATATTAATTGTTATGTGAAGGCACAGAAATAGAACTGGGGTACAATTAACAAGCCATTCCCAAAGAAAGTCACAAACAATTGAGTGGATATAGAAAATAAAAAAAAATTCAAGCTAAGTGCTATAATACTTTTCATATTTTAAGTGAGACACACTTCATAGAATGTAATTTGTAATAAGACTTTTAAGAATTAGGATGGAGAACTTTAAATCCTGCATCATACAAAATTTCCAAAACTAGATGGAGTAAAAATGTCCCATTACAATCTTATAGTTAAGATAAAAAAGGCAAATAGTTACAAGGAAAAACTGAGACTCTCCAACTTACTTTAACAGAATAGTAGTAACTGCCCACACTTTACGTGGACAAGCCCTGTGGCTGGGCAGCCTCTTCCAACTTGTATTCGAGACTAGTGACATTTGCTTGATTACTGTCCCGTGCTAATTTTGAAGGTTTATGGATACTAACTGCATCAGAGGAAACAGCACTATGTTCTTAATTTATTCTATTGCTTTGTGCTTCTAATCAGGACTATTCCCAACTTCCCCAGGCAATGGGGCGGTGGGGTGGGGTGGGGGGACCTTCCAAGATTAGGAACAGTGAAGATTTTGAAGAGACACCAGTACAGGCTGACAGCAAAACATTATAAACTTCTGAAATTGAAACAAATACAAAAATCCACTACACTGTAAAACAAATATTTAACGTGTAAAGAGAAAATGTGAGTCATGTTTGAGAGTAAGATAAATTATTGATATTTCTTCAAATTTAGCAATTCCATTGTTCTAAGCCACAGAGACCATCTAGGGAATTCTCTATAGTCATTAATGTTCTCCAGCCAAACTTGCAAAACTACTGCTTCAGTACTGGGGCTGGCAAACTATGGCCCATGGGCCAAATTTAGCTCATGACACAAACAGGTAACTTACTTTTAAAACCATCCATATTTTAGCTCTGGCTGGGGTGGCTCAGTGGATTGAGTGCTGGCCTGCGAACCACAGGGTCACCAGTTTTATTCCCAGTCAGGGCACATGACTAGGTTGCGGGTCAGGTCCCTAGTAGTGGGGTGCCTGAGAGGCAACCACACATTGATGTTTCTCTCCATCTCCTTTTCCTTCCCTTCCCCTCTCTCTAAACATCAATAAATAAATAAATAAATCTTTAAAAAAATAAAACCATTCATATTTTAATTATAACATGCTTTAAGAGATGTCATCGTATAGGTGCCATTTTTAAATGATATTTTTATGTGTATTTCCTTAATTCTTAACACATAATTATTCTGGAATAAAATGAATACAACATAATAAAAAATAAGTGTCTATTTGTTCAGGTGAATTTTTTTACCCAAGATCACTTGTCAATTCACCAAACCACCTAAAATACTGCCTTAGCCAGCACCATTTAATTCACTATAGACAAGGACTTTAAAGGTCAGTTTTTCTGGCAATTGACTTAATCTGTATTATGGGACCCTAAGCTCCTTCAAGACAGTGGGCCCTTTCACAGAGCAGTTAAATGAGATGAGGTTTGTAAAGGCAATTTAAAGCAGCGAAGATCCATATAAAGCAGTAGTCATAGCTGTGATACTAGTAGTAGTTGGAGGTGTTTAATAAATATTTGTTGGATGACTTAAATGTTGGCTCCATTCTGAACTATGATTTTAAGAGTTTTAACTGCTGAAAAGAATATCATGGAGATAAAATGTCTATTGCGGGTATGAAAGTTTACTGAGTTACATATAATGCGAATACTCCACTGGTTATGCAATGCTTGGAATTCCAAGTGGGAGTTTTACTCGTGGAAGAAACACAGTATGTGACCCAGTGACTAGAGGATAATAGGAACTATTGAAGATGGAGATTTTTCCACTTGCTCCTGGGCACAGAATCAAAATCTAAGTTTAACTTGGTGATATTTAAAAATGCATAACATGCAAAAGTCTGCAATCATTCTGTTTCTCAGCTAGTGAAAATAGAAGTCTACAGCATAGTATGTGTCAATTTTGAAAATATAGCCAAATCAGGCCGACAAGAAAAATCTGAAGTAAATAACTTCACCCATGTGTTTAGTACCATCCATGACTCTATGCCAAATTCACTTCAAGTTCCTTCTTCAGCAACTTCTTTTATAACATGTGCCTGCTGCTATTAACTATCTGAAGTGTTGATGAGGATAGGAAAGAAATGACTTTCATGGTTATGTTTAAGGGGGACATTTGAAATTCAACAGTATGTGCAAGGACCAGCTCCAGCTTGAAATAATTTGCTAAGAAAAACACCTGAATTCTAAGCAAACAGTTTAGCCATTTAAAATTCACTGAGACAGTTATATATGATAAAAAAATAGCAAACTTTAAAAAAAAGACTAGAGAAAAGTGATTCATGTCCACTAGTAGAAATAGAAAGAGGCTAAAATAGGTTAGTTTGAACATTTATGATGAGTTCTAACTGTATGAAAATATTGGATATTTGATTTTGGATGGAAAGGGTTTTTTGGTCTCAGGCATATTTTCGGGCTTTGGTAGTGATGCCTTCATTTCTTTATCATTTATTATTTGTTTCTAACTGGCAATTTTTTCATTGTAGCTTTGTTACCACAAAAGTCATGTTTTCCCTTCTAACTATGAAACAATCGTATGGCTCATACTCAAATTTACCTTTGAAAGAAATGTGTATTAATAGGAACTTACAGGTACACAAATGTTTCTCAAAGCACACTGTTTTCTTCTGGTGGGAAAGTCGCTTAGGCTATCACTTATGGACAGTAACAACATTATTTAAATGTCCATGTTTGTTAAAATGATTTGTTGCTGTTCTTCTAAGGGGAAGCATTCTGTGAATAAACCAATAATTTTCTCAATAGCTAGCTTCTCCCGCCCCCCACCCCCGCCCGAATACATTACTGGTGTTCGGTTAGCTGTTGATGTTTTACTTTTAAGGAAGTGTACAGACCTCCTTCTTTGTAAGACTCAAGCTCACTATTTTTAAAAAAGATTTTATTTATTTATTTCTAGAGAGAGGGGAAGGGAAGGAGAAAGAGAGGGAGAGAAATATCAATGTGTGGTTGCCTCTCGCACACTCCTTACCAGGGACCTGGCCCACAACCCAGGCATATGCCCTGACCGGGAATCAAACCAGCAACCCTTTGAGTGCGGAGGCCCGCACTCAGTCCAGCAGCCAGGGCTCAAGCTCACTACTTTTTTAAAGCAATTATTTTATTAATAATGGATTTTTTCAATTGAATTTGTTTGCATTACATTGGTTAAATAAATAGGATTCAAGTGTACAATTCTATAATACATCGACTATTTATTGTATTGTGTATTTACCACCCACCGTCTAGTCTCCTTCCATCGTCGTTAATCCCCACTTTACCCTCTTCTACCTGCCCCCTTCCCTTCCCTTTGGGAATCACTATACTAATGTCTGTATCTATGAGGGCTGTCTTCATATTCCCTTCACCTATTTCACCCAGCCCTCAAACATCCCCCCTTCCACCTCTTGAAATGTAGTTCCTCTGCTCTGATTTCTTGTATCCAATATATTCTTAGGATTTCTATCTTCCACAGGTTGGTTGCACACTTTCTGTCCTCAACAAAAATAAAATAAAACATTTTTAAAGAGTGGAGTGCTCATTGCTGTAGGAAAAAAAAAGCAGGTTGTGATAAAAGATGTACAATGTTTGGCAACCCTATTAGGTGCTGATCCAACCCTGCTCCTAATCTTTGTCTGTAGACACCTTCTAGGTATTGGTGGGCATGTAACGTAACATAGTGGCCTAGAAATTGTAACGTATATATTTCACTTACAATCTAAGTCTTTTCATACTTCTGGGATCACTGAAGACCTTGCAAGTTTTTTACTTTGTTCACTCCCTTACCGACTTTATATACTATTTCTGAACATATTTATCTGTATCTAGACTTCATTATACATCCCATAAACTTCTCATTTTTATCACAGTTTCATTTGATTGACCCGCAGGTTTAGATGTACTTTGCTAACCTTTTCTTCTTGCATTTCAGATGTTCCTTCTGGAATAATTTAACTTCTATGTGAAACATATCCTTATATTTTCAAGAGAGACTGTTGATATTAAACTTTCAGAATTGTTTGCTTGAGAATGTGTTGATGTGGCTACTAATCTTAAAAAATAGACACATGTTATTAGTTTGAACAATATTTTCTCATGCAACTAAAACTAAATGCTATTCACTTATTTTATTTTTAAAGATTTTATTTATTTACCTTTAGAAAGAGGGGGAGGGAGGGAAGGAGAAAGAGAGGGAGAGAAACATCAATGTGTGGTTGCTTCTTGCATACCCGCCTCTGGGGACCTGGCTTGCAACCCAGGCATGTGCCCTGACTGGGGATCGAACCAGTGACCCTTTGATTTGCAGGCTGGCACTCAGTCCACTGAATCATATTTGCCAGGGCTGCTATTTCCATATTAAATCCATCTTTCCCACCTTTCTGTGTCATTTTTTAAGTTAAATATTTAACTTTTGAGATTAAAGTTTCTCTCTCTTGTAAATTAGATTTGGGAAGGGAACAATAGGAGGGGGTTATTAGGTTGATTAAACATTTCCTCCTATCAAGCTGGTGACAGACATTTTAAGGGACAGCTAGGCTGGATACTTCTTATGATTGGCCTCCCGCTTCCTTTTGGAAGCCACATGAGGCCACATCCTCACACACTGGATTACAGGTAGACTTTCTACCTGTATCTGCATTTGTATTAATGTCTCTAGATTTGCATATAAACCATAAATCATAATTTTTCCATGTCTTACAAAGAATATCAAATTTATATATCTCATTATCATATTTTGTATTTAAGCAAATCAACTCACAGCTATAAGAAGTCCTGAATTCTGCCATTTGTCCTGAATTGTAAATTAATTCTAAAAAATTCTTCATATCATTCATGTTTTCAATATATTTAGTAGATATGTATTACTGTAGGGAAAAGGTTGTGGTTGGAGGGAGGAGTACGAAAAGGGAAAGAAAAGGAGAGGCCTGTTTAAATTAGTGAGAAATAAACTTAGAATCAACTTTGAGGTCATTTAGAACAGCATTCTTACATATTATTGAGGATAATAAGTGATTCTTTGTGGAATTCCTCAGAGGATCTGAGTGAATGATTAATAATGAAGGTTTTATAGTTAGAAACCATATTTGTGAAGACAGATGCTTCTGCATGTTTAAAAATGTTGGCGTTTTGGAAGCATTTTCTTTGAAGACTTTTAAACAGGTAGACATCAATCCATTCTATCTTAAATATTTATGAATCATTAATTAGTGCACCCTAAATTATTTGGGAGAATGAAACAGAATATTTTAAGTAACTGACTTAATGATTCTAAACTAAGATAAGGGTAACAATTTGCAGTAAGAGTTAACAAAAATGCTATTGTCTGTATAAGTAATTTATTTTCAGAAGTAATTTTTATTTTAGGAAAATTGGGTAAATTAAGAAATGGTGGGTTTTGTTCAAATAATTGGTATGCCTTTCTTCCAAATGATCAGATTTCATCACCCCGTGACATGAATTGAAAGTTTTAGCATTCTTTGAGCATTAAAATATAAAGTTCTTGCAGGTTTCTAATTTCAGTAGAAAGTTTTATTTCACACAGGAACTGACTAGATATGTTGAAAAAGCTCTGCTCAGATGTAACAATCTAGATGATTTCCTTTATATTGACTCAACCTAAAAATTCCACTTTAATGTGAATCAGACCTTAGCATTTTTCCTTAGCAAAGCCACATTTGCATTCTAAGGACTAAGCTTGAATTCCTGGTATGATCTGGATGCTACGTAATTCTGGAGTGTGTAGTCAATACCACTGCACTCTTTGGTACAAAGCAGGGTTGATTTGGGCAAAAACTGTGATTGTCTCACTATTAAAGGAAACCGAAATGTTTCCCTCGTCTTAAAAAAATCTTTCTTTACATAGAAAGGAATGCCTAAAAATCTCAAATCAAAATTTAATCATAATTTAAGAGATAAATCTTTGTTAGAATATAAATTCCCCTGGAAAAGAGATAAGACTTTTACAGATTCTTTATAATATCTATCTTAATATTTTTGAGTTTCAGATACTTTTCTGAAAGTGAGTTTCAGAAGAAGAGAAAATGAAAGAGTATATGGAAAACATGCTTCTTAGAGGATTTGAGAGAAGACACCCTGAGGAAAGAGCAAGTGGGCAAAACATGGAAACAAATTTCTTCTGTATCACAATCTTATCAGGGGTTGCCCCGTATTCATGCATGCATGCATACATTCATGCATTCAACTAGCTTTAATTGGGCACCTAGTGTGTTTTAGACAGTGCTAGGCATTAAGGGCACAAAAAAGAATACAATACATTTTCTGCTTTTTAGGAATCCTATTCTAGTGGAGGAGGTAGGAAGCAGCAATCCAAATACACAGTGACACATATTTCAGAGAAGACTGTAAGGGATTCCACTGGAGGATTATGTAAAACAGAAGAACTCCATTTATCTATGTATTATGTTTGGAGTTAGAATCTTTATTCCATAGGAGTATGAGAAGATACTTATTTAGTATAATGTACATCAAATTCAGTCAACCACTGCTGGCCTGACATTACCAGCTCTAGAAATGCCTCACTACATTTCTTCTCTGAAGACCTGGTGCCAGCAAGGCTTAAAATATTTAAATATCTGGTCAAGTCAGCTGCTCTGACAGCGATTGACTTGCTAAATGTCAAATCTGTTCACTCCAGAATTTAATGGCTTTAAAATAAGGTTGGGGATGGGATAAATCTCAATAATGTTTGAGTAAGTATTTACCAATTTAACTTTTTTATAATTTGGTTAAATAGGAAACATTTATCTCTCTAAATACAGCTTTACATGGTGGGCATGAAGGCAGCACACTACTCATTTTGTGGATTATAATATATCTTGACACAATCTGGGGAGTTTGAAGGTAAAGTTGACACTTCATCATTTGCTTGCATGGTTGTGTCTTTTCCTACAACTGAACAACTTAAGCAGGGGGTGATTATAGATTTTAACTTTGACAGTGCTGACATTTGTCACCTGATGTCATAACCTTAACATTATTTAAGCATATTTGCTGAAAGCCTTCCTGATTGTTCAAAGCGCAACCTAGAATCTGAAACGTACAGGCTCCTGTAACATTTGCTCCACCAGCAATCAACACATCAGCTTTTCTTTGAGAGGTAAATATTATGTGTCATGTTCCATAGGGGAAAACATTAAGAACTGCCATGACATGGTCTTTGATAATTTTTTGTTCTATTTTCCCTTTGTTTTAGAGGTTACTTACATCGGAAATGAAATAGGCTGCGACTTTCTCTTTGTCCTTCATCAATCAGAGCTGATCAATTATAAGACCAGCAAAACTGGATCACAACTCCAACTACATGGTCATATTACACTCATATTATTACTAAAAGCCACATCTATATTCCAAACTGGGATACTATAACCCCTTTGTCATTTTCCAATAAAAAGACCATACCAAATAGGCAGAGCACACCGTAATTAGCAGCTGGCAGAGAAAGCTGTAAATCTGTATGAGTTCTGAACGATTTGCTTACATTGTTGCTTTGTTGACAAATGATGCTGTACATGTTAATGTTCCTGAAATGTCCCCATTGCACCTGACGTGCCAATAAATGCCAGCCAGCTGTATGAATTATGGAAATAAGATTTTTGTTTATGAAGGTATCCCAGACATTTATTTTACAGCATTCCTCTCGACAGATTTAATGTCTGGAGTTACATTGAGAAGATATTTGCTACCTGACATAATGGATAATGGAAACTTTAAAGGCTCTTTTTTCCTCCTTTTAATGATGAGATTAATACATCTACACATGCACACACATGCACACACATATATACGAGTATATATTTTAACATTTATTTTCTGACTTTATAATTACCTCTTAATTTTTTAACATCACCCATTCCTGGTCAAGAGTTAAATAAAGTATCAATTTCTAATTCAGACTATTAGGGGCAAATATTTAGAATTATATACTGGTAATTTCCATTTCCATTTCAACCATTCTTTTAATGTGTATGTGAATAGTACAAAAATGTTTTGTATAAATTATATTATTTTGCATTTGTTGATCTATTACTTTGTTGTTGGTTTAAAAGAGCTTTATTTGAGGGTATTTCTTTTATATATCATATATAAAATATATATTATATAATTATTATAATATATATATTATATATATATTCCAAGACTTAGTACTCAATAAAGAGTTTTATCTCAATATATTTTAAAATAATATATGGTGTGGCTAGAAATCCCATGAACCTTCCTCATTGCCCATTGCACCATTTAAACCCTTTATTCAGATGAGACATTTAATTAATGCAGTATTATTAAGGAGCTCCCACGTGAGATAACAATTACCCAATCTTATAATAATCACAAAATAACTATTGGTTCTAAATCCTATAAACATAGCAATAAAATAAATTAAACCATAATAATGTAAAAGCCTTTCCTTCAAACATGAGAATGAAATTTATAATTCCCAGATGTGAATGCCAATCTTCTCAAGTTTTAATTTTTTAAACATTTGTGTGACAGTGACTCACTATTGTCTGAATTATTCTGCTTTGTCACAGTTCAAAGGGGGCTAGAAATTATGATTTCTAGGTTCTAGTCTTATTTTTGTTTTCTGCTTCCATGTTGAGGAATAGATTGAATCAGTACCTAAAACAATTGATGTTGTGTGTCCAGTATGATTTTGAATTTGATCATTGATCTCCAAGTGATTTCTCATATCATATGGTGTGTGATTTAGGAAAGAACCAATGAGTAAAGGCTAATTGGTCCTCTCCGAGTGACTGTTGCATGATTTTTCACCGGGGTTAAATTGTTCGGTTGATTTTCACATACGGCATACAGGCCAATGTACTTGCCTACCGAAACATTTGGCACACTTTCCCATACCTTTTTCAAGCTCTCCCAGCTACCCAGCGGATGGGAGGATTGAGCGAGAAGGAGAGAGGACCCATGGACACTGACAACAGTATGGGGATTGCCGTGAAGAGAGAGTGTAAGAGGGATAAATGGAAATGGAAAAAATACAATGAAAATAAAATTCAAAAAAAAAAAAAAGCAGTAGGAAAAAAATGCCTCTATGGAACTTTGAACAATGGCGCCTTAGGGATGATTAACATATAAATAGGGAGGAAAGTCAAATCACCTTTGTGACCAAAGGCAATTCCCTACAAATGTTTCTTTCCCTACAAAAGAATCCAGATGGCAAAAATGATGCTTAAATAAATGCTGGCTACAGCTCAATTCTTCTTGTTCACATTGGCTACAATAGACACTCACATTTATATATTAACTATTTCACAGATTTTGTGCAAGGAATAAGCTATGTGTCCATAGGCCTGTTGCATTCGAAGAGTTAAGTCTCCAGTCCTTGGCATAGCTGCTCTAGTCTGTATTTGCTCAAAGGAGGATTAAGAATAATGTGCTGCAGAGGAGCAACATAAAGAGACCTGGACTATATCTCTCTCCTCAATATACCTGCAAAACGGAAAACGCAGGGCTCCAGACTCCACTTTCCACGTTCTCTTTCACATGCATGGAATTCATTGAAACTAATGGGAAGGAAATTATAGTCGTCTCACAGGTCTCTTAACTACAGGTTTCAGTGTGGATAAATTTAACTTGTCAAGGTTTCTTACAGAATGACACAACAAAAGTCAAATAGTCAACTAAGAACAGCAGAAAAATCTAAAAGTATTCAATTCCCCCATTTCAGTTAAATAAAACCAGATACATCATAGGCAAAGATCAGAGTTTGGAGATTTTCCCAAATGATACTATAATTTCTTACTGAGTTGTAAAGTTAAACACATACAGAGTAATAAATATCAAAAAATATATAGTTCCCCTAATTATATCAGAGTATAATTTAAAAAAATAAATTGTTTATAAATAAATCTTTTCATTCACTATACTAGGATATATTAGGATTGGCATTTGAAAAAATTGAAAGAGGGCATTATGGAGTAATATTTGACCATCATTCAGAAAGGGCGTTATTCAGGAAAGATTGAATATAATAGTATTTATACAGAGAAGGGAAGTATGTTGTTTAATTTGGGCAAAGTAAAGTGGAAAAAGAACCTTTCTTTAAATATAAATTCTTCTCAAAATAGAGTTAAAAAATTTATCCCAGTAACTCTTGCACAATAATAAAAAAAATTATCTCATTTGTCTATTACATTAAAATTTCAAAAAATAGGAAGTGTTATTAAGTTTATGTTATAACTGAGAAAGCAGAGTCCTGAGATGTTTTAACCTATTCAAGGTTGTGTCACTTTTACATAGGAAGGCTTGGATTTATCCCAAGTCACTGACATTCCAGGATTCACATTTTAAAGTACATTATTTTGTAACTAGAAATGAAATGTGGTGATTGCCAAAATCTAATTTTGGGAGTTAATGAATGCATTTTGGAAACTACTGAAAAATGAAAAGCAAGGTCAAGTGGACTGGGGAGAGGATCACCTGGGTAGAACAGAAGTTGTTAGGAAAGGATTAGTAGCAAAAATAATTAAGTAAAAAAGTAAAAGTAATAAAGCAAATGTGAATGGTGTGGTGGATGTGGCACACCAAACTGTTTTTTTTTTTTTTTTTGGAAATTTACGCAAAAAATTTTTTTCAACTCCTGAATACACATGACATCCTGAAATCAGTAGGAGCACAAAGTCCTGGATTGGATGCCTAAGTTTTGCAACTAGCTCCCGAGTAGAATATAAATTACAAAATGAGAACTTGTGTTGCACCAAATGAGATTATCATCTGCAATAGGTACCAAATCAAGGGAAAGAAAAGGTAATGAATTCACTACTGAGAGCTAACTATTTGATAGAGAAGCACTAACACTAACGTTCATAAAAAATGCTCATCCCTTCATTGAGATTTTGTGCTTTTGTGTTTTTACTAGTCCCCACAATCTTCTAATCGGTGACCACATCTTATTTATCTTTACATTCTGTTGCCTTGTGCCTGAGACTTAATAGGCATTCAGTTCATGTTTGTTGAAAGGAGAGTGACTGCAGACTCAAAAAGTCTACACTACATATAAAGACAGACAGAATTTAAGACAACACACTTAGTGACTAAGAGCACAGTGAATTTAGATTAAATCAATCCCAGATTTCAATCTTTGCTATCCTATACTAGCTATATGCCCTTGGGCAAATTAACCTCACTAAGCCTCACATTCTATCAGTAAACTGAGATAATAATGTCTACCTCTTTGTATTTTGTGATTATTAAATGAGATAATGTTTGTAAAGCATACAATGCCATGCATAGCACATTAGTGTTCAAAAAATGCTGTTAAAACTACAGTGGTTGAATAGTCAAAAAGCAAATACTGGAAATGACTCAAACTTGTCCTCTTAAGATAGGAAAAGCAGTCAATTTTTGTAGGCAGTAGAGAATATGCAGAAAAAGTGGATTTCTTAGAAAAGAGGTTAAGTTTCTCTATCATTCCAGCGACTAATGACCACTTAAGTGGAGATATATTTTCAGGCAATAAAAATAAAACTACTAATGATATGTTGAAAAGGTAGGGCATAAGAAATAGAAAAATAGGTTTCAGAATAATTTGATTGCAATTGGCAGTTGAACTATGCACGTTCTCTGAGGAAGGGGTGGGTAGAGAAGAGGGCCCAAATTTGAACTTTTTTGAGCCTAGTTCAAAAGGTGAAATAACCAGCAAAGGTATTTTTTAAGGCTTTTAAAATATCTTGAATCAGAAAGTAGGTAATAAAACCCATAGAAGATAACAGGTGGTTGGGCAGGAAAAACATGAATGTATATTTATTAAAGAGCATTAAGAACTTTCCCAAGCCAAAAAACAGACAAATTAAAGTGGGCAGGAAATAAAACTGGTTCAAGAATGATTTATTACTCATTATTGTATGGGTGATGTTGCTTTGTGGGAGAATATCTGATGGCATGCCCAGGATGCACACAATCTAATCTAATTAGAAAACCACACCTTTCTTTTCTGCTTATAAAAGCAAACTGAGATGCAATGGAATGTGATGTGTTTTTATGGAAATCTTGAATTGTATCCAATTTATTTAGAAAAAGGTAGATAACTTGGAGGAATTGAGATGGCTGATCTAAATTGTGATGAAAGGTAGAGAGTCGGAGGGAGGGACTGTCTGGCAGACACCATTAATGCCCTGACCACCTATCCAAAGGGATTCTAAAACATCACTTAAAATATAATAAGCAGGGGAAATTTATATTACTAGAAATTCTCTTAGGAGGAAAATTTCATATGTTTTTTTGATAAGTTTCTCAAGAAAAAAGGGAGAGGCAAACATCCTACTTGGTTATGCTTGACTAAAATCAAATATCATTAAATCATCTAAGAAGGTTGAGTCCAGTCAATTCAAAGGCTTTTGATTTGTTGAATGGGGTCTGCAAGTTGAGATACTGGCAACAGTAGACTTCTTTTCTGCATTTCTATCACCTAATACTTGGGTTTGTCTCTAAAATATATACATATTCATATCAGTTTAATAAAATGATATTATATTGGTATACATTGGTGACCAAATGATAAGTGTGATCAGATGCAAAATTATAAGCCCAGCTGGGGTGTCCACAGGTCTCTCTCTATTCAGTTCCAATGGAGGGACTGGCATTACAGAAACAGTTATGAAAGAGGGAAGATGAAGGACAGGGAGTTCTTTATCCTTCATTAGGAGAAAGATGAAGTCAACTAAAGCAAAAAAAGGTTTGGGAAAGACCAGTATATTTGATTTGTTTGAATTAATTCATTAGAAAGAAAGATTTTTTAGGAATATTTGAAGTAAGATAAAAACACAATGACATAAACTTCAGAAGTCCAAAGGAACTAGGGTCCTAGATTATTTCCTTTAAAAAGCATTTGAATTGAATGTTTTGAAAACACACCCAAAGAACAATAAAGTCTGAAAAATAGGAAACCACAATAACACTCACTACAAAACCCCTAAATCTTCAATAAAACAAAAACAGCCAAAGCCTGAAACCATATACAGTCACATGTACTGTAATATACTGTGGAGTCTACACCAAACTGAGGAGAGCATCTGAGCGCCAACAGAAACGGAAGAAGAAAGGGGTTTTCTTAAAAGGGTCATAGTTTTGAGAGTGATATCTGATAATCTTATTTTATCAGGCCATGGGAATGGCGCCATCCTGTGAGTAGGAAAATAACCCTCAAAATTTTATGCCACAGAATGTCCAGGAACGAGGCACAGAAGGCACAACCATTTTACTGTTTGTTCGCCAGTCTTCTAGCTTAGGAAGAGTTCTAGAGGAGAAAGCTGCATGAAGGAGGGAGAGGCAACAGAAATTGCTAGATCCCAATACACAGAGCTGTCTTGCTGAGAAAGACTTAGAGACAGAGATAGAGATTAGAGAGAGAACAAGGTTGAGATTGGTGGATTGAATGATCCTATTGAAGGATTAGTAGTAATGAGAAAAAGATAAGTAGGGACTCCAGGGGTACCTTGGGATCATTGCTTCAATAAGAGTAAAGAGGCAGAGGGACATAAATCACAAGAGGAATTATTCAAGAAATCAGGAGAGTTTAAGTAGTAATCTATAATTTTAAAGAAATTATTTACATATAATATATCAGAAAAGAGTTTTTAGAAAGAGCTCTAAGTGTTCAAAGCAAGGAAAACCAAATTGATAGGACTCAGGGAATAAGTAAAATTGAAATTATAAACATCAAAGTAGAAGCAATACACAGAATAGTATACAAATTAGAAATTATGCAAAATGAAAAGGAAAAGATTATTCATATGTCTATGAATAATTTTATATATGGATAAAGGTGACTGTAGTACAGAAGACAAAACTAATGCTCTTGAAAACTAAAGAGCAAATGGGACAGAAAAAAACAAAGATGTGATAGAAGAAAAGATTTTAAAAATAGGGAAAGACTTAAACTTGCTTACCGAAATGATACAGTTAGGAAAAATTTATATAAGATGATTGATCTCACATATCCTAGTGGAGCTAACAAGATTTAAGAATAAAGAAAAATCTATATGGTTTTCCAGGCAGCACAGGTAAATCATATTAAAAGGAAAAAAAAAACCACCCAAAACATTGGTCTCACAATACTCACAGCAACACCCAGTGCTAGATAAAAAGGTATGTAAAATTCAGAGAAATTCATTCAGAAAAGTAAGAGTAACTTATTCTTAATCCTTTCTTGAAACTGGAACTAAATCATGGAATTTAGTAAACACCCAATTAAAATGAAGCATGCGAGAATGAAGAAAACCTGGTAAAATGACTAGGTGTGAGCATTGTTTGAAGTGTAGAACTACATCTAAACAACATTGTGAAAATTATTGCACCTGTTAACCTTATCAATAACAAAATCCCAGATAAGAAGACCATCTGGAAGAAAGGATACCTGAACTAATTTCCTTATCAATGAATAAGAAACGATTGGGTCTAAAATAAAAATAATTGTTGTAAACTTCAAATTCTTAAGATTTTTCTAAGGTTAAGTTTTCATTTAGGAGCTAATTTTTGGGGTGTTTAATAAACATTTATTTGAAGTTTAGCTAATCTTTCAAGCTCATTTTAATTTCTTTTTTTGTCTTAAAATTTAGGTAAAACTATACATAAAATATTTCACTAAGAAATAACTTTTGTGGTAAAATTGTATTTTTTCCATCTCTGTCTGTCTATATCAATATATAAAGAGCCATTTAGAATGTTGTTCACTATTAGCATATTTATTTATGTATGTACTTATTTTATAGAGTGACTAGTTGACAACTTTTCTTTGTCTATTATTGTTTGAATTTTGTAAGTTATTTAATATTTTAATACAAAGAAAATTTTAAAATACTCTTTTAACACTCAGTCTATAAACAATTATAAAGAAAAGGCCCGAGGCTAAGCAAATCTCTGCATTCATTTAGTTTCAGTATCTCTGGAACTGTGACAATCCTTAGGATTTCTTGCATTCGTCTATATTTAGAAAGGACATTTTAAGTTTCAGTATGATTTCTTAACACTCAGTATGTTTCTTTCTGATCCACCTCCCTGTGCCTTTATCAATATGCTTAGGAAATTTAAAATGGCTTTCATAGGAAAAAATAAAACACAAATACAAAGATATTTGCAGGATATTCCAAAGCCTAATATAAATGCTTTGGGACTATTTGGAATTACAGGATTTAAGATGTCCAGTCAAGATGGAAGTGTAAGTAAACATGGCTTGCCTCCTCGCAACCACAGCAAAAATTACAATTAGACTACACAACAAATATCACCCAGGATAATCAGAAAACCAAGCTGTACGGAAGTCTGACAACCAAGGCATTATGGAAGCCACATTCACCCAGACAGCTAGGAGGGGTGGAGATGCAGAGAGTTGCAGACAGGTACAGAAAGGCATGGAGATGTGGAATGGTCGGTCCCGCACCCACATGTGATGAGTGAAAATTGAGAGGTGTACCTCGGGAGTGAGGGATCCCAGTACCACACCAGACCACCCAGCCCAGGGTTCCAGGGCCAGGAAGATAAGTCCCCATAACTTTTGGCTGTAAAAACTAGTTGAGGGGTTGGGAAGTGAAAGAAACTGTGAGATTCTCAGGAGTCTCCTCCTAAAGGGCCAACAATGGACTTAGGACTGATGCAGACTCACTCCCTCTGGACTTTAGCACCAGAGCAACAGCTGGAATGGCATCAGTGGCATACAGGGAGAAACTGAAGTGTCTGGCATTAGGGCGAGTATTGTGAGACAGCTTCATCCTGGACAAAACTCCAGAGGCCAGGTAGTAGCATTGTCCCCTCTCTGAGCCCTCCCCAAGACAGAGCCACAGAGTGGCAACATGGGTTGTCCCACCCTGGCAATTACCTAAGGCTCTGCCCCATCCAACTTACCAGTGAAGCTTTCTTATAAAAGGCTACACTACTAAGACAGGAAGTCAAAGCAGCTCTACTTAATACACAGAAACAAACACAGGGAGGCTGCCAAAACGAGGAGACAAAGAAATATGGCCCTAATGAAAGAACAGAACAAAACTCCAGAAAAAGAACTGAACAAAATGGAGATAAGCAAGCTATCAAATGCAGAGTTCAAGACACTGGTTGTAAGGATACTCAGGAACTCCTCGGGCACTTCAACAGCATAAAAAAAGATCCAGGCAGAATTGAAAGTGACACTAAGTGAAATAAAGAAAAATTTACATGGAACCAACAGTGGAGTGGAAGCCAACAATCTAATCAATCATTTGGAACATAAGGAAGAAAAAACATTCAATCAGAACAGCAAGAAGCAAAAAAGAATCCAAAAATAAAGTGGGTAGGATAAGGAACCTCTGGGACAACTTCAAATGTACTAGCATTCAAATCACAGGGGTGCTGGAAGGAGAAGGGAAGGAACAAGAAATTGAAAACGTATTTGAAGAAAATAATGAAAGAAAATTTCCTTAATTTGGTGAATGAAATAGACGTATAAGTCTAGGAAGCATAGAGAGTCCCAAACAAGATGGGCCCGAACGGGACCACACCAAGACACATCATAATTAAAATGCCAAAGGCTGAAGATAAAGAGAGTATCTTAAAAGCAGCAAGAGAAAAGAAGATAGTTATCTACAAAGGACTTCCCATAAGACTGTCAGCTGATTCTCAAAGGAAACTTCGCAAGCTAGAAGGGACTGGCAAGAAGTATTCAAAGTGATGAAAAGCAAGGATCTACTCCTTTCCAAATATCTGAATTAAGTAGACGACACCTTTAGTGGTTCAAAAATGGGGAGAATAACTCTTGGGTGACAATTTCTCATTCAATCTATCAAATAGTGGAAAATACATATTAAAATGTTTCAATTTTTATTTTTATCTTTTAAAAGATTCTATTTATTTTTGGAGAGAGGGGCAGTGAGGGAGAAAGAGAAGGAAACACGAATGTGAGAAACATCGATTGGTTGCTTTATGCGACCTGTGCAGGGACTGAATCTACAACCCAGGCATGTGCCCTGACTGGGAATTGAACCAGTGACATTTTGCCCTGCAGGATGATGCCCAACCAACTGAGCCACACCACTCAGGGCAAAATTTTTCAATTTTTAAAATTTCAAATTTACTTAGAAAAGTCTCTCTCCCTCCCTCTCCCGCCCTCTCTCTCTACATATATATAGAAAGATAGATAGACAGATACATACACATATACATATATATGTATATATGCACACACAGAGTCTGGCACAAATACACCTCTTTTTATTACAAAATCATAAGTATGTAATTCTGCAACATAACAATATCACACTCAAGCACACCATATAACATTTTAGGTGAAAGGTTCAAATAAAAACTAAATTATTACACCCATATTATTATCCTACCAACCACACTCAAGCAGGCATTACTTCTAATGGGCCCTGTATATAAAATAAGGTTTAGCCACGGCTGGTGTAACTCAGTGGATTGAGCGCGGGCTGCAAACCAAAGGGTCGCCGGTTCGAGTCCCAGTCAGGGCACATGCCTGGGTTGCAGGTCCCCAGTGGGGGCCATGTGGAAGGTAAATGCACACTGATGTTTCTCTCCCTATCTTTCTCCCTCCTTTCTCTTCTGTCTAAAAATGAATAAATAAATTCTTAAAATAAATAAATTAATAATTTTTTAAAAAATAAAAAAAAATAAAACAAGGTTTAGTTGAAATTGTGAGAAATGACAGGAAAAACTCATTTCCTTAACCACTAACATACATGCCTAAAAGCTAGTAGTAGACATATAGCTGTAAGTAAATGAAACTTGTACTTTGTAGTAACCAGTTAAAAATAAACTTTGGAGTGTGCTTTTATTCAGAATTATTTCTAAATATAATATAAGAATTAATGTTTATCTTTGCTCACAAGAAGTCTTCCAATCTGAGCTTATACTTGATCTCCATGTTTAAAGAAACTGAGACAAAATCTTAGAATTATTCTTAACAGAACCTAACTTTTGCATTAATTTTCGATTTGTCTACAAATCCAGAAACATTGGTTTAAACAGATTCCTTTAAGTAAACTCATGTCCTCTACCTTTCAGACCTACTTTTTTTAATGAACACAAGCAACATTAATCATGAGTAACTTGACTTTCTATAAAAGTAACAGTTCAGAAAAATCCACGAAACTACTACTGGGAACAAACAAATTAAACAAACGACAATGTAATATAATAAAACTGCTGCTGTCCTCCTCTGGTGGAAGAATTGCTCCTTCTGTGGGACTAATACATCTTGCAGAAACAATTTTAAATAATACGTAACATATGGATTCATCTTTTATTATTCTTCTAAAAGAAGACAATTATATTTATGTGATAAACTGTTCGGTGTTAGTAGCATGATGTTTATATTACTGGCCACTTAAATAAGTTCTGACATGTTCCTATGTGAATCAGCAGCCCGCTTCTCTTCAACTCTTCAAATCCCTCCTACAGTGTAAGTCCTGTCTCTGTACGTTGGTGTTCCCGTGCCCCGCGGCAACAGCACAAGCACAGCGGAGCTCTACAGGAGGCCAGGAAGAAGCAATTTTCTTGCAGCAGATATGGCCAACACACACTCATCTCCTCTCCCTGTCCACACATTTTCCATCTGAGTTCTCTTCTAACCCTGAAGAGAAAGTTGGGACTTCAGCCCAGGCAGTGTTTAGCAGAATGAAAGGAAAGCAACTTTCAATACCTCCAACTTTGTTCTTCTTTTTCGAGATTGCAGAAGCTATTTGGGGTCTTTTGTGGCTCCGTATACATATTTGGAATATTTGTTCTAGATCTGTAGATAGGCCACCGGTATTTTCTTTTCTTTTCTTTTTATTATTTCCTCAAGGGAGGGAGGTGGGCCTGGTATTTTAATAGGAATTGCATTGAATCTGTAGATTGCTTTGGGTAGTGTGGATACTTTAATGATGTTAAGTCTTCCTATGCATGAACAAAATATATGCTTCCGCTTTTTGGTATCTCAGTTTCTTTCTTCCGTATATTATAATTTTTCAAGTACAGGTCTTTTACATCCTTGCTTAAATTTATTTCTGGGTACCATTGTTGTTGCTGTTGTTGCAATAGTGAGTGGGGTTGTTTTCTTTATTTCTCTTTCTGATAGTTCATTGTTGGTATACAAAAATGCCACCGATTTCTGAATATTAATTTTCTATCCTGCTACTTTGCTGAATTAATTTATTAAAGCTAGTTGTTTTTGGTGGAGTCTTTAGGGTTTTCTATATATAGTATCATGTTATCTGCAAATAATGACAGTTTCATTTCTTCCTTTCCACTTTGAATGCTTTTTATTTCTTGTCTGATTGCTGTGGTTGGGACTTCCAGTACTCTGCTGCATAAAAGTGGTATAAGCAGTCATCCCTGTCTTGTTCCCAATCTTAAGGAAAATGTTTTTAGATTTTGCCCTGTTGAGTATGATGTTGGCTGTGGGATTTTCATATATGGCCTTTATTATGTTGAGATATGATCTCAATATATGATCCTTCTAATCTCTCTTTGCTAAAAGTTTTTTTAAATCATAAATGGTGCTGGATTTTATCAAATACTTTTTCTGCACCTATTGATATGATCATGTGATTTTTATTCTTCATTTTGTTTATTTGGTGTGTCATGCTCATTCACTTGTGAATGTTGTACCAACCGTGCACTCCTGGAATAAATCTAACTTGATCACAGTGTGATCTTTTTAATGTACTGCTGAATTCAGTTTGCTAATATTTTATTGAGGATTTTAAAGTCTATGTTCATTAGAGATATTGGCCTATAATTTTCTTTCTTTGTAGTGTCTTTGTTTGGTTTTGAAATTTGGATAATGCTGGCCTTATTAAATGAGCTTGGAAGTTTTCCCTCCTCTTGAAATTTTTGGAATAGTTTGAGAAGGATAGGAATTAGTTCTCTGAATGTTTGCTAAAATTCACCTGTGAAGAGATTCAGTCCAGGGCTTTTGTTTGCTGGGAGTTTTTGATTACTAGTTCAGTTTCATTAGTTATAATTGGCCTATTCAGGTTTTCTGATTCTTCCTGATTCAGTTTTGGAAGATAGTATGTTTCTAGGAATTTGTCCATTATGCCCAGGCTGTCCAACTCATTGGTGTATAGTTGTTCATGGTATTTTCTTACAAGCCTTTATATTCCTGTGGTGTCAGATTTTACTTCTCCTCATTCATTTCTGATTTTATTATTTTACGTCCTCTCTCTTTCTCTCTCTATTTTCAAAATATTTTTTTACTTCTTTTTATAGAAGGGAAGGAAAGGAGAAAGAGAGGGAAAGAAACATTAATGTGTGGTTGCCTCTTGCAAGCCCAGTACTGGGGACCTGGCCCACAACCCAGGCATGTGCCTCAGACTGGGAATCTAACCAGCGATCCTTTGGTTCACAGGCTGGCACTCAGTCTACTGAGCCATACCAGCCAGGGCTAGTCATCTCTCCTTTTCTCTTGATGAGACAGTATGGAATTTCCTCAGAAAACTAAAAATGGAACTGCCTTTCGACCCAGCAATTCCACTACTGGGATTATACCCTAAGAACCCTGAAAAACCAATTCAAAAGAACCTATGCACTCCAATGTTCATAGCAGCACAATTCACAATAGCCAAGTCCTGGAAACAACCTAAGTGCCCATCTACAATGAGTGGATCAAGAAACTATGGTACATTTACACAATGGAATTCTACACAGCAGAGAGGAAGAAGGAACTTATACCCTTTGCAACAGCATGGATGGAACTGGAGAGCATTATGCTAAGTGAAGTAAGCCAGGAGGTGAGGGACAAATACCATATGATCTCACCTTTAACTGGAACATAATCAACAAAAGCAAAAAGCAAGCAAAACATAACCAGAGACACTGAAATTAAGAACAATCTAACAATAGCCAGGGGGGAGCGGGGAGGAGACAATGGGGAGAAGGGTTTTCAGGAACCACTGTAGAGGACACATGGACAGAACCAAAGGGGAGGAGGGAGGCAGGGGAGGGAGGTAGGGTTGGAGGGGGAGGGGTGAGGGGAGGGGAGAGGATGCAGACAACTGTAATTGAACAACAATAAAGTAAAATTTAAAAAAATAATAAAAAATTAAAAAAAAAGATAGTCTCTAATAAATAGTGTTGGGAAACGTGGACAGATACATGCAAAAAAAAAAGAAAGAAAGAAAGAAAGGAAGGAAGGAAGGAAGGAAGAAACTAGATCAATATCTTATGCATACACACGCATGCATGAACTGAAAATGGATTAAAGACTTAAATGTAAATTGTGAAACCATACAAATCTTAGAAGAAAACATAGGCAGTAAAATGTCAGACATTTCTTATAGCAATATTTTTGCCAATATGTCTCCTTGGGCAAGGGAAACAAAGGAAAAAGATACACAAAAGGGACTACATTAAACTAAAAAGCTTTTGCTCAGCAAAGGAAACCATCAACAAAATGAAAAGGAAACCCCCAAATAAAGCAGTATATTTGCTAATAGTACATCTGATACAAGGGTTAATATCCAAAGTACATAAAGAACTTATACAACGTAACACCAAGAAGACAAACAACCCAATTAAAAGGTAGGCAAAGATATGAATAAACCCTTTTCAAAAGAGGACATACAGATGGCCAATTGACATAAGAAAAAATGCTCAATGCCACTAATGATCAGAGAGATGCAAATTAAAACCATAATGAAATATCACCTCACGCCTGTCAGAATGGCTATCATCAATACATCAACAAATAACAAGTGCTGGCAAGGATGTGGACAAAGGAGAACTTTCATGCACTGTTGGTGGGGATGCAGACTGGTGCAGCCACTGTGGAAAACATATGGAATTTCCTCAAAAAATTAAAAATGGAACTGCCTTTGACTCAATGATCCCTGTTCTGGGAATATATCCAAAGAATTCCAAAACACTAATTCAAAAGAATATATGAACCCCTATGTTCATTGCAGCATTATTTACAATAGCCAAGATCTGGAAGCAACCCAAGTGTCCTTCAGTAAATGAGCGGATTAAAAAACCTGTGGTACATTTGCATAATGGAATATTACTTTACCATAAAAATAGAAGAGCATCTCACATTTTGTAACAGAATGTATGGTCATGGAAAGTATTATGCTAAGCTAAGTGAAATAAGCCAGTCAGAGAAACACAAGTGCCATACAATCAGACTTATGTGTGGAATGTAATGAACAAAATAAACTGATGAACAGAGTTGAACCAGAGGCATGGGTACATGGAACAGACTGACCGCCGCCAGAGGGGAGGGCACTGTGGAGATGGAGGCTGGATGTAAGATGGTGAAGGGATTAAAAACACACAAACAACATATCTATTATATATATGTGGAACATATATACTATATACAAAATATATGTAATACAATAACACATAGACAGAGACAACAGTGTGGTGATAGAGGGAAGAGGGGGTTGGGGTAGGTGGGGTGGACAGAGAAGGTAAATGGAGATGGAAAGAGACTTTGCTTGGGGCGATGGGCACAAATGCAGTGTGCAGATGTTTTGTTGGGTTGTACACTCAAAATCTGTATTGTTTTGTGAACAACTGTCACCCTAATAAATTCAATTCAAAAGAAAAGAATGAGCACACACACACACAAAAAGAAAGCAGCTTTTGAGCTTAAGCTGTTGCTAAAGAAAGGAGCTATATAATACTCATGTTACCTGTGAAAAGTTTTTGAGTAATGTCTCCTCCTCGCCCATTAGCAAGCTGGTATGAAATGTATTTTATAGAAAGAGTTTTACAGGGATAGTGAAACCTGGAGACATTATCTGAGGTACCTTCCACACTTTGTCTGAAAATGTTAATCCAAGCAGAGAAAAGTTTGTCTCCACATCTTTCAGATTGACTGCCCCCTCATCCACAGAGACATTTCTGAAGGAGAGAAATGGATTTCCAAACCGACACTTGGGCTCACTTGCTGGTTGCTGCTGTGTGTTTAGATGCTCGTTAAAAAGTGATGGAGTTTGCATTGCTGTCTGTGCTTCCGTAGTGAATGTCTTATATATAGAATATTGGTTGGGTTGGTATTTCCCAATGCCCCTCCTGATTGCCCAATGAGTGAGTTGAATAATTCTAATAATCAAAGGCACAGAGTCTGCATCTAGTTTGGAAATGAAACCACAGGTAATTTTCAAACATGGTGCCCTCAATTTTTTGATGAACTGTCACAGAGACAGTTCAAAAATCCCATCCACCAACAGAGATCGGCATCTGTGGGTGATTTTTTCTAACCCACTACCTTCAAGTTTCCTTCCCTGCCCCCCTACTAAAAACACACCCCTTTGCCTCATGCTTCCAATTTAGTGCAATCATGCCTCTCACTGGCCATTGCCTTGCAGGACACCAGCTGTTAAAGACATAGATGTAAGATACAGGAGTTTGAAACTTAAAGCCTTATAATATAAAAGACATGCATGTCTTATAACACAGCCAATGCTAGACTCAAATGGGACTGCTCAGCAGGCCGAAGCAAGAACTCTATCACATCATAAACACTTGAAATGAAAGAATGCTAAATGGCAGTTATCACTTTCCAGAGTCTTTAGTTACTTAATCTATTCTAATACAATTTCTTTAGATAGCCCTGTTCCCATCCCTTCATATCCCCTCCCCTCCAATGAGATGATTGTGAGAGAAGCTCCAATCCTTGGAAAATTTTAAGGAATTGCCTATGAAAAAGAGACTTTTGCTTCTCCAAAGATTCTGAATTTGGGTGAGATGACAGGACACCCAGAATGTGCCATTTCTAGAACTGGTGCAGATAATTTCATTTATGAATAGCATGCATTTTTGGCAATAATCATTTAAGACCTGTATTATCATTGTCATTTATTATTATTATACTCATTTGAGGACACATTTTTCAATTGCTTTTAGAGGGAGAGGAAGAGAGATAGGAAAGAAGAGAAAGAGACATCAGTGTGAGAGAGAAACATCGATTGCTTGCCACTAGTATGTGCCTCGACCAGGGATCCCAACCAATGGAGCCACACTTGCCAGGGCCCCAAAATATTGTTAAATTGTCTTCTAAGGAGGTTGAGTCCAATTAAGTGAAGGGATTTTGATTTGTTGAAGGAGGTCTGCAAGTTGATCAACTATGATTGAAAATATGGACTCTGTTTAAGCATCCCTGTATTTGAATCTGGTTGCCAGCTATTCCCTTAGGCAAATTCCCTTAGGCAAATTCCTCACCTTACTATTTTCAGTCTCTTCATCTGAAGATGAGAATTATACTAGCACTTTTTACACAGGATTATTGTGACGATTAGTAAGGTAATCTAGTCTGACCCTTAGCACACAACCTAGCACATAGCAGTAAACATGAGTTATCATTATTACTATCAATATTAAGCATCCAAAATGCTTCTGAGCATTTTGTGCATAAAAAGTTTAGCATAAGATATGATTCTATCCATGACGATCAAGATGTTTTTGGTTGAAGAAACAAGGTGTAAAGGCATGAATTAGTGTAAAGGGAAAATCACACACATTGATTAGCACCATATACTTTTTTATATATATGTGTATGTGTGTATATATATATATATGTATATGTGTGTATGTATATATATATAAAATACAGGATACTAAAAACTAAAACACTTTATTTTAAAGCATTACTTATCATAAATACATATGAAAATAAAAACATGTAAAAGAGTAAGGAAATAAACTAAATTCATCAAAGGAATTTAGAACTTGAGTTTTGAAAAATGGGCTAAGCAGAGGAGTCCCAGGAATGCAAAAGACCTAGAATATGGAGTCTGTTGTCACCAGCAAGCCATAGAGGTGGAAACAAACATACTATTTTCTGCTTGCAATAATCACATTCACTTGCAGGAGCAGAAGATTCCTGTTGAGTGTGGGTTGAAAATATTGGATGTGGTCAGCTTCTGGAAAGCTTGGTGAACGCTGGAGAGATTTAGCTGGCTTTGGTACTGACAAATACGGGAGATCTTCAGTTAAATTTCATCTTCTCATTTTTTATTTAATTGTGATAGCACAAGTCTCTGAAAAAAATTGACCTATTCAGTACTCTGAACTGGGATAATTACTTTTACCTATCTATCTTTGGCCCTTTAACTAAGTCACTTCTAAATAAATACAAAATAGAAAGAAAATTACAGGAGTTTCTACTGTAATTTTAGAATGTACCATAAACTTAGTCCGTTGGCTCTGTATTCAGATCAGTGGAAATTTAGGCAAGATGGAAATAAAAAGCCTTCCCTCAATAGCAGTGTGTTTTTGTAATAAAACAGAAAAAAACAAAACAAACAAAACAAAAACAAATGTTGTAGGGATGGTAACAGAGAGAGAAGCTAGTTCTATGCGGGGAGGGCTGGGAAAAGCTCAGGACATTAATTTTTGCTCACAGCAAAGTACGCCCCTCCAAAATATTTATTAACAAGAAATCGTGACTCATCTTCTCTTTAAAAAGTTGTGTTCTAACAACGGTCTCTCTTGAGAAAATATCTAACTGATTTTCTCCACCTGGGGCACTTCCTTTGAGCAGTCTTTCTGGAAGTGCGGATGGATCCGTGCTGCTCCGTTTATTTTTTCTGGTCCAGTTCCCCATGACCATGAGCACACATTTCTGAGAGTGCTGATTTGAACTAAGGGCACGATCTGTAACCGTGGAATACAAAGCATTAAACTGACCCACCTGGAGACTAGAAGTCCTGTGCCCTAACTCAACTAAACACTGGCAGTGTTTTCTCAAGGAGAGAAAACCTTGGTAGCTTAAATTCAAACAGGTTCAGATGTGACTGAATCTGTTAGTGCCTGTGATTTGAGTCAGCTAAAATCCTCTTCTACCAAATCTGGGTTTGCTTCCCCTTCAGTAGCAAATAGAAATCACTACTTTACATCCTCTGATTTAACCATCCCTGAGAAGTTGATGTAATTAGATGCCTCCTATCACATCTTAAATGCTCTTAAATATTCAAATTACATAATTATGCCTAATTATGCAATACATTGTATTTGAATGCAAAATCATAATACAGTTTTGCATTATTGTCATCTTATGGCTTTTGCTTTTTAATGCTGTGGCATTTTGAATATTTTTGATCAAACTGTATAAATGGAATAGGTGTTGCGTATTGAATATCTTAAAGCTCACTTTCAAGAAATTTACTCTCAATGCACATTTTCTGTTTGGCTGGAAAAAATAAGAAATGTGTAGTTTGTATGATGTAATGTTAAATATTAACACTATTTAAAGTTAATGGTATGCCTAAGAAAATGCCTAATAATACATTATACAATTAACTGCCTATCATTATTAGCTCATCTATTAACAAAATAAAATAGATTCAAACAAAAGGGTTATGATTTGTAGTTTTTTAGCAAGGATCACCCAGTGTAAAAACTAAATTATTTATCCATTTTTTAACTGCTGGATATATCACTTTGCAATTATTTGCATTATATTTGAATGCTTTGTCATGTGTCCCTGATACAACAAAAACAGTTTTCTCTTCTTGTATGACGGCACGCTCTTCTGCACAGATGCCACTAAAAATGGCCAAAACCTCAACCAGAAAAGCACCTTCCCCGAGGTCTAGAGAGTCACTGGGATTTCTGGCCACCTTGGAATCACCAAAAGCCTCCGTACCACTCTGTCAGATTCTATGCTGGATGGCATTTGTTTCTGCACCCTAACCCAGTTCACAGGTTCATAGTTCTACACCATGATTCCGACCCTCCCAACATTTACCTTCACCTGTCCAAGGCTAAGTCTCTCTGATTTCATGCTCTGTGTCATAATTTTATATATCATGATGCTTGTATGGCATCATGTGCTTGGCTTCAAGGATAGTTTCTCTTTTCCTTTCAATGCTTGTCGCCTAGAATACCTTGAAAGCATAAGAGTTTTGCTCCTAAAGCTTTTCAAAGATTACATATTAATGGAATGCTGAGGAAATATGAAGCCCCATGTTCTGTCTGATCAACCTAACCAACTTACTGGGACACAATTACTCCTTTCCTGAACTTGTTCATTACAGCAAAGTTGGTGTATATCATCTCCAAAAGCAATTACTGCATGTTTAAGAAAGGCCCCCAAACCCTGTGAAATTAATTTTCCTAGAGAATTTTAAACATATTTAAGGACTTCTCGAAAATAAAAGCATTGTGTGAGTGATGCCTCACATCTCTTCCACACACCAGTCTCCAGGGCGTGATGTCCATTGTCTTCTCTATGAAAGCTCAATTACGTGTTGTACAGAGCATCTTCTGGACACGCTGTACCGTGGGGGCACCCTCCCCCTTCCTTGATCTCATTCCATGTGCTCTACCTGCAGGTGTGGAGCATGTGACCTTCTCCTAAGCCAATCAGCCCATCCCGATTCCTTAGTCATAGTGGTTGATTCAGGGGCGTGGGGAAAAGAGATTCCTGACGAACTAGAAGCAAGGACCCAGAGATATTGTGGAATTTTTACTACTGTGTGAAATATGAAAAAGAAGCTAACATGAGAGAGCAAGAGAAACTAGGTCCAAATGAGGCTGGTTAAGCCTCAATAATTTAATCACGGTGGGATTTTGATCATTTTCTGAATTATTCGGTTATATGTAAAAAGATTTTTGTTTGTTTAAGACAACTTGTATTGCTTTTATCTCCCTTGAAGTGAAAAAGAAGTCCCAATTAACTTGTACTTTTAATTTACTATTCTGATTCTTTAACAGTGCTGAGTTTATCAACTGCTGCATTCTCATATATTGAAAGAGAAAATATGTCAACAATAAAAATATAGAAAAATTCCAAATATGTCAATAAATGAAAAAGTCAACATTTCATGATAATCCCCAGTGAAAGGGACAATATTTTAGCTAATATAAGGAATGGGCTAATAGCCTATTGAAAGTCAAGAGATAATTGCATATTGGGATCTAGTGTGGACAGTGGATATTAGTCTGTTATTTTCAGGGTCTACCTTACCTTACACCCAGGGAAGAATTTAGGTAGGGAATAAAACTGAATTAGTTTCGGTAAAATTGTTAAGCAAACTGTGGCTCTTTCATCTGGCTCATTGTTAGAGTCAAGGCTGTTCCGCTCTTAAACGTCTTAGGACTTCTGAGCTCTTCATTCTTTATCATACGCTCCTCCCTTTGGTGACGCCTCCAAAAATGTCCTGTTCTTTGCTCTATTTTCTTGGAAGTATGTTAGGGTATATGCTATCCTGCTTGACACACGGTTTTTTATTTGTGATATTCCCTTCATGTGTACACCTCATATGATATTTACATTCCCATAGTCAAATTTTATTAATCCAATACCATAATCCAGAAAAAATCTGTGGCATGTGAAATACATCCTTAAAAATAATAATAATTATTAAAAAAAATAATTCCTACGAAATACATCCCTAATGGATTGCAGAACATGTTCTCTGACTTAGGACACTTCTTAACACAAACATCTAATCAGCCACTAACAATCAACTGTACTTAGTATAAGGGGTGAAATTATTTGCCTTCCTGCCTTAGCCAGATTAATTGATTTTATAATTGTGGCATTTCAGGCATAGTAAAAGGATGGGTGGGAAATTATTTTGCATATGAAGCATATCCTTTATTGGCACATAAGCACCCACCTACACTGCCATTAAATCGGGTTAGTGCATGAGTATTTTAAACATAGTTTAAATTTAAAAAGAGATATAGATTTGGGTGTTACTGAACAGTGCTTTTTATATTGTCATTTGAATATGGATGTATTCAGTGACCTAAGTGAGTTTATATTCCTCCTCCTCCTCCAGTTTAGATTATTTATAAGATTTTTTTTTTGTAAAAATAACACATTCCATTTAGAGAAAGCTAAATCAAGTACTTCAGTCTCTGCTTCCTTTTTCTCCCCCCTTGCCCCATAATACAACTATTCGTATGGAAAACAAAATACAGGCACTCTTAGAACGGTATCATCTCTTATTTACTTCACAAAACAGAATACAATATGGGTTGCTGAGAAATACAAATGAACTGTAATCCTCATCAGGTTTGGAAATAATGGATTCAGGCTAACATTTCCAGAAGAAATATGAAGGCAGTATTCTAAATTTCCTATTCTTTCCCAAATGAGTTTGCACAAAATGTGTCGCTGGGAAGAGTAATGTGCACATCACATAGTGAAATTTCCCACTTGCAAAATGAAAATGAAAAGTCTGCATTTTAGGATGGCGTATTTAAACACATGCACCATGCTGTTTGTACAGTAGGGAAAAGAAAGCTCCCCCTACTGGAACATAACACGGCCTCATCGCTTTCCTGCACCCCACGGCTCCGTCATATGCAGGAAGGCACAGAAACATACCGTCTTCCCATTATCCTGCACAAAGTCCTGGTTCTTTCATCAAAACATTACATTTCCCTCATTTCAGTTAATTAAAGGACAGCTGGACATTTTGTTATAGCACCAGACTCGGCTCTGCCTGGTTGTAATGGGGCACATAAAAGGTTTCGATCCCAAAGACACTTTTACCCAAGATGAATGGTTTTAAAATCCATGCCTCTGATGAAGAAACTTGAAAAAGAAATAAAATTGATCTTTAAAGTGTGTACATATGCATGCTTGTGTTTAGAGAGAGAGAGAGAGAGAGAGAGAAACATGTAGGCATACATATGTACACTTTAAAATTATTTTTATTTATTTGTGTGTGTATGTGTAGGAAGAAATGAAAAAAAGAATCATGTGATTGGTGAGATGTTATTAATGGTTGGGTATTAGCATTTATTGGCAAATCTCTAGATACATAAAACTCAATATATATCTATTTTACTCTGTAAGCATAAACAGCTAATGTAAATTTGAGAGGTTTAGAGGCATAGCCAAACGAAAGATAAAAACAATTTTTCCCATGAAAATATATGAGGTAACATGTTTTATCAAGTGGGCAAAGGGTTTACGCTGAAAAGGATTCTAATGAAAAATGTCCTCAGGAGATTTTCTGAGTTTTCAGAGTTGAAGCTCTTGCTGTTTACAGAAACATATCTATAGTTAACTGAAGTTGAAGATATTTCTACCAATTCCAGTAGGATGAGGCATGGCTGAGGGGACATTAAGCATGTTCTCCATATCTTTTCCTAGTTTTAGTGCTAGTGACATGAGACACTTTGGGGACACTCCCCTCTCATCCCGATCAGGTGCCTAGCCTTTATTTACAGACAATCTACAATGGGGACAATTCTTGCTTTTGGAACAGGTTCAGTTATAGTTCACCATTTTCAAGACAGGGCCTATGTTTTCATTCTTTTTCTTTTTTGATATAAAATCTGGGGATTGGGATGCATTCAGAATCAGCAAATAAATAACATAGTCTAATGGGTTCTGTATCCCCATTGGACTAAACAAATGACCTACTTCTAAAGCACCTTTAGACTCTCAACAATAAAGCAGATCTCTGGGTCCAAGTCAATTGAAACTTGGTCAGCAAGCTTCTCACTTTTTAGAAATTTGAGGCATTACACGCACGTTGCTTTGAAAACCACACTGATGGGATTTTTGACCAGGTGATTCCAAACTCTGGTGGGGGGGGCGGGATGTGAGTGTGAGAGGAGTGTCCATGTCCACGGCTAAACCAGTAGAGATCGTGCATAGAAGGTGTTCTTTGCTCCTTTTCTTGGCTCCTTTAATAGGTTCACATGTAACTATTTTCAGAAAAGGGCATTTTGGTATGGCCATAGAGTGCAGAAACTATCTTGGGTTAGAAATTCCACCTTTATGCATATTTTTAAGAAAAATAACATAAATAGTCACAGATTGAAAGTAATCCAGACATTTTTCTCCTCTCATACCTTATTTTATTAGAAATAAAATATAAAATATGCAACTTTTTCTAGAAGTGGACGAAATATGATTATGATCTACAGTAATTGAGGGGGACATATAAATCAGATTTGTTACACCTTTATAACAACTAGAACTGGGTTACCTCTTATAAAGGAAGAGTGTACCTCTAAACCCACTACACTAGGTATGTTGAAACCCATAAAATTTCCAATTACTGCTCAGAATTTATTGTGCACATATGGAAAATAATACTTGTAAAACAGAAAGGGGTTTGTGCCTCGTGCTGTCAATACTGTGAAGAATGGGGTGATTATAAAGCAAATTAACAATACTTTTAAATGTGCATTCACTTATCTTTCCAATTAAATCCTTGTTAAACAACTGCACAGACAGTAATGGTGTTTCTGCAAAGCACTGATCAAGACAGTTTTATTGTAATTTTTACTCTGTAACAATTAATCAAGTAGGCATTTTCTTTATTATTAAATTATTTAGTTAATAAATATTCTCAATTGGCTAACATATTTGTAGTTTACATGTTGTTTTTGATTTTCTTACAGTGGAACATATTTGGGCGCAGTTCCATTTCCAAGCAGAGGGACCATTAAAAGATGTGATTTTACACATTTCTTTTCTCTAGAAGAACAACAGTGAACAAGAGAAGTCCTTGAAACTTTAAACCATTCAAAAACCTTATTTCAACCATTTTATTTTGTAAGGGATGCAAACACATTGCTTTCAGCAGATAAGAAATGAGAGGTTTCGCTTTAAGGCATCTTTCTGTTGAGGTAAGCATTAAAATTAGCATTTTGAAGTTCATTAATACCAGTTACAGACTTTTAAGTAAGGAAGCTGTGTTATAGTTAACATTCTCTTTTCTTATCCCAGTGAAGTACCTGAATATTATTTCTTTTATAAACACAAAAGGTGGTATAATTTAAGAAATGTCTATAAATATATCTAGAAGGATTTTTTCCATTTTTGAATTTCCAGTTTTGTAATTTGGAGGTTTGAATTTATTTACATAGTATACTTCATTTTTAAAATGCTTTAAATGGCTCTTTAATGTTTCAGCTGTACTTTGTATCTTTTTAAAATGTTTAATTAAGAAGAATTCTTAGGAAACTAGATTAGCAGTGAGGGCAATGATCTCAGAAATGACCCCTGTCTTTCAAGATTCAGTAGGGCTTACATTAATTCAGAAGTAAGAGTAAACATATGAGAGATACAACATTTTTTGAGTCATAAAAAGAAAATTTCAGGCAAGGGTAGCTTTATAGTTCTCTAAGTGGTGTGTTATGAAGTTAGTCAACATAACTTGCTGAGAATGCCATATGCGGTAACTTGATATCCTCACCATTGGCCTGATTAACAGAGGCCCCTTACATTATGCTTCCAGGGAGTAGTAGAGGGCCTGAACTAGCATACTCAGATTAACAAACTGTCACCTTGGACAATCTGAATAGACTTTTGGGAGATGGGGATGATAAAATTCAGTAGAGGGTACAGGAAAAAGGAGAGGTAGAGAATGAATTGAGAAGAAGGGTGCTTTAGGCCTGAAGAGGGAGAAAGTAGACTTATCAAGATTTCCTATCTTGGAGGTGTCAGGAATGAGGGCAGGTGACCTGAAGGTTCCAAAGGCACCTTTAGCCTCTCTATCTTTCGACTGATGATTGATCCCTGTTTCAAGTCAAGTAGATCTCTGAGGTTAGAAGTATAATGTGGATGGCAAGGCATACAATTCTCTTGGCGAGTATTTGGCAACCAAAAATAAGAGGTTCTTTCATAAAAGCCCTAGAGGAGAACATAGGCAAAAAAATCTCAGATATTCCACCCAGCAATATTTTCGCCAATGTGTCCCTTAGAGTAAGGGACATAAAGGAAAAAATAAACAAATGGAATCTCATCAAAATAAAAAGCTTCTGCATGACTAAAGAAAACAGCATTAAAATGAAAAGAGAACCAAATGTATGGGAAAACATATTTGCCAATGATACCTCAGACAAGGGTTTGATCCCAAAATATATAAAGAACTCACGTGAATCCACAAACAACTCAATTAAAAAATGGGCAAAGGACTTGAACAGACACTTCTCCAAGGAGGACATACAGAGGGCCCAGAGACATATGAAAAGATGCTCAGCATCACTAGCCATCAGAGAGATGCAAATTAAAACTACAATGAGATACCACTTCACACCTGTGAGAATGGCCATTATAAACAAATCAACAAACAACAAGTGTTAGAGAGGATGTGGAGAAAAGGGAACCCTAGTGCACTGTTGGTGGGAATGCAGACTGGTGCAGTCACTGTGCAAAACAGTATTGAATTTCCTCAGAAAACTAAAAATGGAACTGCTTTTTTTTTTTTAAGATTTTATTTTTATTTATTTTTAGAGAGAGGGGAACGGAGGGAGACAGAAAGGGAAAGAAACAGCAATGTATGGTTGCCTCCCACATGGCCCTCACAGGGACCTGGCCTGCAACCTAGGCATGTGCCCTGACTGGGAATCGAACCGGGACCCTTTGGTTCCCAGCTCGCGCTCAATCCACTGAGCTACACCAGCCAGGGCTGGAACTGCTTTTTGACCCAGAAATTCTACTGCTGGGATTATACCCTAAGAACACTGAAACACCAATTCAAAAGAACCTATGCTCTCCAATGTTCATAGCAGCACAATTCGCAATAGCCAAGTGCTGGAAGCAACCTAAGTGCCCATCAGTAAATGAATGGATCAAAAATCTATGGTACATTTACATGATGGAATACTACATAACAGAAAGAAAGGAGGAGCTCCTATCCCTTGTGATATCATGGATGGAACTGGAGAGCATTATGCTAAGTGAAATAAGCCAGGTGGTAAAAGACAAATACCATATGATTTCACCTATAAGTGGAATCTAATCAACAAAACAAACAAGCAAACAAAATATAACCGGAGACATGGAAATTAAGAACAAACTGACAGTAACTGGAAGGAAGGTGAGAGGGGATAATTGGGGGAAAAGGGGGGAGGGTTTTTGGGAACATCTATAAAGGACACATGGACAAAACCAAAGAGCGGGTAGGATGAAGGGTTGGAGGAGGGGATGGCTGGGGTGGGGAGAGTGGTGGTGGGGAAATGGAGACAACTGTACTTGAACGACAATAAAAAAAATAAAAGTTAAAATTAAAAATTAAAAAAAATAGGAGGTTCTGACAAGGGCAGCTTTATTGAGGTGCTTCATACATGATTAGCATAATGGGGAATCCAAAGGTAATTATGACGTACTTCTCATCCTCCAGCCTCTAACAGTCAGGAAAGGGAAAGAGATGTGATAAGAAATAGACTAAAACCAGTGCGGAACTGCAGATACGAAATACTATGGACACACAGTGGAATAGAGCCTAATTCCTGTTGAGATTTATTCCAGAAATCATGAGATTTGCATTAAGGAGGTGAGTTTACCAGTCAGCAAAACCAATGGTGATGTGTCTATTGCTCAGAAAAAGAGATACATTGCTCCTTCCATTGGGACCAATCAATAATAATACACATGCATACTCTAGCCCCTATGGCTAATGGGACATTGAATCCCAACATCCTAAGCAGAGAAAAGACAGTAAATCCCTTATGATTGTCAGAACATAGATTAGCAAGAAGGGAGAACAGGGCACTTGTTCATAAGGAGAAAAAGGAGAAAAGTAGCAGGGGGTGAGGAGGCCATGAAAAGATGATCTGAAGAAATGTAAAAGATGAGAAGAAGAAACAGCAAGAAAGATGGTTATTTAAGGGCTTTATTCCAATGGGCCTTTTAGAATCTCACAGACTTTAGGTTAAGCAGACTATTGGACAGTCTGCTCTCCCTGGGAGCCTCCACAGAGGCATTAGAAGACCATAGTTAGGCTACAAATCCAGCCTGTCTCTAGATTTCCATGACACACACAGTGCCTACTTGAAATATCAGCTGAATGAACGAATGCAACCATCAGCAATTCACTTAATTTCATAGGGACTTTTTGTTCATCTATGAAGTGGATAGCTTTCTTGTAAAGATCTGGTAAAACAGAATTTAAAAGTGCCTTACAGAACTCCAGTACTCTTGGCATATTCTCAGGAGTAAATGCCATGCTTTTAAGAGGATTTGCCTAATTCTTTAAAACAAAATATATCTCTTTTCTTATTTCAAAAGAAATATGTATTCATTTTAGGAACTTAGGAAACTGAAAAAAAAAAAGAAGACAATAAAAATCAGCAGTACCTAGTCTTAACATTTTATGCATCTCTTGCCATTGTTTCCGGAATGGAGTTCAGCAATACACAGTGAAATAGTTCACTTTAGACTGATCTCTAGTATTTGAAAAATGCCTCACCTTCATTTTCAGAAATGGCCCAGCCCTGGACCTAATCAATCAATAAATTTAAATGCATGTAGAGATACCATCAAGTAAAAGATATTCTTTGAGGTGAGGTAGGACAGACTAACTTAAAAGATATGGACTCTGCTCTTAAGTATTTAGTGTGTTGAGGAGATAAGCTATGCACATAATTGTTGCTAATGATATATGATAGCATATACAGTATGAAGTTATTGTGTATTGAGTAGCTGAAATGGCCAGCATAGGATTTAAAGGGAGCAGCGATTTCCATGGGTTGGGGTGGTCCAGGGAAAATTTGAGTTATGTTTAAATAATCCAAGGAAGACATGAGATTAGCTCTTTATCAAGTATTCTTTACTGTAGAAACCATACACCTCATTACATTACAATAGATGTCTCCATAAGGATGGTTGTGAAAGACTCATTTCAACATAACTTCCATTTCTACATGGTGTAGCATTTTCCAACATCATAGTTTCATTATCTCATGTGATTGACTCATCCTAAGAGAACAGATAGTCTTGCTTTAAAGATAATAAACTTTCCCTGGAAAGGCTGTGTGACTCAGACAAGATGGCATAGCTAGTAAGAGGTGACATGGAAATTGACCCAGGTTTTCTAACTTTCGGGTCAGCATTCTCATTGAACCTCATTGCCTGAAGGAAATGGTTCAAAAAGTATGTGGAAAAGAAGACAAATTGGAATATGGAGTTTAACTCAGTAAATCAGTCACCATTATTAGATCTTGATTGAACTACTGTAACAACCTCCTAACTGTTCTCTTATTTCTACTTTTGCCATCTAAATTTACTCTTTTCATAAAATCCAGAATGACTAACAAAATAATATCATATTATTTCCTGACTACCATCTCCCTCCACCACGGTGACGTAGAATGAAAGAAAACTTCTTACCTCAATTATCGAGAGCCTTGCTGGGCTGGCTTTGCCCACCTCTGACCTTGATGTCCTGGTCACACAGAAGCCTTTTTTCCCTGGGACCAGTTTCCCTCTGCCTTCTCTGCTCTCACCCACATCTCCTTCCTATCAGGGCAAGTCTCCATTCAAGTGATTCCTCCTCAAAGAGATCTTCTCAGGTTATCCAATCTAAGGACCAATCCTCTCATCCACATCTCTATCATGTTCCTGTATTTTCTTGACTCTTTTTTTTTAAGATTTTTTATTTATTTATTTTTAGAGAGAGGGGAGGGAGAAAGAGAGGGAGAGAAACAGCAATGTGTGGTTGCCTCTCACATGGCCCTCACGGGGGACCCGGCCTGCAACCCAGGCATGTGCCCTGACTGGCAATCGAACCAGGACTGCTTGGTTCCCAGCCCACGCTCAATCCACTGAGCTATACCAGCCAGGCCTTTTCTTGACTCTTGATATGACCTGTAAGCATGTTGTTTACTTGCTTACTACCTATCTCGACACTAAAATGAACACTTCACCACAGCCTGACTCTAGAAAAGAGCCTGGTGCATGGAAGGTTTTGAACAAATATTCTTAAATAACTAAATCCTGATTTGGAGTTTTCCTTAGGAAAATTAAAGCCTTATTTTATTCTTTAAACAAATTTTCCTCTTTTCCTGATTCTTCTCAAATACTCCGTATTTTGTATTTATTTGAGCCATGGCAAAACCAGGTAAGTCACCTGTAATCTGAGCCAGAGGCGTCCTTTGGCAGATTGAAGTGGAGCTGGCAGAGCCTTGGCAATAAGCAATGTCACTGACAGAGATCACGCTCTGGAAACTCACATAGCAGGTGACAGTACTGACTATGGTCACAGTACCACCTGGGTTGGGAGCCATTCATTGCTTAGGTAGTCTTTCTGGGCCCAGCGGCCCAGGATGTTAGGACTGGCTCTGGTCTTTCAGCTTGACAGCTGCCACCTCTCTTTGCCAAGTCTTTCCTACGTGGTCCATGTTGGACAGCAAATTGTGACCTCAGGTGGAGGTGGGAGGTAGTGGTTAGGCGAAATACATGGTTCACTGGACTGGCCGGACAAAGTCTAAAGATTTTCTTTCTTGTGGCTATATATTTTTTCTGTTTCAACATTATTAAATAATTCACTTATTAAATTTGTTCGTATTTCAATAAATATCTGTTTGAAGGCTATTATGTGCTAGGTGCAATAGGACTAGGTGATCAAAACCAGTGAGGTCTTGCTCACACACAAGCTATAATGTAGGGAAAAAGGCAGGTACTAAAGCAACAACTAAAAAGGCAAGGCAGTTTCAGATAGTATGTGTTCTGGAGAGAAGAAAAGAAGATATTGGGACAGGAACTGAGAGGTGAGCTCCATAAAATATGATTTCAGATTTTACATCATTCATTCATTGATAGGTACCTGAAGAGCTCTTACTATGTGCCAGGTAACATAAATGTAACAGCAAATACAATAAATGACATTCTCATTGATGTAGAGCTTGTATTTCCATGGATATTCCAGTCCAAAAACCAGGAAGACTGGTGACTTATTAAATGTAAATTAGTGAGAAAATACCAGGACCTGCAGGCCCCACAGGTTCTCCTTCCTACCTCTCCAATCTCACCACATACCTTTCTCAACTCATTATTTTTCAACCACCCGGACCAACTTTCTTTGTCAGACACATCAAGCTTATTTCCTTCTCAGAGGTTGGCTTTTGCACCTGTCTCCTGAAATGCACTTCCTCCAGACCCTCACAGGGCTCACTTTTCTCAACATTCAAGTCATCTTCTTAGTAAGGCCTTCCTTGATTAGCACACTTGAAACATGCTCCACCCTCCCTACCCAGGCTCTCTCCAATGTGCTGGGACCTCAGAGAAGGGGAGAGCTGATAGGGATACCTGCCACTCCTTCTCCACTGGGCCCATGAATGTGAGGACATAAAATAAAATGGGTTTTAAATTTTGTGTGATGCAAAATCATTCATATTTCCATTTGAGCATTGCTGCAGCCCCTACATTTGTAAACCTTGGACATTTATCTTTAGGGTGTGTATGGGGACTTGAAAAAAATTCCTTTCTGACCCTATACTATCATACCTATTCCTTTTAAGAAGCGGCTTTGAGGTGATGAGGGTACATATTTTTTTTCTACAGCACACTTTTGTTAGGAAATTCTTTGAAACTACATGGAGCAGTTTGGAAAAGAGGTGTTATATAAATATATGAGTCACTGAAAATATAATTACCAGCAACAGGGACTTCCTATACACAAACAAAACAAAGCATACTTTCAAAATTCAGTGCATGGGGTTAATAAGAGCAATATAGTTTCATTACTATTTATTTAATTTTGCTTTTCTTTCTACCTAGTCATTCTCAGCATTTCAGAGAGCCAAGGTGGCAGGCCAGGTAATGCCACTCTTCCCAGTATCACGGTTGACTTGCCTGTTGCTACCATCATGCTATGTTGAGGTCTAGTAAGTCCTCTCTGGTCAAGCTTTGCCGGATAGAAGCAGAGAATGGGGATACAAGATTCTCTACTCTTCGTTTCTGACCCATGATTCTTCAATCTAAAATTAAGCACTAATTTATTGGAGTCTGAAACACCCAGACATGGCACCTAACACAATTTACCGAAGAGACTATTTATTATTAGAAGTTTGTCATTCTTTTATTTTGTAAGAAAAAAAAAAAAATCTTTGCTTAGTTCATACAGAGTATTGGGTACTTTTCTATACTGGGAATACAAAGATGATCCAAACTTTCCATTCTTGATAAAGTCATGTGCAGTTAGGGGTTATTTCTTAAAAGAACATTTTTAAATGAGATTTTCTCTTATATAAGGTCATACAGACTGGTATTATAGTAGTATAGTATAGTATTATAAGGAGAATATAGTATAATAAAGAGAAGAAGAAACTGTTTCTTTGCCCCCAACCCCATGGTAAATTGAATCCAGCAACCTGCAATATGTCTTTGGAGTAAATTTAAAATGAGTTCACTGTCTGTCTTCAGAACATATTAATTTTGTGGCTTTAGAAAAGTTACTTAATTCTTTTGAGCCATGATTTTTCTGTGTGAAAAACATGAATGATGAGGTATATCTACCTCACAAACTTTTATGAGAGAGAGAACTCTTAACTTGGCATATCTATAATGTAGTAGATTCTCAATTAAATGCTAGCCATCATTGGCATCAGTGTTATTCTGTCACATGTTAAAATATTATTTGCTTCTTAGTTTTGCTAGAATATGTTTGGGCAAAACATATTTCCTTTTTACTTATTTCAGAATCTACAACAAAGGAAAAGGATGGCCATTGTGAAAAATATGTCAATAATTTTAATCATATTATTAACATACAAGTTATATCTGTGGCATTTTTTAATATTCCAAATTATGACTCAGAGTTTATAAGGGTTAGTGGACTATATCAATCAATAGTCAGAGAAGAAAATTCACATCACTAGAAAACTAGAAAATAAAAAAGGGATTCACTGTCTATGTATGCTTTCCTCAAACAAAAATTTCACATGTCTTAAAGCTTGTAAGTAAAACGTCCATTAGATAGCCAGAATAAAACTAGCTGGATATTGTGCAGAGGTGCCCCGTTCTGGCTGTGCACTTGGTTCAACTAAGGAGTTTTTCTTTAAAAATACATACTTATAGTTCCAACCCCAGACTTTTAACATCAGAGTTTCTATAATTGGACCCATAAATCCTTATTTTTGAAAGCCTCTACCACTTAATTCTTGTGGCAGACAGACTTTAAGATGACCTCTGATTCTTCCCTAATCATTGGGTTTATGCTTTGTGTAATCTCCAATCCTAGGAAATAAATAGGAACTGTGACACGCTTCTAACCCTCAGAGTGCACCAAAGATGATGGGTTGTAGCCTTCATGATTTTACATAAGATTATATTTCTGCTTTAGCTACCAGTCTCTCATCCTTGCTGCTTTGCTGAAGCCAGCTGTCATGTTGTGAAATGGCCTACGGGGAACTCCACAGGCTTTTGGCCAATGGCTGGTCACGTTGAGACTTTAAGTTCAAGAACCTTGGGTGATCATATTGTTACACAGCAGTAGATAACCAATACAATTCTGAAGTGTGGTCAGGGTTGGGAGCCAGTGCTACACAGAACATGGCTAGGCAGAAAGTAAGCTTGGTGTGCTATCCCACAGTTTATAGTAGCTACTCATTATGCTGATGGCGACAATGATTGTTCATGATGGTGATGGATTTTTATAAGTTTCCTTGGGAATTTTTATAAGTTTCCGTGGGGATTGCATAATTCTGGCTTATTTTACTTCTGGATGCAATGGCCAAATCTATGTGGAAATGCCACAACAGAATTAAGACCTAAAGTTTCAGCAGACTTGCCCTCTCCAGTGATCATGGGGCAATTCTTTTGGAACGTGGAATCTTTGAAAAGATTATTAATAACATAAGACTAAATGTTTCTTTTGTGTCTAGGAACCCAGAAATCCTATGAATTTGGCTAGTAATAAGATTAGTCATTAAATAGCAGGGAGTCTCCAAAGCTTTCTTACAGTTGTTTTTTCTTCCGAGAAAAAGCATCTTAATATTATCAAAGAAAATTTAGTCATGGAGAAGTCAAAAACCATACTTGATTATTAATATTGAGTATCATATTTATATTGAGAAAACTCAGTAATATTCTTTTGATTTTATCTAAATATTGTCATCTTAATTAAAGTTAATACTAAGTATTACTTGGTTGATTCAGAGTTTTTAAAGTCCTCACATTTCCATTATTATTCCTATTTTAGAAATGAAGAGTCTAAAATTCACAGGAGCTGTTAAAATAGTTTCTATGAGACTAACAAACAGCTCAGAATTGAGATAAAGAGGCCGTTCCATTGGTTCTTATCCTGTACTTTATCCCACTAGAAGGTCTCTGCCTTTAATTGTTTACCACAATTAGGTCAGGACTTACTGCTTAGTATGTAATAAATTAGAAAATATAATTTATAACAAATGCATGGTATAATTTTGCTTTAAATAGGTAGTTAGAATTTGTGTAGTCTGGAGATTGGAGACTTCAAATTCATGAAGTTGTTATTAGACTATTGTGAAGAAACTAAAGACTGTATTAATGTGTATGAATGTGAAGAGCTCATTTGTTTTGATCTCTGTGTTCAGCATTATCTACTAATGACAATACATTTCCTTAAGCGGCTAGAAAGCAATACAAGTTTTGCCATCAGTGTCTTGGAGCTCCCTGACTCAGTGTAGCTGAAAAATGAGGTCTAAGAAAGTTTCCAAAGCCTCGAACGATCTTAGAGTCTGGGTCTTTTATGATCAAGTGATCTTTCAGCCATAATGGGAAAAATAAATCATTGTTAAAAGATAATCTTGTCACATGGAAGCCAGAAAGGTGCAATATCCGTGATTTGACTTACCAGACTTACCAAAAAACCACCCTGCGGAATGGGATAAAGAGCAAATAACACCGTTTGTTTTGTTGCTGCTGTGGTTTATGGTGAGAGTGAGTAGGCTTAAGGAAACACATGCTTTTAAAAACAGTAAGAGGGCAATATAAACACACTTAATAGAAAAGTGACTGGACTTGATACGAAGGTTATTTTATTAGACCAGAACTAGAAGTTTTGAAATCCTTTTTCAGATATTTTTTCTGTTTCATCCAATTACTTATTTTATGATAAAACTGCCAGTTGTTCACATTCTTTCTTTCCACTTTTTTATTCAATTTTTGATAATATTAAACGCACAAGGGAGAGATACTAAAGTTAATGTTTTGTTTTGCTTTGTGGCATGAATCTATGTAAAAGTTTTTAGATAAAGTTTATAATGCAACATTACTTCTATAATAGTTCATTTTCAGTGTATCTTATTCTTAGCATGTTCAAAATAAGCAAATTCATCTCTTTAAGCCAATATTTAATGTGGATTATTATGCCAATAAGATCTGGGTGAATAAAAATATGCAAAGTGCAATTGCAAATTAACAGGGAAAAAAGAAGCTCTTTCATTTAAAACAACACACACACACATCCACGCACACAATTAGGATTCTTGACCATGTAGATTTATGGCATTTAGATACTTTGTTCCTCCTGGTGTGAAAAGTAAAGGAGGGCATTTTTAGAATCTTCCTGTAATTTTTTCTATATGTGAAGAACATATCTAAAATCCTGATAAGAAGCAATTTCCTCCAATTCTGAGAAATGATTAGAGGGAATATTTGTTAGTTTACTAAGAACCACTAGTTTAGAAAATTCTCAGTCAATTCTTCCTGCATTGCTTCATGTTCTCCCATTGGCTCATGGGCTTGAGAAGATTCATAGTTGATATTTCCTGAAAAGGATGCCAGTCTTTCTTGTCCCCTTTTTACAAAGTGAAAGAGAAGGTCTAAGTAATACCATGGAAAGTCTGAACTGAATTTAGAGTGGGGCAATAAGTGTAGCCATGCAGCTCAAACCAGAGTGTTTGAATATGGAGAATTCAGCTTGGTGGGATTTCCAAGACCCATTGACAAAAGTTCTCAGGACAGTTATGCAGCATCCTTCATGCTGAAGTCTGTCCTTTGCAAAAGTACCCTCACACAAGAAAATCATCAGGTCACAGATCATTCTGAAGAATCAACTCAGTGTCACAGGCTGGTGACAGGTTGACATCTAAGGTCATGGAACAGCTTTCTTTGGAGGATGCCCTCAGAGAGTGAAGAGTTGCATCAGCAGAATGTCCCTATCGGATGTCACCAAATACACCAAACAGGGCAGAGGACTGCTCATTAATGTACCAACAGCCCAGGAAATTGTGAATCCTGCTGCTTTTGCTGAAAGCTGCAAGGGTATATTGTGTTAAAGCAGTTTCTTGGTCCAAACACTGATGCATAAAACCTTACTGAGAACAGCAGCACCAAGCTTATTCCCAGCTTCAATACTTCGTATTTTCCCAGGCCTCTCTCTTTTTTGAACAGTTTTAGCCAAACTCCTATGACAGTGTTTTGTCAGTCACCAGTACTAGAAAGCGGGTATAAACAGAAAGTCACTAGCAAGTGTGTGTAGCACTAAAAGACTGATATGTGCTTTTATAAGGAAGTAATCAACAATTAAGGAACGAAAATGCCAAATCATGGCAGCGGTTTTCAGTATAGGCTCTGAGCCAGAGAGAACTGGGATCTAGCTCCCTCACCTGCAGTATGACCTTAGGACATTATTCAACATCTCTGAACCTCATTTTCCTCATCTTTAAAACAGGAAAAATAATAGTACCTGTTTTATGGAATGGTAGAAAGGATTAAAGTAAATTATTTAAGAAAAGCTGTACAGTACCTGCCACACAATTATGAAAACATTAGCTACTTTTATAATAATAATAATTATTACCACCATTACTAGTTATAATTAGGAGATTCTTTTTTTCAAAATAGATCTTTGAATTTAACTTGTATGCCATCAGATCTGGAAGTATAATAAGGGTATATACAATTCCTACCAAGTTAGTGAGTCAAACGGAAAATCAAAACAAATTAAATAATTCAACTAGTGTATTTAGAATTGCTGATGATTAAAGCACTCAAAAAAGTTAGTGAAATACATAAATTGCAACTGAACAGTTCCCGAACATCCCCCAAATCAGTTTTATTTGTCTAGCCTCATGGTGGGTAGCGCTTGTTCATTTTGGACATGTATATTTAGAGCCTTCTAAAAAAGGAAACATTGTGGAATACGAACATGGAACAGATAAAAGGTGTTAAAACAAAGGGTATACCAAAATCATTCATGTTTCATCTTTGAATACAAAAAACAATGCATTGCATTCACATATGCTTTCTGCCTTTCATAGAATTATCATCACATTGCCACTTCATTTCACGGCACACGCATACACACACAGAGGAGAGGCCAGCGATGCACATATTCCTCCCCTTTCGACCCCAGCACTGATTCTCTTTTAAGTCAGCTCTGCTGTCAGAGACCAGGGTGCAAATGGAGGAGAAGGTACAGTGTTTATATCAAGGTTATGGGTCCACACCAAAATTTCAATGAAAGGATAATTTGATTAGCAAAATTTGAGAGAAGCTGGTATATGCATTTCTTTTACCATCTAATTCAAAAAACTCCATGACACAGCTTGGACAAAACCACCAGTATCGAAGGTCCTAAGGTAGCATAATTTGTGTTGAGTGTGTTGCATTCTGACAATGCTATAAACCAGGAAGACAGTTTACTGACAATTCTGTGCTACCAGATACCAACTCAGGCCTCTGTCCAGCTTTACGTTGTCAAGTCTTATGGAAACATGAGCAGTTACACAGCCTCAGAGGACGCTGAAGTTTGGATTGCAAAAGATGAGATGGACAGATTTCATGTTTTCATTGCAGATTCTCTTTTGCCTTTTCAAACTGCTGAGCATAATTTTTTTTTTTTTAAGGCAGGAAATACAACTAGTGTTTGTTTCTACCATGGCTTATGTTTTGAGATTTCTTCTTTGTAGAAGAAATGTGTTGCCCAGCTGTCTAGAATTCCAATCAGGATATGGTTTCAGTATGAAATATATTGCAAGAGTAATTTTAACTGGTTATGAGCAGGAATGAAAATAAGGTCGGGCTATTTTATCCAATTTTTTCCCACAGAGAGGGCACTTGGGGTCAGTCCAATGGGGCCAGTATGAGTAACTGAGGTAAAGTTTAGATCTGTTTCCCGCTCCCTATCCCCCAGGAAGGAGAGTAATTGTGAAATGCAAAGGTTGCCATTAGTGAGCAAGGAGAGCTGTGGAGACTCTCAGTTACAGAGATTCTCAAAAATGAGTCACATGGCTGCCAGTCGGAAGTACTGCAGTCAGCACTTAAAAGGGTGGTTCAACCTGAGTTTAATGATTCTCAGTAATATTCTTTCTATGTGCAACACCCCCCCCAACACACACATGATTCAGTAACTATTAATTAAGAATTACCTCTATGGAGATGTAGGGATATGACTGGTTAATGGAGGAAGATTCAAGGATGATTCAGGTCTTACCTTATTAGGAGCGTAGAGATAGTATAAATGGCAGATATTTCAACTGTTTTCCTATTCTTTTCATCCCAAGACTTTGAGATTTTAATGTTCGTAAAATATAGTCACTGAGTACATTTCATATTATTCCTTCCAAAAGATGGCATTATATTTCTGGGTCTTATAATAAACGGAATTTTGGAAGTGATATGTACATGTAGTACAGTCAATTCAACTATCCAAGGAAAGAGGACCCCAGGAGGGATTTATTTATAATCTGGACCTTGAAGAATAAGGGGATATCTATCAGGCAGGAAGCTTGTGTGTGGGGTAGGAAAGAAAACATAAGAGGATATTTAAAGTAGAGGGATGAGAGCATGCAAAAACATTAAGTAATACAACAGCATATAAATACTGGAGTATAGTTGGAAATGAATTGTGAAGGAAATTCTGAGGATCTGAAGCTAGAAGTTAGATGTGAAAGCCAGAGTAGGAAGACTTTGTGTAAATTCTCCTGAAGGCAGAGACACCATTGACTGTTTATAAGTGAAAGGAAAACTCACATGTACTGATCAACTACCACGAGTCTCTTATGTCACTAAGGGAATGCCACACATTATCTCATTTAATTTTCTCAACTGTTTCCAAGTCATTTCCCACCCCCATGCTCTGCCCCCATCTTTACAGCTAAGAAACAGCACAGAGAATTAAACAAAATGCCAGGGACATATGTCTGATTTTAAACCTATAAACTGTCTGTAACACCACATTATGATGTTTTAGTCTCCTTGTTTTTCTTTAACATTATCTAATTCTTTTCATTTTTGATTTTAATTCGTAATCTTTTTAAACAACCTTAAACATATTTTAGGGCACTTCTACACAAAACAGTGAAATAAATTTCTCAATATCTGTCGAAATTTTCTTGTACATAGAAAAAGTGTTGCAAATTCTATGTATACCTATACATATTTGTTCTAAAATAATATTATTGTATAATCTGCTTTTCCAATTCATAGTCTTTTTAAGAGAAACTTTAGGTTTACAGAAAAGCTGAATGGAAAACAGAGTTCCCATACATCCTTTGTACTCTTCCCTTACTTTCCTCAACGCCTCTCCCAGTTTCCCTTACTAACATATTGCATCAGTGTGGTGCATTTGTTACAACTGATTAGCAAATATTGATACTTCCTTATTAACTGAGGTCAATAGTTTAAGTTTCACTCTTTGTTTTGTCCATTATATAGATTTTGATAAACATCATGTTATGTGTCCACTATTACAATATCAAAACAGGACAGTTTAATGGCCGTAAACATCCCTTGTACTCACCTATCATCCCTCCCTCCCTCAAATCCTCTGCTGCCACTGAACTTTTACTGTGCATAATTTTGCCTTTGCCAGATTGTCATACAGTTGGGATAACTTAGCATGAAGCCTTTTCAGACTGGTTTCTTTGACTTAGCAATATGTACTTAAGGTTCTTCCAAGTCTTTTTGTGGCTTGATAGCTCATTTATTTTTATCATTGAATAATATTCCATTATATGGATATGTCATGGTTTGTTTATCTATTCACATATTGACGGTCTTCTTGGTTGCTTTCAAGTTTTACCAATTATAAATAAAGTTGCTGCAAAAAATTGTGTGCAGGTTTTTGTGGGGACAGAAGTTTTGAACTCATTTGGGTGACTACCAAGGAGTGCAATTGCTGTGTATTATGGTAAAAATATCCATACTACATACAAACATAATAAGATATGTTTATTTTCATAAGAAACTGCCAAACTATCTTCCAAAGTGGCTGTACCATTCTGCATTTTCCCAACAGTGAATGCGAGTTCCTGTTGCTCCACATACTTGCCAGCATTGGGAGTTGTCAGTGTTTCAGATTTTAGATATTCTAAAGGCTGGGTAGTGGCTTTTCATTGTTTTTGATTTGTAACCCTTTAATGATATATACACTTCCTAATTTTTAGTTCTTTGACTTATCAATTATGTTATTTTTCTAACATCTGTGATTTTGACTTACAAATTTTTTAAAAATTTTATTTTTGTTCAATTACGATTGTCTGCATTTCCCCCCCACCACTCCCCCCTACCCCAGCCAAACCCTCCTCCCTTCGTTGTTTCCACTCTCCCCCTTGGTTTTGTCCCTGTGTCCTTTGTAAAAGGTTCCTGAAAACCCTTCCCCCCATTATACCCTCCCCGTTCCCCTCTGGTTACTGTCAGATTGTTCATACTTTCAGTGTCTCTTGTTATATTTTGCTTGCTTTTTTCTTTTGTTGATTAGGTTCTAGTTAAAGGTGAGATCATATGGTATTTGTCACTCACTGCCTGGCTTATTTCACTTAGCATAATGCTCTCCAGTTCCATCCATGCTGTCACAAAGGGTAGGAGCTCCTTCTTTCTCTCTGCTGTGTAGAATTCCATTGTGTAAATGGCTTTCAAATTTTCCATCACTCACTTATTCATTTATTTATCAACATATGTTAAATGTATATAATGTGCCAGTAATACTTTTAGAAATTAGGTTATTTTCTTTCTTTTACTCTTTTATTATTCTCTTCTCCATTTTTAGTTTGTCATATTCCTCTCATTATTTATTTCACATAAACTGCTAACTGGTCCCTCTCTCTACTCTATTTATCTTCTTGTAAACTGTCTTTTACTTCTCTAGTGATAACTGGTAATTTCATTAACTTTCTCTTTCACCCTTTAACACTTTTATTATATATTCACAATGCCTACAGCACCAAATATGAAATATTGGTAGATATGAAACTACTAACCATGTCTGAATTAAATAAATCACTTACCTTGGTTGACAATAAATCTTAGTTTCTGTATTGTTGCCAGATTGCCGCTAACTCGATATATTCCATCAACATCTAGCCCTGAAAATAAAAAGGTGTGTGTTATATTTGCTGATATGAAAACTGGGATGGGCAAAAAATATATATGGGAAGAAAGACAGTAGTAAATCACCACCAAATATCTCTTCAGCACAGAGAAAATACATTCCTATGTCCTAAACCAAGCAAGCTTCAATATTTTGATCCCAAAAGACTACTCATGAAGTTCAGTGACAGTTAATGATCAACACATTTAAGTCTAGTTGAAATATAAAAGAGCAGTAGGTAGTAGGGGATTTCACAGAATAGTTGAGATTCATTCCCAAGGAAAATATAGGAATTAAGTTGGGAGCAGGGTGTTGCAGGGAAGAGGAAACTTCATGTATTATTGCTCTTTCTTGGAAAGTTAGAATAACCCAAGGTGTTTTCAGTAACATGTGTTGGCTTGATGATTTCAAACTATAGTATGAAGTTTGTACTCCAGATATACAATCAATGTGATAATCTCTAGTGTATTACATATAGTTAATGGGGTGCTTTGTTATGGGAGGAAAGAAATAAAAAGGAATCCTTGACAAAATGGTAAAATCAGTTTCAGATTATTTTAAAACTGGTCATCTATAATTCAAAATAACTCATGCTGGCAATGACTTTGGATAATCAACCATTTGTTTTCCAAACATCTATTACAGAACATAGTTATTTCTAGTACCAAGTTATCAAGAAGATAAAGAACCAGAAAAATGAAAAAAGAAACACATTCAAACATTATCATTGTCCCTAAAAATGTTGATAATATAATTTTAATGTCAGGAGTATATATTCCTTGATGTGTCTGTGCCCTTACAGAAGCAGGGCGAGATGACCGGACAATACAGAGGTCACCGTCTCAGCAGAGTCTCTAAGGTGGTACAACAACATGGTTGAACATTGTAATTTACAATAGTAAGTATTAAATAAATTGGTAGAAATTATTGTCATAGTGTAATAGAATAAAGGCTTTGTAAAGCTTTTTACTGACATGAAATGAGCGTTTTTTATTGTTTATCGTCACTGTTTTTACATACTTTATTTTAGGAAATTTCTGTCATTGTGCAAAATATTTCATCAGTGAATTAGGGCAGAATAACAAAACATGTAACATTGGTATTAATGGCATAATTCAAAAACAGTCATTCATTGATTTTATTTTATGCTATTATTTCTTTTTAATCAATCATTATTTTTATAAGACTCTATCTTCTTAGGGCAGTTTTAGGTTTATAGCAAAATCGACAGGGAGGTACAGAGATTTCTCTCACACGAGCATAGCCTCTCTCATTATCAACATTCCCTGCCAGAGGAGCATGTTCATTACAACTGGTGAACCTGCATTGACACATCATAATCATTCAAAATTCACTGTTTACAACCTGATTCAACCTCAGTGTACATTGTATGGTTCTGAACACATGCATAAGGACATGTTTCCACCATGACAGTGCCATACAAATTATTTTCACTGCCTTAGACGTTCTTCTGACCCACACAGTGAGCTTCACAATGGTTGTTGCTCTTCCATGTAATAAACTGCAGAGTGCCTTAGAAGAGCTATTAGCAAATGTACTAATTCATGTGAGTTTTGTATTTCTAGAATAATTTAGTAATAAATTACCAAGTCTGTGTCCTTTTCTGAGAAGTATGAATTTGTGAGGTATTATAATAAGGTTGGACACTTAGTGTGTAGTCGAAGTGTAACACATACACATTAATAAAAATCAAATACATTCTTTTTTCCCAGAGCAAAGGACATAAAGGAAAGAATAAACAAATGGGACCTTATCAAAATAAAGAGCTTCTGTGGGGCTAAAGAAAACAGTATTGAAATAAAAAGAGAACCAACCGTATGGGAAAACATATTTGCCAATGATACCTCAGACAAGAGTTTGATCTCCAAAATATATAAAGAACTCATACGACTCCACTCCAGGAAGACAAAAAACCCAATTAAAAAATGGGCAAAAGACATGGACAGACGCTTCTCGAAAGAGGACATACAGAGGGCCCAGAGTCATATGAAAAGATGCTCAACATCATTAGCCATCAGAGAGATGCAAATTAAAACCATGATGAGATACCATCTCACACCAGTCAGAATGGCCATCATCAACAAAGCAACAGATAACTGTTGGAGGGGATGTGGAGAAAAGGGAACCCTACTGCACTGTTGGTGGGAATGCAGACTGGTGCAGGCATTGTGGAAAAAAGTATGGAACTTCCTCAGAAAACTAAAACTGGAACTGCCTTTTGACCCAGCAATTCCACTACTGGGATTATACCCTAAGAACCCTGAAAAACCAATTCAAAAGAACCTATGCACTCCAATGTTCATAGCAGCACAATTCACAATAGCCAAGTCCTGGAAACACCCTAAGTGCCCATCTACAAATGAGTGGATCAAGAAACTATGGTACATCTACACAATGGAATTCTACGCCGCAGAAAGGAAGAAGGAGCTTATACCCTTTGCAACAGCGTGAATGGAACTGGAGAGCATTATGCTAAGTGAAGTAAGCAGGCGGTGACGGACAAATACCATATGATCTCACCTTTAACTGGAACATAATCAACAAAAGCAAAAAGCAAGCAAAACATAACCAGAGACACTGAAATTAAGAACAATCTAACAATAGCCAGGGGGGAGGGAGAGAGGACAATGGGGAGAAGGGTTTTCAGGAACCACTATAGAGGACACATGGACAGAATCAAGGGTGGGGAGGGAGGCAGGGAAGGGAGGTGGGATTGGAGGCGGAGGGGAGGGGAGAGTATGCAGACAACTGTAATTGAACAACAATTAAGTAAAATAAAAAAAAATACATTATTTTTTCCTGATGCACAATATAGCTCCATTAATCAAAAGCTATTCCAGTTTGTTTGCTTTTAAGTTACGCTATACATCTGACAACTTAAATGTAATAGTCATCTTAATAATATTTTTCTAATATTTGATTTCTAGTTTTGGTATAGAACCATGTTGTTCTTTAATTTATGCACATATATCCAGAACTTCATAATTCATTAACCATTTTTTTCTTGCTTTATCATTAGATAGTATTAGGTACTTAGTTTTAAATATCAATTTTAAATAATGTGATAGATATAAAAAATATTAAAACTTATGCATTCAAATAAGTGTGTCCTTTTCAAAGTTTTCCTTGTTGGGATTATGCTTAATTTTTTAAAACGTGTGGCCATTAAGGAAAATATTTTGGAATTCTCTAAAATCACCTTTAGAGGTTCCATATTGTATATAGTAATATGTTCATAACTGCAAGTTTGAGGCCTTTTGTAATAGTTTTGGATTTGGAAGTAGTCAAAGGCCATTTAGAACCACAAATGGTGAATAATGCTATCTCGATTGCCAATACAAACAAAGTTTGGCCAAATGAATGTGATCCTGATATTTTCCATGAATTATCAGTTGCTCTGAAGGAATTTGAGAAACAGACTATTTTAGAAAATAAAAACATCAATGGGATATGTAGGTCTACATTCTCCAAATTAGAAATCTTAAAGCTTTGTAAAAAGAATCAATCAAATTTGCCCTATTTAAAATAATGATTATAGATGAGATGTCAACATCTATTATAATAAAAAGGAGAAAATTTACTATATGTATTTTTAAAATTAATTTTTGTTTTCCTAATTAGCTGCACCCTTATCAGAGGGTATTAGTAAATGAAACTACTTTAATTTCAACATATTTTTATTGTAAATAGGATTCTTCTTACACCTTACTTTAATATGCCTGTCTCTTTATATGAGGTATAAAACCAAGTACAATTCTATTTTGAAACTAAGGCTCTTTGTTTTCTAATATTATTTTATATGTTATTGAAATGCACATGTCTAGAGTTATAAACTGAATTTCAATTACTAAAATTCTTCAGTAGTGAAAACCTTTCTTTTTCTCTTATATGAATTTATAGTTACGCCATAAGAAGTGCCCTGTTGGTCTTTAATAAATTTTGGTAGAAGTTTTTTTTTTTTCTTTTCAAGTTCAGTAATCAAAAACATTTGAAAGAGCAGTATGGGTTAGATATATTATGTATGAGCAATTGAAAAAGCGCTGTACTATTAAAACAAAGCAGCCTCATCCTAAATTAATAACCCAATTTTCTTCTGGGGTACAAAGATGGAGGGCTGGGAATGAGGATGGGGAGGCTTACTCAGCCCACTGCCACCACTGTGGTTGTAGAAGTAAGTCACAGCAGAGAAGCTGCTTTGTGGCTTAACATAAAAACCAGAAAGTACAAGGAAGTAAAGCAAAACATATTGAATGCAATTTGAATCTGACTTGACACAACTTCCAAGCCCTTCAGACGCAGAGATATCAATACTATTTATCTTGTGAAGGATAACAATCTCTGACATTAGTGGCTCCCGCTTTCAATGGCTCCAGCTTCCCTGCTATCACACTTTCAAAATTACATAAATAGAGTGAAAATGACAAAGCGCATATTAAAAGGGAGTGTATTACATTTTGCAAAATAATCTGGAACATATCAGTGAATTTTAGCAGTTATAAATTATATAGGGACAGTCTGGAAGTTGATTAGCTTTCCCCTGAATTATTCACAGAATGGCAAACCCCAAGGTTTGGGAATATTACCCAAATTACAATGATTCACGTGCCATCCTCTTTTTGCTCCAAGAACTTTAAAAGTTATGCCAAACCAAACCAATGTAAATTGGTGGATTTGGACATCCTTCTCATGACCACATTATCCTCGTTGGATTGGAAACTACTTATTTTGGAAATATAATTAGACCTCTTACGATTTTTAAATGAGCAATGTCTTCAAGGTACCCATGTTGTACTTTGGTGGCATTTGGAGAAAAATCACTTTGAGAGGTATTTCTTTCAGGAAAATACCATGACTGTGAATGCTGACAGGAATTTTGCCTGTTATGCTAAAAATATCTTGGGAACACGATGAAACTAAGTCATTTCTCATTTTAAAAAACTGGGGCTAGCATTAAGGGCAGCAATGAAAATTTTCTGAAGAAACCCACATTCACCAAAGTGTGGATTTTGTCCATCAGTGAACATTTTGAAGTTTCAGAATAGTGTTTACCATCAACAGGAACCACCAGGTATTGCTGTAGGGGAGTTTCAAAACTCTTCCCACCCTTTTTCTTCTGAAGAAGCTTAGACTAGAATAGACACACAATTAGGAGTTATTAGACCCAATGAGGGCCTAAACCCAATGGAAAGAATGCAGCTGCCATGAGTAATTCCCACCATAAATTTAAGACATTTTCCAAAAAGAAATCTAAGAGACCAGCAGTGTTTCCAGAGTTGACTGGTTTATCTGCCAAAATATAGGTATTTTTTAACAATGCAGATGAACCCATTAAAAATAGTTGCAAGCTGTAGATTGGGTAGCATTCTCGGTAGCACAAATGATGGATAAATCACAAAGATGTGAACTTTGAGCCTGGTTGAGAAGTGTTCCCCCAAAGCTTGCTTGTTTTTCCGGAACATGAAAGAAACGCATCTGAACCTCTGGAGTCTGAAATGTGGGCTGGGAATTTTGTACAAACAGTCCCTCTCTTGAGATTTATGACACTTCCTAATTCCCAGAAGGCCAGAGCTACCGTAAAAACAGCCATTCTCGCAATACTTTGGTGTTCTGCTTCACCCTCCGGCAAGAACCTTTGAGCTCAGGAACACCCAGGCTGGCCCAAAGACTGCTGCACACTTCCATCCGTCTTTCTGAAGGTTCTGCTGGGTTCAGAGCTGAGTACGATGGGAGGTTTTGTGCCACTCTGAGTGGCATAAATTTCCTTCTCTAAATGAATGTTTCCAATCTTTTATTGCTAAATTAATTGTTCACACACTTTAAAGTCAATGACTGAGAGTACAGGATATAATTTGAATCTCTTTCTAAATTTTTATTTCTACTCTGCCTCAATGGTTGGTATTTATGCTATACCTATTGTTGACTTTACTAATTTCTTGTGAGATGCCCATCCTTCAAGGATGATTGCCTTAGGAAACAGTTGACACAATTCTGATTTTCAAATAAGAATAATTTTATTCTATATAAAAACCTTATGACTATATAGTATTTTATTTTATTTCTTTCTTTATTTTTTTTTAGATTTTATTTCTTTATTCAAGAGGGAGAGAAACATCTATATGCAAGAGATCCATAGATTGGTTGCTTCTCACATGCCCCCAACTGGGGATCTGGCCTGCGATCCAGGCATGTGCCCTGACTGGGAACTGAACTGGTGACCTCTCTGTTGACAAGCCAGCACTCACTCCACTGAGCCACACCAGCCAGGTATATAGTAAGTATTTTAAATAGATTTTTTTCACCATAAGGCAATGTACTTCCTTGGTAAAAATGAAAATGAAACCTCACAGAAAAGTATACAATGAATATTAGTACCTAGTTTAGTTTGCTGTTTAAAAGCAGTCATTGTTAACAGTTCTGCTTTAGTTCTTTTTGTTGTTACTCATTTTATGTTAATGTGTCACATTTATGTTTATTAATCTACATAATAATAATGATAATAATAATAGTAACGATCAATGAATGGTATTTATTGATTCCCTATCAGGAAAGTTAGAGTCTAGTGATAGTTACTAGCACTTATCCACACACCCTCTTTCTCTTTGTTATTATTAGTTACATTTGTCTATTTCTATGTTCAATATATAAATTACCTTTTACTATTAAAAATAAGGAACTTGGTACATTTCCTCTTCCTCATCTCTTCCCCATCACTTCCAATTTTATTCTTTATGTTATTGTCTTTTTATTCCAAGTTTAGAATATTTTACTTTATGCTTTATAAATGTCTTGTGATTTATCTATGCATTATATTAGTCACTATTTTTTAAGGGAATGTGATTGTATTTGATGTTAAAATTTTGTTTCATACTGGAGATCTTCCAAAAGTCCAGGTCTAGTGTGTCCTCTTCTGTGTCCTTTCTAGGTGTCTTATATTTTCATAGTAAGCACTTCCCAACAGAACTTTCTGTGATGGTGAATATGTTCTATACATTAACTACACAAACCAGTAGTCACTCGTCACACATGGCTGGCTGCTGAGCACTTGAAATGTGGTTGATGGAACTGAGCAACTAAATTTTTCTTTTATTTAATTTTAAATAACAACCACATGTGGCTTATGACTACCATATTGGACAATGAAACTCTAGGTCAGAGTCAACTACTGTTTCTTTCTTTTATTCCACTGTTATACTTGAATTTATTTCTTGAAGTAATGCTTGAACCTCGAAGTACCCACTGAGCTAAAGCCAGCCCTACTTGAATTTATTTCTGAGTTCTTTAAAAAAAATAATTAGTAAGTTTTTCTTACTCCTTCCATCTCAATGACTGTTTTCATTTGCTTCATAATTAATTGATTTGAATATTTATTTGACTTTCATGAGTTTTTAATTTTCTAATTTTGAAAAATAATGTTCCATTATCTTTTAGCACTGTTGCTATCAGGTGCGGTATCAAATTGATTCTTGACGATTTATAGGTAAATTACTTTGTCATTTAAAGATTTAAAAGAAGAAAAGATTTTCTCTTTAAACTCGTGGAAGTAAAATTTCACTCAGATATGCCCACATCTAGGCTCTTTCAATCAGAAAACATTTTTCTTTTCCTTCCCTCTATTGTCTCTCTTCTCTATCTAGAACTTCTTTAGAATGAATGTTGTTCAAATATCAGATTACGCATATGACAAAAAAAAACCCCAGAATTGAACACATCTCTCTTCCCTCCTGACCCTCAACGAACTTCGACCTTACATGGACGGGCTGAATGCCAGGTTCCCGTAGAATGAACGGGTGATGAGCAGACAGTAGCTAGAGGTTCCTCACTTACCAAAGTAAGTAGGACTTCGTTCTGAATATGGAGTACGTGAACTACTTGACTCCTGGGCAAAGCTCTCGTGCCCAGTGCACGTTGCAGAGGACCTGAGATAACTCCTTCTCTACCACCGTCCTTCTCAAACGCTAGTGTCTTCTCCTCTGTCTTTGTAGAACTTGTTCTCAGACTCACGCAGCTGCTGCGAGCGCTTCCTTGGTGCAGGATAAAAGGAGCAGGATCCGGCTCTCCCAGATGTTAGATCCAATATTTAGTAAATTACTTTTTTAATCATCCCCTTGCCAATTTCTGCTCTTTTTATGTGTTAACTCCAATTTTCGATATTCTCTAGGACGTCCCCAGAAAGAACTGTGCTTAATTATGGTGTCTGGGAATGGTGTTTCTTCTGCTATAATTTCTTTACTTGTTTGATCCCATCTGCTTTCTGTCTTCCTGGAATTTCTATTTCTGGTCTGTTGATGTCACCTTTTCTGTTTTCAGCACCATTATTATATATTTTTTCCACACATCTTTTCTATTAGTTCATTGGGGTTTTTTTGAAGGAAGGAGAATTGGACATGTTTTCTTAGTCTGTCTATTTAAATGGAGTCCTGCATTATTTTTCATAAAAAATGATGTTTTAATGCCAAAAAACTAAAGTGTCATTAGATTGTGAAGACACTGCTATATGATAATTTTCTTTATTAGCAACTTGGACATAAATGACCTGTTATTTAAGTTATGAATATTTAAAATGTTAATTATGTGTCTCCAGTTCTAATGCTGGGGAAATGTATAGAGTTTAGGATCGGTGTACCCCTCATTTTCTCATTCCTATACTTTTCTGTGCTTATAGCAGTTCCTATTGCAATTTATGCTTTTTCCAATGTTCCTTTCATTACTGAGACTGATATAATTTTCTCTTCTATTTGTTTCATTAGTCCTTTATTTATAATTTTCATCTCAATTTAATAGTTTGTCCTACTATCCTTGTATCTCTGCTATAAGTTCTTGTTTCATCAGGCAACTGTGGCAACACATTTTCCTTTTTCTTTTAAAAATGATATGAAAATTTGCCCTGGCTGGTGTGGCTCAGTGGATTGAGTGCTGGCCTATGAACCAAAGGGTCGCTGGTTTGATACTCAGTCAGGACACAAGCCTGGTTTGTAGGCCAGGTCCCCAATAGGAGGTGCATGAGAGGCAATTACACACTGATATTTCTTTCCTTCTCTTTCTCCCTCCATACCCCTATCTAAAAATAAATAAAAATAAAATCTTAAAAAAAGATATGAAAATTCTTATCTTTAATTTTTCTTCACTATGTTTGAGTTGAATAACAGTCAACTTTTGACTACTCATTCATGAATTAAATGCTCTCATCTACAAGATATTTTATAGTTGATTCTTAAAGAAAAAAAATATTCTCATAAGATGAGGATATAGCAAGTATTTGTTGCTAAATTTTTTTAAATATTAGACTGAAAAGAAGTCACTAAGAGAAGGGTGTTTTTTTTTTAATTTCTGAGAAAATAGCTTAGAATCTGTGATGCTAATAAATAAACATTAGCTTATATTGTTTGTGTAGCCTGTGTTAGATAGGGGCAAATTTCAGATTTAAATAAATATCCTAGTACGGAAGGAGCACAAAGAAAAAAAAATGATAAATGATATAAGGACTTTAGAGAATCTTGGATCAGAAAGAGGGATGTTGGTTTCTCTTCAAAGGACTTTTCATTGAACATTTGGGTAGTTAAGATCATTATAAACTTCCTCTCTCAATTGATTTGAACTGTTATACTAGAAAATAAAATTGATAAGTCCTAGCTAAAAACATCCATCTATCTATCTATCCATCTATCTATCTATTTCATAGTTTCAGTTCTGTCCAGTCCTGCTCTCCCAATTAGGCTTGTCTTTTTTGGGCATCTAAGGAGAAAAACTTAAATTTGGGAGGGGGTAAAAACCAAAATATCTCCAAGTGTTAAGTGCATTACTGGTTATATTTCTTAGTGATTTTGTACCGTTCATGCCCTCAAAAGATCTGTGACTGTATTGATTGGGGGTTGTGTGGGGGGAGAAAGGGCTAGCCATCTTGCTTCTAACTATTATTAAATATTCTTGTATAGAATTTCATTTTTAGAAAGCTATGTATTGCATTAGTTTCCCAGAGGAAGATATTGGACACTTTAATAAATAAAGGCGAATCACACCAAATTGTTTAGATGTTGCCAGGAACACAAAAGCCATCTGTCCTCAACGTACACAGTCATCCTCCATTGTTGAAAAATTTTCCTTATACTTAGTTCTTACCATAATATTTCAGAAATTTTCTCATAATCAGAGATACTTATCCATACCCTTAGAGTCCAGAAATTAAAGAGTAGAGATTAAAAGGTCCTGTGAAAACTCACAGGACTACTGAGAGCTAGAACCTAGTTTCCATTTGCTATGATTTCTTTATGTTTAGGCTTATTTTCACATATAACTTCCATACATTTAATTTGATTCATATTCCATTCAGACTTATTATTGGGCCAATTGCCTTTAAAATCATGCCTTTTAATTTACAGACTACAAGAGAAAAACAAGTTCCAACCTAGCTAGTGTGATATTGGTGGAAGCCATTTGCACACGCTGCTTAATGCCAGGACAGAAGAAATGAAACTCTAAGGATGTTATCCTGTGTGCAGTTCCTCATTTCGTATACATTAATTCTTACATATCTGTCTAAACTCAACTAGGAATTTGAGGCCAAGCATTATAAAGCCTGCAGCATGGTAGACAAATAAGATTCATAGAATTATGCCAGGCTCTGGAAATATCTCAAAGTAAAAAGGCATGTCAGAAAGACCTTGAGTTTGCCTGTGAAATTTCACTGGGACATCTCATACCCTTGATTTGATAAGACTAACAATAATCAACTGAAGTGATTTCTGGAATGTGGGAACCAAAGTGTCTGGAAATAGTCTTTGATAAATTCTCTTACATGTTTCTTCTTTTTAAAAATCAGTCTTGGAGACAAATATCGGCCAAGGATTGTGATTATCATTAAGTGAGAGTTCTTGTCTTTAAGGAAAACTTCATGTGTCTGGAAGATATTGAAGTTAGAGGTTGTATTTGGTTCATTTCGTATCATCCTCTGAGATTCTTTTATGTATGAGTTTCATTGTTATGTTATGCTGTGATTATGTTGATGTAAATAAATCATTCTTTTTTTCATGTGCCTTGCTCAGAGTGTTTCTTTAAAATAAATATGAGTAATAAGAATAAATAGTTGAATTTGGTCAACCATTATCATCTGGTGGTTTGTAAGCAAACATGCCAACGTAAGTTGAAGATGCTATTCATAAGGAAAGCTTGGAGCCAGGGAAGGAGAAATCTGCAAGCTATGCCCACGTACACTTTTTTCTTTTTAAAATTTTAGCAACAAACTCTTTCATAAGTTAAAGACGAGAAATAAAAGGCTTACATACACAAACAAGAAAAACTGAAAAATGGCTCCTTCTGTGGTGAAATCGTAACAGTTACATTAAGTCAAGCCTTTGATCCCACCATACGTGAAATAGACATTGATTTAAAATTCATATATTTTCTCCCATTCTTTTCAATCCTTCCACACCTATTTTTAAAAATATCTAAACAAAGTGACCTCATTGTTTTCCACTGGACTTTTTTTTTTTTTAAACATTGGCTGGGATGATTGAGATTCAGGAATGTGGGAAAATGGATTCCCAAACCACGCACCTCCCCTTTCATTCTGAACTGTAATTTTTGGCTTGGCTTGAATCACAGTCATCGCATTTCAGCCTGAATCTCTCTGTAAAGTGATCTTTCTTAAACATTTCTCTCACTCATCAAGGGATCAGAAACAAAGCTATTCTAGCCTTTCAGCAAAACACTTACAAGCAGCTTTTACAGAGAAGTTGCAAGAGCTAAATTTCCTCTAAAATTGTTTGAAAAGCGAACATTTTCAGTGCCTCATTGTCCTTTTTGTGAATCTTGTCATCTGTGTGCCATGAGCTGCAGCAGCTATTTTAATCTGTTTTTGTTTGCAATCCATTTGGTGTCCACCCAAGGAAATGCAGGTGATTCTAATTAACTTACTGCTGAAGATGGAGGGAAAAAAATCTCTCAATTGTATTGTAGAGAATTATACACTTAAAACCTTCTACTATTTATAACATTATTAATGAAAATGATTACAGGAATATATTTACCAACTAATTCATTGCTGTTCACTTTTTAAAATAAAAACGAGTCTTATGGCCCAGGAGAAAGCCACACACATACACAAACACACCGACACAATACAGACCCCAAGAATGCCTGCCAACTTGTATTTAACAAGAGTAGCAACTTAAAAATAACATTATTTTTACTTTGTGCAACATAGTTTAATATCTGAAATAACCCTGTTCCAATAAAAACCTATTGAAATACTCTCAGGCCTAACTCTGCCCTGAAGGTAAAAGTGATTAATTGAAAGATTTTGGCAGATCTCTGCTCACCACCAGGGCAGTTTAATTTAGAACACATTCAACCATTTCTCAGTGTCTCTGTGTTGGTGGAGCATAACTTTTGATCTTCTTTGGGGAGGTGCCTCTAATTCAGACCCTTGGGCTAGACACTTCCTGGAGAGTTTTGATGGCTTGCTCTGCTAAGCATTCAGGTGAGGAAGATCCCTTTCTGGCTGCTGTTTCTAAAGCGGGTTAAATAAACTGAATTCCAGACACAAAAGCAAAATAGCCTACAAACCTGTTGGAGCATATTAACCATAACAGAGTTCTATTTAGATCTTTGCAACTTCTTGATGCTCCCCCAAACTGCTCAGAAATTCTGGTATCCTTAGACTCTTCCTAGTCACAGAAGATGCTCCTGACCATGAAGCAGATGACACTGAAATGACCAAGTTTCCTTTTCTCAGGGAACATAAAGAAGATTGTTTTCTTTTTGAGAATACAGGAGGGACGGTCAAGCGGGGATTGTTAATACTTCTGCTAAACACAAAGATCGGACTATTGCATAATCCTCCCTGTTTGGCAGATGGACCTGTGCCAAATTGTGGTTAAATGGAAGGACAGAAACATTTCAATATATTCTAGATGGAAAGGCTTTGAGTTGATGAGCTCCAACTCTCTATGCAATTGAACACATGTTGATTAGATACTCACTGTGTAGCAAAAGTATGCTAGGTGTTGGGGATACATAGAGCAAAGAACAATGAATACACAATCCAGTGACTAGAGAGCTGGCGTCAGCATTCTGTTCAGGCACTATGAGTGAATCCCACATGCAAATTCATGTTCTAGTGGCAATGACACCTGCATCTTTATTTTCTCATATACAACCCATTAGAGCAATACACTCAGGTTGGTATATACTCTGTAGCCAAGTTGGGAAATAACTATGAATATGACATATATTCAACATCACATTATATCTTAAACAGTTAAGCAAAGTACGCTATATACATTTTTATACCTTAATGTATAATATAATGCACTGCATTATTAACAATGATTATCTACATATAGTGGGGTTATAAAAACAATTCTAGATTTATTATTTTATTAACTTCTCAAATATTTTATAATATGTGTATGCATATTTATATGTGTGTAAATATACATATATTACTCTTGAGAATAGATGACAGTGATAATATTTATTTTATTACCAAAATATTATGCCAAAGGTTGCATTTTTTAATCTTTACATGGCTTTATATTTTCATAGGCTCACTTGTAAAAGGTTGGGTTAACCTCATAAATTTACTGTCTCCTTGATTGCTCTATTTTGTATCTAGCTTTGCCAGACGATGCTTTAAGACCCATGATATCAGATTCCGCTCTGGCTGGTGTAGCTCGGTGGATTGAGCGTGGGCTGGGAACCAGAGGGTCCCGGTTCGATTCCCCGTCAGGGCACATGCCTGGGTTGTGGGCCAGGTCCCCGGTGAGGGCCATGTGAGAGGCAACCATACATTGCTGTTTCTCTCCCTCTCTGTCTCCCTCTCTTCCCCTCTTTCTAAAATAAATAAATAAAATCTTAAAAAAAAAAAAGACCCATGATATCAGATTCCAAATTTTCATGAGACATAGTACAAATCTCAAAATTTAAGTATTGTACAATGATTCCATTATTGGACAAATCACACCCAGATTTGGAGATACAAATATAAGGTCTCTGGAATAGAGCTGAAAAGATATAATCATGTACTCTAATTAGAAGCTCTAACTGTCCCTGGCCAATTTGCACTATTGTCACTCATGATTAGAACTGGTACAAAAAAAATGTATAGGTAAAAGCCCCAAGCTTGTTAGCTTTCTTGATTCTATTATCACACTATAAGTAGAGATTTGGCAAAAGTTTCTTTTCAGTGGTATAGGAAAGGCCTATTTTCTCTGTTCCATTCTTGACTACTTGAGGGCTGGTAACCATCTAGGAAAGAACTGCACTCACTCTAATCACTTAAAACATTTCTTGTTGACTTAAAAAAAGGAATTTCAATACCAGTCGTTCCCTTATTTAAACTCATCTAGCACAAGTGTAATACAAAGCAGATTTCCTGCTTCTGGATGATTCTGTCACATGGGTCTACGTCCAAAGTCTTATTGAAGTTATTTGTTTGTGATATACATACACACATAATTAGCATCTATTGTTAGATATTTAGCATCTATCTTTTTTTCAATCTGTTGTCATGGAAAAAGGGTATATTAAACTAAGGTGTGTTACATAAGTTGATGTCCATCACTACAATATTTATTGAATGTCTACCTCATATATTTGATTGTCTTAATGGTAAGAAATAAAATTACAAATACACTTAATGTTTTCCACTGCATGAAATGTAAATAGTGTCTTAATTTTCCCATTTCCCCCAGTGACTGGGAGATTTTGAATTTTGAGAATAATGGGGGAAAATTGATGATCAGTCACTATAGCAGACTCTTGAAGTGTTACAGAAGATATAAATGAAAGAAGGCAGAGATAAAAATTTGAAACCATTTTGGTTTCGAGCTAATCCAAAAGGGTAGGTGCTAGTATCCAAATGCTCACCCTGCCCAGATTTCCTGATATTTTCAGATATACTAAAATACAGAGAAATGGAGTGTTTTTACTATACTTAAAGATTTGGAGGAGAAGGGACACATTTTTCAACTTGACTCAACACAATTTATCCTTAAACATGATTTATTCTTATCATTATAACAATTTCCATCATATGGAAAACGTAATAAATAATCGATCTCTCTTCACGGACAGCTTATACAATTTTTCTCTTAGGCGAGTGTAATGTTCTAAACTGAGGTTCAAGAGCAGAACTTACATAAATCCGTGTAGAGCTTTGCTCTACAGAATGAAACCCTGTGAAGAGGCACATCATTCTTCTTGGAATCATGAGATCTCTGAAAACGAGGCCTGTTTCCTCTCTAGTTAGGGTTGCAGAAAACAGTCCCAGGGGCTTTTCCCGTCCTGTCATTTTCCTGCACCTGCAGTGTGTGTGGGGCTGCCACGTGCAGACACTGGCTCCGTCTGATGACACCTCTCATCTCTCTGGTGCCTCAAGTCTCCCCAGCAACTCAGCTCAAGGTTTGTGGGCTTCCGCTGGAGACACATGGCCCTGGACAATGGCTGATTCATAAGATCCTGGACACCCAACCCACTTTCAGGTTTTCAAACACATCTTACCTAAGACTGTTAACAAAAGCTCTTCCCAGAAACAAATGTGTTTCTATTATTTCACTGGCCAAAATATTAAAAGAAAATAATGACCTTATTTTGTTTAAGCTTAAAGCAAACTATGCTAAGCAAAACCTCTAAAGAGAAGGAGGGTACTAAGCTTGGGGACACAGCATGCTTTTAGGGGTGGCAGTATGACTTCCTTGGCCTCTCTTTGATTTATCATACAAAATAAAACCAGACAAACAAGCAAAATCCCTCTCTTCCCTGATGTTTAAAAATACCCTAACAGGAGACAAAGCCCTTTAATGCTAAATTATTGATACATTTTAACGCAACTGTACTCAGAGTAATACTTCAAGCTCAGGTGAAAATGATCTTCCTGAGGCAGCTTTGCCAGGAGGAGGGCACTAGAGGTCAGACACAGTGCTCAAGGGCACGTTGCGTAGTAATGTAGCCATCTAGTAAAGAAAAAAAAAAAAAAAGAAAGGGGGCAAATAGGCACCCAAATTATGTCATGATACGTTCTGGAGTGGTACCTGTTCAGACCCCCTGCTTTGCCCTTGTAAGAAATTTCACTAACAGGTTTGTAAGTGTCTTCTTACGGTTTTGGGGTTTCAGACTCCTTCCATGTCATATTTATCACAGGTGTAAGTCCTGTGATAAACCTGGAGCTAAAACTTTACTTTTGGCCATGTTCGACAAGTGGAAAGCAATCCTCCTGTCCAAACCTTCCCCTCATCCTGGTAAACAAGAGAGTGACAATAAGTGACTCGGGACAGTGAGTATGGACTGTCTCAGTCTCACGTGCCACGTATGTTAGAAATAGTAGGCAAGAGGGTCTGTCAAATGCCTCTAAAAAGGAGGTGGTTATTCATAAAATAGACTTCCTGTGCAATCTCCAACAATTTTAGTTAAACTGAGGTACTGTAACTTTTTTTGTTCTGATTTTCATAATGAGAATTTGTGCGAGTTAAAAAAGGAAAAAGAACTCATAGACATGGACAACAGCTGGTGATTGCAGGGTAGGGGAGGGATCATAAAGGGATTAAATGGTAATGGGAAAAATACAGTACCAGAAGAACTTTTAAAATAAAAATATGGAATTTTAAGAATTCTTTTAATTTTTCCTCATCTACATAAAACATTACCCAGCTGATTGATCCATGGGGTTAAGTACATATCCTTTAAAATATTAAAATTCCTTGTATTTTGATCTGTAAAGATATGGGAAAATTGTGACAAAACATATGGGTTTGACCTGTGATCCTTGATTGAGAGTCACTAGCTAATAACATTTTGCCTGTGGTACTCTAGCTGTTTCTCCGGGCTCCTCAGAAATCCACACGCAATCTCTAGAACTATTTTCAGTTAAGAAGAGTTGATTTCTAGTCTTAATTCTAGTCTTAATTTCTAGCCTATTAACTTTCCCCCTTATGTGTCTTTTCTACTATTTTGTCCAGTAAGAAAATTTGCTTTATCTGTTCTTACCCATGAAAAACTTGTGAAAAGAAGCCTTCCAATGGGAAATGAATTTGAGTAGAAAACATGGACATACACACACATATATCAGACCAAGGATTAAAAGATGAATATTATACGTGAGGAAACATTACAAGGAAGTCTCACTATGTTAGTTTTTCCAAGTCAGTGTTCCAAGCCAGTCTTGGATTATGTGTGAAAAGTAAGAACTCTATACTATAACAGGTGCCGGCAAGAAACTCCCATTAAAGCTTATAGAAGTTATGCCTGTAAAGTCTTGGCATCTGAGAAAATTCTCTCCTAAGAATGTATTATGCATCAGATTTTTCTCACTAGAAAAACAATGCAAGGCTGTGACTACTTATCAATATTCCGAGTCACTATTTCGTTGACACCACCCATTGGTGATGACATGTTTGGTGACTTTGTGCTGCATGAACAGTATATGCCAGTCTTCATTCCAACCCTGTGAACGTGCATTATCTTCAGCACCTAGTAGAGACATTGGCCCGCCATCTGTCTGTCTGATCAAAGCACAAACTTGAACTTCGATGTGGAGTCAGTGGATGCATGTTTTGTGGAGTTAATGGATTTATGCTGATGCACTGACATTCCAAAGATAGACTCTTCATATGCAGCATGGTAAATATTCACAGGATTGTATTGGAGTTAGGAATATAGTCTGTAGGTATCAGGTAGTAATTCATATAGGCTTTAAATCTGCATTATTAACGCACACTGGAAAGCAGTACCTATAGCACACAGGGAGTGCGAAATAAATGCCATCTTTGTTTTCTTACATAAATCACCTCGTATCTGTGTGCCCAAGCCCTCAAAGACTAGTAATGTAATTCTTTGAACATAAACTTGCCTACCTTAATGTTAATAAGCAAAAAATATTTCTCTGATGAAGCTCAATTCTCTAGCTATTAATTCTGGATTAAAATATTTGTTCTTTTACTGACATTTGCCTGTTGGATACACTTAAATTTTTTTCTTGCTTTATTCTATAAATCTACAATTAGTAAGGAATTTTATTTAAATGCAAAGGGTAATTTGGATTTAAAGCATTTATCAACTTAAGGACTGAAACAAAACTTTAGACAGTAGCGAATATTAGAAAACTCTCACTGAAAATGATTGTGAGTCTGTATATATACAGATGTGTGTATCCATATCAGGGTTTGTAGCTGTGCTATGGATTGAACATTACTAGCTTGTATCTGGAATGGTATTTATAGATTTAAGTACTATATATATATATATATATATATGTCATATATATATATCTTTCGTTAAAAGTCTTTAGGGTAATATCACTACCTTCCAAAACGCACACACATGCACGCACACACACACTAGCACTGACCCAGGCAATCTGCCGAAGTGTGGTTGCTGTAACACAGGTTTTGCTCTAGGGCAACAGCACACTAGCTCACTGCCCCACTGCCCTGTCCACTCCTCACCACATGGATCTCTGCTGTATCCTGAACTTCCCCTCCTACAGTGATGGAACATTTCTTCAGACTATTTTATTGCCAATACATTTTTACTTTGTATGATGAAATGAAACAAGGGACTGGTTTCATTAGAAGGAGAGGTAAACAGAGCATTAATTAAATTTGCTGATGATACTAAATTGGGAGGAACTGTGGACATCTGTGAAGACAAAAGACTCATACAAATAGACTTAAGGAGTTTAGAAATACAAGCAGGAAATAATAAAATGAGATGCAGCCTTAAATAATGCAAGCTAATACATTTGGGAAAAGATAATCAGAAACATGGCTATTCAGTGGATGGTGGATGCCTGCAAAGTGGTGATGGTCAGAGACCTAGGGGTGATAATGGGAAAAATTATACACAAGCTTACAGGGGAGTAGTCACGATGCCTAGAGGTTTATATATAAAAGAACATAATTTTTGAGCCAGAAAGATGATAGTGCTACTCTTATGATACCAGTAGGTCTCAAAAACATCAAATTTGGCTTCAGTTAGTTGAAGCCCACAGGTTTATGGAACAGTTTAACACTATTTGTTGAGAGAACTGTTTTCTCCCTGTTGAAGATGAGGAAGAGTGCTTCGTCCAAACCTGTACTGAACATCTGAGTCACTGTTCCAGATTTGTCCTGTCCCATACCATTAAAACCTGTCGTTAATATGGTATTTATATTCATAGAGATATAGATACATATCACACCGTGTTGCAAAGGGGAAAAAAACCCCAGACACCTTACTTTCACTTTTAAACTTTCACTTTATCCCTATTACCTTTGGGGTAATGTGACTCCACATTATGTTTAAAGAGCCATTTAATCATGATCTTTTCTAGCAGTTCGATGCATCTTCAGTATATAGGATTTGATTATCTAAGGGTGAATTCATGGATGAATTGATGAGAATAAATCTTAAATAATATCTATATTCTCAACCATTTAATCATCCATCACGAATTGAGCCAATGCCAGTTCAGACGAGCTAAGCACTGAGGAGACCAACTGGACACAGCCCTGGACCGCAGGAGTCATATTCTCGATGGGGAAAACAGCTGCTGCAGTCCCACGCAGCAGCAAAGCTATCTCGGCCGCACAGGAGGGATGCCCTGATGATTTCCAGGAGAGAAGGAGAGGCGGTTGAGGATGTCAGAGAATAGGCCTGGTAGAAGGTGACTCTTGTGTTATGCACAAGAGGATGAATATAAATTTGCCAGGTAGCTGGATAGGGAGAGAGTCTTTAAAAGTGAATAGCACCCAGAAGGAATATCAGCTTTTAGAAAACTTCATGTAGCTGGTATTCTTGGAGCATAAAAAGTAGCTTGTGGGGGTATGAAGTAGATAATAGAGAGAAGTCTTATGTTTATCCTTTTTAATGGGAACCTTTAGTGTAGAATTTTGTTTATCCTGATGGGGAAGGAGAGCCATTGGAGGGCTCTATGCAGAAATGACACAATCCTATTTGTATTTAAGAGGGATAATTTGGCAGCCTTGAGGAGGGTGGCCAGTACAGAAATGAGAACAAAGACAATGCTATCAATTAGGAGGTGTATCTCAAAATAAATTATGGAGGCCACGTCAAGACCACAGAAGGTGAAAGGAAGAATCAGATCCAAGAGATATTAAGAAAATAGAGATTATTAGATTTGGTAAAATGATGTAGTTAGTGTCTAGTGAGAGAGACGAATTTATGATATCCAATATTTTTTTAGGGCATTGGGAATAATAGGTCATGGTGGCTTTGACTGAGTGAAAGAGGAGAGGGGGAGAACAGGTTTGTTAGGGAATGTGGTAAATTCAGTTTGTAAGGTTTGAGTCTGCAATGCCAGAGGAAAGTTCAAGAACGGTTGCTCATAGACCTCAGGTCTCAGTGTAAGAAATAGCTGGAGGGGCCCTTCTCATATAGGAGATTTGACATCGCTGAAGGAATCATCGAAGCTTTAGGCATGATTGAAATTACACTGAGGGGATGAGTAGCATAAGATACCAGAGTCAGGAATTAAATCCAGAGGAAATGCATGTTTCTTATGCTGTCAAACTCTAGGCCAAACACATGGACTTTCATATTATGCTATGCAGTTTCAAATTCATGCCAACTAACCGCCTGCCTTCTAAACAAAATTAAAGAAAGCTTACTATAGTGATCATAATACTGTCTGTTAGGTGCCCCACTGCTCCACAGGGAGACTGAAGAGCTAAGTTAGCCCAAACTGCCAAAAATCAAAACATAATAAGAAGGGCATCATTTCTCAAATAAGAAATATAATAGTTATATTTTAATGACACTGGGTATTCAAAGTTGTAATAGAGCATTTGATAGCATCAGCAAAGCTTAACATTTTTTGTTATGCTGTGAAGTTAATTTGTAGAAAATGAAGTCAATATCCAATAGCAAAATCATTTTAGAAGTTCAAGTATTGGTATCCTGTCTTCAGTAGCTTCATATTGAAAAATCTATATAGTTGACTATATATTTCTTATTTGAAATTCTTCGACAGATTCTTTCAACTAAAAACATCATTAAAATACAAATTTCCTGAGATATACATAGAAAGAAAACACTAAGTCAAGAAGGTGAGATGTTTTTAGGAGCATAAACTAACACAGAACTGTACCAATATGGCATTCAAAGTCAGTTACAAATGTGCTCTGCTTTCTGCATGGTTATGGGTCTTGAGCTCATGCTGCCCTAGTCTCAAGCATGTCATTTACAAGTCTTAGCTGCCACTCAATTACTTTATTAAAAACAGCAGGCTACTGGTGTTGAAACAATGCCTAATAGGATATGACTTCCTCTTATGAACTTGAGTGGCGAATCGATATTCTTTTAGCTGCTGGATGGTGAACTTAAATGTAGTATCCAAAAATTGATGAGCATAAAATCTGTAAGGAAACATAACTTCAAATCTTTAGCATAGCTGCACATAGATGGAAAGAGTGATATCATTTACAAAAACATAATATACTGTCATCAGGAATGGTTTAAATGTTTAAAAGCAGATTTGCAAACCTCGTTATTCTCTACACATCATGCAGCTGCCTTCAACCAACAACCCTTGATCACTGATCTTTTCAGTTTCAACCATATGCAGATGTGGCAATGGTGTGCAATTTCCCAATAATTTAAGCAATGTTGAATATAATTTATCCATTTATTCATCATTTATTGAGGATCCATTATGAGCCACTGCTAAGAAATAAGAATAAATCCATGTTCTCCATATAAAGAGTACATAAGATATTAAAGGTAATATTTTAAATATTTTTTTCTATAAGCTGTGCTTTTACCCTAAATCATGGGACATTCGTATTTCCTTAAAAGGAATATGCATTTACATTTTGAGTCTACGGTCTACTATAATCTCAAGAACTCTTCCAGCGGTATCATTTCAGAGCTATTTTGGTTTTGCACAGTTAATTTTTCTTCTCAAAGTGTCCTGCCCTTGATTTTTTGTTTGTTTGTTTTTTTTTTCTGAACTGAAAATAGGAAGTGGCTTGCAAAGTACAAAATTCAGCAAAAAGGAATAAAACTAGCAAGAAAGACTATTTTGACCCCCCCAAAACATTTCTAACTCCACAGCCTGTTAGAATATAAAATAAACTCCCACAGAATTTAGAAGAATCTCCAAGACAAAATATTTTTTAAGGAAATAAGTAAATTACTCTAAAATATCCTACAGAGGAAAATATGCCACGTTCAATTACATAGGCCAATGCAACTACGTCTTCTAGAATGTGCATGTCTTTCTCACTATATATGTAGATTAATGATTAATGCTTAAGTTGGACACACTTCATTTGAAAGTGTAAAAAATCCTTGGAAAGGACAATTTTTTTCTAGACATTTTAAAAGGGAAGCTTATTAATTAGGAAACCCACAAAAGAGTATAACGTTTTGGTCTCATTCATAGCTTGCTGAATTAATTTAATACTTCTTAATTTTCATAAAGTTTTAAGCTCCAGGGAAATGCCTATGAAAATATAATGTATAGATATTTGTTCAATCAATAAACAACAGATTATTTTACAAAATGGAGTGACATGCTTGTGAAAGTTTTCATAATTTATTTTTAAAAAATCAATTGGCTCACATTATGCACTAAGAATTAAAAAAAAAAATCTATTTAAAAACTACAAGTCCATTTTGGAATCCCAGGGTACCAAATATCTGAAAACCTCTGCATTATTACTACTATTATTATTATTATTATTATTAGCTCCCATTTATTGAAAACCTGAAATCTTTCCAAATGCATGCATTTTAAAAAATTTTGTAAACATTTGTTTCCAATCTAAATTATCTTGCTAACTTTCAGCTAAGATTATTTTTATGGTTGAACTATTAACTTCTGAATACAGGGGCTTATAACAGGAAAACTCCCAGCCCCAGACCTCCTATAATGTAAATAACACCACAATAGGATGTTTTAGAGCATTGCATCTAGACATGTTGAGGTGTTGCTTTATTTAAATTCTCCTTCCAAAATAAAAGGGGAATTAATAGACTAGGGTAGTGATTTTCAACTGGTATATCTCAAGGATTTTTTAAAACATTCAATACTCAACTAGTTTTAATATATTTTATTGATTATGCTATTACAGTTGTCCCATTTTTTCTCCCCTTTATTCCCTTCCACCCTGCACCCCCCTCCCACCAGCAGTCCCCTCCCCCACCTTAGCTCATGTCCATGGTCATATACATAAGTTCTCTGGCTTCTCCATTTCCCATACTATTCTTAACCTCCCCCTGTCTGTTTTGTACCTACCATTTATGCTTCTTATGTCCTGTACCTTTTCCCACATTCTCTCCCACTCCCTCCAGCTCATAACCCTCCATGTGATCTCCGTTTCTGTAATTCTGTTCCTGTCTAGTTGTTTGTTAAGGGTTTCTTTGTTTTGTTATTTTTTTTTAGGTTTGGCTGTTGATAGTTGTGAGTTTGTTGTCATTTTACTGTTCATACTTTTGGTCTTCTTTTTCTTAAATAAGCCCCTTTAACATTTCATAGTCAGGGACACTGACATCTTTTCCTTAGATTGTCATATAAAAAAACTAAAACAGCCAACACAACAATAGCCGTCCAGTGTGAATGTAACAAAATTATACCAACTTTTTTGTTAGATGGGCAAAAAATACTTTTTTGGTGTGCCACAACAGAATTTTAGTAATTAGTTTGTGTGCCATGTCATGGAAAAGGTTGAAAATTGCTGGCCTAGGGTATTAATTTTGGCACCATTTCCTTCCTACTGACTCCAAGGGAAAAATATGTTAAGAACCTAAACTTTGGAATGGAGGTGGGAATGGGGGTGGAGGTTGGAAATTTGACTCAGGTTTTATCTGGGGAGAGACATTATTTATTTTTATGCATGCTGGCCTCGAAAGTGTGGGAAATCCGCCGACCGATTTGACCGGAGCCACATGCTGGATGCATTAGCCTTTCCGGTTGGCGGACTGCACTTTATTCCTCCACTAACTTCGGTAACGTTTAAGCTCTCTTTTTGATAATGAGACTGCTGTGAATTGCTAGATGTAGATCAACTCCATTAAATGTCACTAATAAGTACAGTGAATTAATTACTAACAAAGTCTATACATGGAGTTTGTGAACATTCAATGTAAGCTTGCCATTCATGGCAAGATTGAACTCACAAGTACTTTCTTGAACAAGAATAAATTTCTCTGGAACAGAGAAGTAGGTACCAGGTACCTCTGGCAGAGATGGTAACCGGTTCAGTAGTCGGTCTTCCCTTCATTACAGACCTCACAAGTGCACCCTTTTATCTACGTTGGTTTTCTTAATTGCAAAACACAGCCTCTCCCCCTCCCTGTCCACCTTGTCAAGTCTGATTTCTTTGGTTGTCTTCTTCCAGTTTCTCTTTTATACTCTTGCTTGCTGTTTCCTGTTTACTCTTTTTTGATTTTGTCTTCCCCTCTAGCCCTGAATGTGGCTTTCTTACAGACACAGAGGCCCCAGCCTGACTACCCTGAAGAGCCCGCGCCAGCTTGGCCCTGGCACAGCACCATCGCTGTCAGGGAGGTGGCTGCCATTGGGTTGCATTACAACAGAACCACGCAAAGCCAAACACAAAACACCCAGCACCAAGCCAGACTTAATTTTAACCCAGAAGTAAAAACTAAGGAAAATTCACTGCAAACTTTCATAGAAACTCTCTGAGGATCATCTCTATTGTAAATGCATGTGGGTGCCTAACTTTAGGCAAGAAAAGCAAGTACTTAAAAAAAAAATAAAAGCAACACATAGGTCAGCGCCCTCAGAAACATTTTTGTTCAGTCCACAAATATTCTCTGGGGAAAAAGAAAAAGTGCTTATCTTGAACTCTTGATTTTTTTTGAGCATGTAATTTTTATCAGTTTGTTTTGTTTTTGTTACTCCCCCCCTCCCCCCCACTCACTGCTTATAAAACTAGCAAGCAGAAGTCTCTCTGGAACAAGATAGAATCATAAAAGTTTTCAAGAATCTCGTCACAAACTAAACAGTACAAATTGCACATTCTTCATGGAAGTATCAGGCTTGAGTGCGTGCCTGGATCCAACTATAATAGATTATCCCAAAGTGGGAAAGAATGAACAGTACAAAATTAGCAGAACTGAGAGCAGAGCTTGTCTAGTGAAGGCAATACGACCTGCACTTTAGGAGCCGGGGTTCTCAGGCAATGGGAAAAGACTGTAAAGTTTTATCTTTGCAAGTGAACGCTTGGTAGGATCGCAAGAGGCAGATTGGTGCATTGAATTGCGTATGAAGAAAATCATGTTAACAAGTATACTGCTTGAATCTCTTGGCATAATAGCTACACTATAATCATGCCTGCTATTTATGTAATAATATATACATGTACACTTCTTACCTAGTATAAAAATGCAACATATGTAGTAAATATTTATATAATTTTGTAGATTCCATATTCTGAATTTTTATGAATCAGATTAGCATAGGTGTATAACCATGGCTTCTTACAATATTAACAAATATTTTAAAATGAATGTTAACACAGAGAAATACATTTCGTTTCTAATGTCATGGGCTGGTTAACGTGATGTTCTCTCAAACTCCGTGTAGCAGCAGAGGAATTACCAAAAAGAAACAGTTAAGGTATAATAATAATTTTAGCCATTCTTTTTCCAAGATGCTATAATCTACCCAAAGATAACTAATTGTTCAAAGTAAACATTCCACTCTGACCACAAAAGGAATCCATTACACAAACATATAATTCACAGTCATTTTTAGTGGGTTGTAAACAGTTTGGAATGAGCATAAAATGGGACAAAAATCAAAGTGAGCATTTTGAAATGAAAAAGTGTTTGCTACAAAAGGTCAGTCCCTTTGCTTGGCAAACTATGTCGAAAAGCCTGGGAAAATGCTGATCACACAAGCAATGAGGGAATTTTAAAGCCAGCAGCCTCCTTGTTTCTTTAAACAGACATCGGAACCTATAACTGGATCCTGTCAAACAAACGACAGCAAAAAAATATAACAGCTGCTAAGAAGTCAAGTTGAGAGATAAAGTTTTCGAGGCTAAGGACCTTCTCAGAAGTAGACTAAAGGTCTTTCTTGAATCTTTAAGCAAGGTTACGGATCCCAGGGTGGCTTTTAGGCACCAAGTCAAATATGTAAGTTTGTGTATCGTTCTTCTCATAGCATTTTGTGTTCCAGAAAAACAAATAAGACGACAAACTTGTTGATTAGCATCTGCTGAGGCATTCTGCAGAGTAGCTAGTAGCTGGAATCCCCCAATTTGAAAAAGTTGGTATTATTTTTTTATTGTGATTTAAAAAATAACATAAAATATACCACCTTAACCATTTTTAAGTGTACAGTTCAGAAGCATTACGTACATTCCAATTGTTGTGCAATGGAGCTCCAGGTGGCATTTTAATGTTGTTAAATAGTTTGAGGGCAAATTAACTATAACTGAAAATTGTAAAGGAAGAATGAGTTGTTAAAGCATTTTTAAAAAGATGAATGCCAATCCAAATAAAATAAAAGTTATTTTAAAAAGTGATCATATTCTTTTACTGAAAAATTACATTGGATGTATAGAAATACACTTAAGGTAGAAATAGGCTCACTTATTTAGTCAACTCCACAATTTCAGAAAAGGCATTTTCTACAATGACTGGTGGTGTTGGGCAGAAAAAAGTTGGGCTTACCACTTTAGGAACGTCGTTTTGGGTGTCTCACACCGAGTGGCTCCTTACATTGCATTGCCACAATGTGTCAAGAAAAAATAACCCGGGGTATATGGCCAGGCTAATCTTCTCCCAGTCTTAACCAGAGGCAAAAACCAGACAAGTATGTGTTTATTATTTAGCCTTTCTTATGTCATTTAAGTTTATAAAATAAAAATTACATATATCTAAGGTGAAGAACATGATGATTTGATAAGATTCCTACAGTCAAGCTAATTAACAGATCATTTCTTCACCCAGCTACCATTTTGTGTGTGTGTGTGATGAGAAAATCTGAAGTGTCCTCCCTTGGCATATTTCCACCATTCGACACGGTACTAACTGTGGTCCTTGCATCTATACATTCGATCTCTAGGCCGATCCATCCCACACAGCCTCAACTTTATGCCCTTTGACCATCATCTCTCCCCATTTCCCTTACTCTCAGTTATGTCATTTGAAAGCAATGTTCTCCTAGAATTAAAAAATATAATTATAGTGGTCATTCTTTCTTCTTGTTATCTGTTCTTGTCTTTCATAGCGGTTATCACAGTTTATGCTTTGTGTGTGCGTCCTTTTGTTTAATGTGCATTTTCTTTATATTCTCAGCTATAGTATAGAGCAGTGATTTTTCAATTGGTGTGTCACAAGAATGTTTAAAACATGCAATACGTAACTATTTCATCCGGGGCGCTGACCTCTTACCCTTAGGTTGTCAAATTAAAAAATAATGAAAACAGCCCACACAGCCATAGTCGTCAAAAATCAAATAGCTGTGAATGAATCCAAATTATACCTATTTTTTGTCAGATTGGCAAAAAATATTTTCTGATGTGCCATAGAATTTTTATAATTAGTTTATGTGTGCCATGAGATGAAAAAGGTTAAAAATCACTGGTATAGAGAATGGCACAGAGAAGATACTAAATAGCTACGTGTAGTAATGCAACAGACACTTAGTGCCTATTACTTCATTCAACCAATCTTTACTGAGTGCTTACAATGTATGGCTTTTTCCAAATAATGGAACCTCACAGAGTTGTTAGTCAGTTACATGCTTTGATAAAAAGAACTGTGGATTAAGGTCCTAATACTAATTACACCAGTTTAGACTATATACTTTGTTTACTTCACAACTCCTAGCCTCCCGTCTGTAAGAGATACAAAAGACCCAATTTTTAAGTAAGCTATATCTATACACATTTGAAGCCATCCTAAACTACACAAAGTGTATTAATAAAACAGTGAAAAATGGACATCTCACTGTTCAGACTACATGCCATCCGTATGTCACAATGCCTCCCTCTATATGCCTGTTCCCCCAGACCTCAGAAAAAGGGTGGGCCAGGTGGTCTCTTGCTTTTGGTCAATTTACCTCATGTATTGAGTGTTAGCTATAAAATAATTTGATGTTTTCACAGAAAATTCTTTGGAAGAAGGAATGTAACTTGAGTTTTTCATTGGCCACTTACAATATCTCACATGCACGGTCTGCCACTGTGAAGGCAAGGCAAGAGAGAACGAGCCACTTGGAAGAGTCTTGAAGACTCACGCGCGCCTTGACGGTTTGTCCTCCGAGTTTTGTGTGTATTTTCTGGGCTGAGCAGGCAGTGTCAGAAACCACAGAAGTGATTTTAATCCAGTTATAATAGTTGGTAAGGAAGAAAATGCTCTGGTGAGTCAGAGGAATGAAGAAAACTAAATCAAGATAAGGAAACATACTAAACAAGTTATTCGCTAAATTGGTTTACATTCGGCTCACTAAAAGATTTTCTTATAGGCATGTCCAAGAGATGCAAAATTTAAAATGTAACTAATACCACCTTACCAGGAATGCATCTTGTGCCAAGTGCTGGGTAAAGTTTCCCTGGGGGAGACCACAGAAGCGTGAACAGTTTGGTTTTGCCAAGTACAAGTAACTAACTGAATGAAAGAATTAATGAAAGGATGGATGGGCGGGTGAATGGATGAAGGAATGACTAAACTGGTGAGACCTGCTTTCTGGACATTGTTTCATTTGAAATAAAGCATGTAAAGAGCATTTAAAAAATATAGTTACAGTTTATAGATTTTTTTTAAGGTAAGGAAATAATCTCAGGGAAAAAAGAGAGAAAGGAAACACATTTTTTTTTTTTTAAACAGCCGATGTACTGCTGTAGTGAATATTGAGGCCATTTCCCTAAGACCGTGAGAGTAAACACACAGTTTTCATTAAACATGCCCTTCCCATAACTGGTCCATAAGCATTTCCCATGAATCTGCAGTTGAGTATCTTGGCTGAAAGTGGATCTGGCCATTAGAAAGAAGGCTCTAGATATGCAGAGTCCCAGCCGTGCCGAGAGACTTGGCACCTTTCTGTGCTACTTCCTAATACCAACCCCAGCATAAAATGTCATCAGAAGCCTGCATAAACATTGGACTTAGATTCACATAAATTATTTCTGTCCTAAGGTGCTTTATGCCAGAATTTAGTAAAAACAGCACTTTGAGTAAATAGAATTGGCGTATAAATGTAAGAATATTAATCCAGCAAAATGATCATAGAAAAATATAATCAAAAGTACACACTTGTAAATCTTGCAATAATGTGAGAGGTTTATCTTGTGCTTCTGAGTTTTTATCGAACATTTCCAAAGAGTTCCTTTAAGCTGACGCTGCCAAAGTGCTTTGAATGATCAGTTTCTTTGTGGAATTGTGCTCTTTGAGTTTCATTAAAATGCTTAGAAATTATTTTAATAATCATGTGTGATTAGTGCCTGTTTAGTACTGTATCTACAAATTCATTTTAAGAGTAAACGCCAGGACAATGAAATATAATGCCAGATACGGTTGCTCCTGTCAGCAAAAACATTGTCTTATTTTATTAAAAACTCCCACAAAATGCCATGAACAAAGGATGCAGTTTCTATTTACAGACATTTTCTACTGTATGATATTGTGCTATCTGCATACTGCAAGGCTTTATGCAGCAGAATTCTCATCTTGCCTGGGGTGTGCAAATGAATAGAGAGGTACAGAGTCCTTTTCCATACGTGCACACATCTCATTACGTACAGCTTCCCCCAAAGTCCTATTTGGATTTTCGCTCTAATATAACAGAGCTCACGCCATCAGTACTATTTAGAAGTGAATGAAGATTTCTTAAGAATGATAATTTAGCTATTGACAATAATAACATTATAACATTTTCAGTGATCCATTTTGGCTTTAAGTACTTATTAAATAATATTTATTCCTCAAATATGTACTTGTAAAATTAAATGAGATTGCAACATGCAATAAAAACACATTTCTCTCTCAACTCGAATTGACTCCATTCCTCACAGACGTCTCTCCTTGTGTTCGTTCTGCTTTGACTGTTTTCTACTCTCGCTCCGAACTCTCTGCTCTTGTCTCTGATCAGTTGATATGCGTTCCCCCAAAGCCACTCCCTTTATCCACTTTCCCTACCCACTCATCCCCTTCTTGTTATTCTCCATTCCCTACTGATGTGGGAATAATAGGATCCCAAGGCTATCCTTACAGTATAATTAAAGTATGAATTTCTAGGAGTTGGAAATTGCAGACCGTTTTTATTATGCTTCTATAATAAAGCCAGGTAACACTGAGAGAATTAAAATAGCTTTGCCCTAGCAGATAACTTGGTAAAGATCTTTTCTCCTTGGTTCTATTGTTTTAAGAGATTGGGAACTGAAAATGGGAATAGATTCACCAATTCTTTTTCTGAAAACACCTCTGTCTTTTACATGATATATATCCCCCTAGATCCTGGGAATATGTTGTAAACTTGTAACAGATGGTGATGAAGCTTCATATTTTTATATAATACATGTTTTTTAGATTTTTCATCTACTGTATGTATCTTCCAGGGAAAATGACCTTGAATGAATGAAGTCATAATCTGAAGGAAAAACACCTCACAGGCAGACTAGCATAGAAATGATGAGTCAATTGGGTTTTGTTTTGTTCCCCTCAGTAAGATGAGCTAATTTCAGATGAAACACTGAATGTTGAAATAGAAGGATCAAAGTTCATCTTAACATCAGAGGTGCATCTGTTAATTGTTCCAGGAAAAACCAGTTAGCCGTATTCTGATTGAACAGAAACACGTGGAAGATGGAATATCACTGTTTGCAAGTGGAAATGCTATTTGCTTCACATGGGTAACGTTGGGGGCTTACCAAAAATTGTTCTGGCACATCTACCAGCATGAGTGTTAGGAGGGTTCTAACACTCCGAGTGCCGATATTTTATGAATGTTTTATCACTGGCTTGAAAACAAGAAGTTTGCAATTGAATCAACAACATGTCAGACAGACAAAATATTAAAAAAAAAAAAGAAAAGAACATTAGTGGGAATTACTGATGTCCCTATTGTAAAAACAAACTGAAGTTAATAAGAAACTTGATCCTCTTAACCGATTAACAAAGTCAGGTTTTAATTGCCTGGCTTCCCAGACAAATCAAGTGGTGCCGTGAACTCAGCCCTGGTGGTGCGGAGGGTGGCGTAAGGGGAGAAACTGCTGCATATTCAGTTACCCACCTCTTTTTTCGACAGCTTCAATGCATTGCTTTACGAACCGCGGAACTGTGGAATTTTCACGTTCACACACTGTGTGCAGATGAGAACCAAAAATTTGATCTGCAAAAGAAACAAAGATGAGCTTCATTAAAATCCAAGCTTGCGTTATTCTTTAATTTGATTTTGTTTCCTTATCCACTGCATGATGAAACCTGCATCTTGCATAGGAATAATTTTTTTGCTTTCATTCCAAAGTGTCTACTGCACGCACACACACACAGACCATAACTCTTTCCTCCGTGGAACAGGACTCCAGCCCCAGAGAAAGAAAACTAACACTCTGCCATCGATCACACGGGGGGACCGAGTACATTATCATCTCTCTGGGCTTAACTTGGCTGTCTACAGTATAAGGACAAGGAATAAAGTCAACTTCTATAAAATAACTAATCTTAATGAATGGAGGTCTTGAGTGTTTAAAACAAAATGTTCAATGATCACCAAAATTACAACTTTGTCAGTGTACTTAGAAGAGTCATTCTGTGGCTCAATCATGTTTGACAAGGCCAGATCCAGGAGATTTAACTTTGAAGTAAATGTCTAAACTTTTCTCCTGCCTTGAATTCCCTTCCTCTTCTCTAATCTAAGCATCCCATTTCCTTTCATGGCTCAACTCAGAAACAGTTTCTCCATGAACTCAATCCTTCCCCTCTCCACTTTGTGCCTCCAGTAGCATCGTTTTTTGCAAAAGCTAGTTCCTCGGAATGTTAATAGGTGATGTGGGGAGAAGTGCTATGATCAAAGTGGTTTAGCAACATGGGGTTAAACAAAGCTAAACAGGTTTCTTTTATGTCTATTTATTTCAGAGCTTGTGATTTGCCTATGTGCCCTGGGAATCTCCATGAGGGGCTAAAGGACACACCGTTTCTCACACTTATTTGAATAAGATCCTTTTATTTCAAAAGGCATCTCTCTAGACTAATGTTTCTGAGAACACTCTAGGTGAAATCCTAGCCTAGCCCTCTCATTTAGAACATGATTTACGCTACCTTGCATTGTGTTTTTATATTTGTCATGTGTGATATATATTTTCTCAAAATAGATTCTGAGTGGCTGTATCATCTCTGTGTTCTTATAGTCACCAGTGCTTTGCACAGAATCTGGCCCACAAGACTCACCCCCAGAGTTTTAAATTTGTGGTGAAATATACACAACGTAAAATTTACCATTTCACCATTTTCACATGTCTAGCTCAATGGCATTAAATGTATGAATATTGTTGTGCAACTAACACCACAAATTCATTTCCAAAACTTTTATAAGCAGCATAAACATAATGAAGCAGATACTTAGTAGTTTCAAAGGCTTCCCATGTTGCTCAGAATGAAATCCAATTTTCTATCACCACTTCCAAGGCAGCACATGACCGGACCTTCCACCAATTAATTGATTTCATTTGCTTCCTTTCTTCCTCCCCGCCCCACCCCCATCACTTGCCTGAAGCTTCTCTGTCTACATTGCTGATCCTTGTCCACACTTCTGCCTCTGAACTTTGCACTGGCTTCCTCTGCGGGGAACTCCATTGCTCTAGGCTGCTGATCCAACATCGCCTTCTGATTGTAACCTTTCCTACTTCTCTTTTTTTAAAAAATGGCGACCACTGCCAACAGAAACTTTACATGTACTTCCCTGCCTTACTTTCGTGAGAGTACTTCTCCCCACCTGGCATATTACACTGAAGTGTTTCCTGGTTAGTTGTTTCCCTTGCTTAGAATGCAGAACTCAGCAGAGTCAGACTACACCTATTTCTTCCATTACTGGACCCCAGTAACTCAACAATGTTTGGCACATACTAGCAGTTCAATACACATTTATTGAACAATGGACTGCAAGACATCATCTGAGTCATCAGTGGAGGTTTTCAATGAATTTAAAAATTATTTGTAGCAGAACTGAGGAGAAAATATAAAGTGCCACACAATAGAAGGCTAAATGATTTATTATTACAAAAGGCTAGTCACCATGGAGTATGATGAGACTTCAGGGATGTCATGATTTTCATCCATTTCTCAGAAAATTGGTGACTTGACCAGTCAGAATGGCCATCAGCAACAAAGCAACAGATAACTGTTGGAGGGGATGTGGAGAAAAGGGAAACCTACTGTACTGTTGGTGGGAATGCAGACTGGTGCAGCCATTGTGGAAAACAGTATGGAACTTCCTCAGAAAAATGAAAATGGAACTGCCTTTTGACCCAGCAATTCCACTACTGGGATTATACCCTAAGAACCCTGAAAAACCAATTCAAAAGAACCTTTGCACTCCTATGTTCATAGAAGCACAATTCACAATGGCTAAGTCCTGGAAACAACCTAAGTGCCCATCTACAAATGAGTGGATCAAGAAACTATGGTACATTTACACAATGGAATTCTATGCAGCAGAGAGGAAGAAGGAGCTTATACCCTTTGCAACAGCATGGATGGAACTGGAGAGCATTATGCTAAGTGAAGTAAGCCAGGCAGTCTGGGACAAATACCATATGATCTCACCTTTAACAGGATCATAACCAACAAAAGCAGAAAGCAAGCAAAACATAACCAGAGACACTGAAATTAAGAACAGTCTAACAATAGACAGGGGAGAGGGGGGAGGGGACAATGGGGAGAAGAGTTTTCAGGAATCACTGTAGAGGAAACATGGACAGAACTAAGAGGGAGGAGGGAG
>PVJI01000131.1:8784-201807 GCA_004026765.1 Micronycteris hirsuta
GGGGTGGGGGTGGGGTGGTGGCTTAGGTGGGGATACCCTCCAAGTTCCAAGAATCTTCCCAATAAGTCAGGGGCAGCTCAGAGGGATGGCTTAGTCCCCTCATAATATTCATAAGCTCCTCTGCCTTGTGTTTTAGGTCTTCCAGACACAGAACCTGAGACAGGGATTTGGTTCAAACAGTTTATGGGGGTGGTGCTCCCAAGAAGCACGAGTGAGGGAGTGCGGGCAGGAAAGGTGATCAGGAGAGCGGCCTGCGTGGGGCCTGCGGGGCGCCACGGGAGGACTCGGAGCCCTCCTCAGAGTTGCCCCACGTGAGGGGCGGGGGGCGGGGCCCGGGTTCATACACCCATGCTTATCCTTCTGTGCTTGAAGGCTGCTCCTGGGACATTACTCCTCCCTAAGGTGACCAGCCATCCCACCGTGGCTGGGAATGAGGGGTTTACTGGACAGTGAGTCTTTCAGGGCGAAAGTCAGGAATGTCCTGAGCAAACTGGCACAAGTTGCTCACTGTACTCTCTGGTCCTTCTGGGGACCCCTGCCATGTGCTGAGTCTGCCACTGTGGCCAGAGGACACCCTCAGAAAGGGCTCTGAGAGTCTGTTGGCCTGAACCACATGGCAAGTTCAGAGGAGACACGGGCAAGGGACATCCAGCAGCATCTGCAGCACCAGACCAGCCGCCTCGGTTCCCCTGCGACTGTCTCACCCCCTGCACCCTGCCTGCTGCCTCTTGTTTTCCAGCCACGCTATTCCACAAACACTTCCGCCAGCACCTCTGACCTCAGGGCCTTTGCACTGGCTTTTCCCACTGCCTGGGCACAACCGTCGTGTGATGTAGCCCTTGTGCGGGAAGTGTGTTGGGCATGATTAATTAGTGCAGTGTTCCTGGCACACAGGAAACATCCAAATAAATCCATAAAAATGCGTTGAAAACCACACAAAAGTAGAAATAATGGTCTCAAGTGTACCTGGCGATGAGAGTCCAGGCTCTTCCATCCACAGCAGTGGCTTCCTCCAGAGGAAATTGGGAGAAAGCTGTGGTTTCCGGCTCCTGTCTCCGGCGGCCGCCTCCGCTGCCTCCCACCTGCCAGCCTCCGGCAGCCCTGAGGCCCTCGTCGGGGGAGGCACGGCCCAGACTGGCACTCTCAGACGCCTCCACCTTACACATGAATCCAGGTAGCACCCCAGCAAATAAAACAAAAAATGTGGTTTTACCTCCATTAAACAGGCAAAATAAGCCTGTTCCTCGTTTCCCTCATGGGGGGCCCAAAGGACAACCTAGGAATTTGGGGGCAGCTTAGCATCTGGATGGATGCTAAGCTCTGAAGAGCTGAAACCAAAACTTCTCAAACAGTGACATGTGCACCCATCAGCTGCAGGTCTGGTTAAACGCAGTTTGGTGCAGAAGGTTTGGACAGGAGCCAGAGCCTGTGCATTTCTTTGTTCTATGAAAGAAATGGTTTTTTAATCCTCACCTGAGGACATTTTTTCATTGCTTTTAAAGAGAGAAGAAGGGAGAGAGAGAAGCATCAACTGGCTGCCTCCTGTACGTGCCCAAACCAGGGATCATATGTGCCTGGACTGGGGATTGCAGGCTCCTGGACCAGGGATCAAACCCGCATCCTGGGTACGCGCCCTAGCCGGGAATTGAATCCATGATGTTTTGGTTACAGGATGATGCCCTGAACAACTGGGCCACACCAGCCAGGGCAGCCCGTGCATTTCTAACAAGCTGCTGCTGATGCCAATGGTCTGTGACTCAGGCTTTGAGTGTGTGCGTTTGGGAAAGTCTCCCCTCTCTGTGAGGAAGAATTGATGATCCTGCCTGCAGTTTCCATAGGCTCAGCAGTGGTAAGGTGTTGGAGAGAGGCAGCAGAGGCCCCTGGAGACACTGGCAATGTGAGGAACGAGGCAGCCTCTCAAATATCACGGAGTCCATGTGTCTGAGTTAGGGTACTGTGTATGCTGCTATGACAAAGAGGCCACCTAATATATTGGGCTAAGCAAGATATACGATTATTTCTCTAATAGTTCAGAAGGAGGCGACTACTAGTAGGACAGCTCTGCTAGCTCTAACACCTGGTTTTTATCTCTAAATCCAAAGTAGTTGCCATAGCTCCTGCTGTCATGTTCTACATCCCACAGAGTAGGAAGGAAGGAAAGACAAAGAGAGCTCATGCCCATTCCTTTTTTTAAGGGCATAACCTAGCAGTGGCTTCTATGTACACTCCATTGACCAGACACAGCCATGTGGTCATTCCTAGCTGCAAGGGAGGCTAGGAAATGAGCGGTGTTATGGTCGATGAAAGCCGAGGCATTCTATTATTAAAGGAAGGGCGGGGTACGGATATTGGCTACACATCTAGAGGAAGAGAAGTTATTACTATATTAAAACTCTAAAATTAAATTTGTTTAAATAACATTTCAACAAGTTTATTAGACAGAGGCTGCCTGCTCTGTCTATGCAGCTATAGACCATGTGGTGGGTGGAACGATGGCCCCCACAAGGGTCCACGTTCCCATCCCAATATTTTGTGAATGTGTTATCTTGCATGGCAAAAGGGACTTTGCAGATGTGACTCAGTTAAGGAGCTTGAGGTGGGGAGGTTATTCGGGATGATCAGGATGAGCCCAGCATACCCACAAGGGTCCTTATAAGAAGTGGGCAGCGGGGTCGGAGCCGGAGAAACAGACTTGATGGCAGTGGCTGAGGCTGGAGTGGTGCACACCGAAGACAGAGGAAGAAGAGGCTACGAGCCCAGGAAAGCAGATGGCCTCTGGAAGCTGGAAAGGGCAAGGAAACAGATTCTCCTCCGGAGCCTCTGGAAGGAGTGCAGCCCTGCTAACCATTGACTTTAGCCTGCAAGACTCATTTTGGACTTCTGGCCTCCAGAAGAGAATACATTTATGTTGTTTTAAACTGTTAAGTTTGTTATAGCAGCCAGGGAAAACTAAGACAATGTGCTCAGGAGCAAACACCCTGTTCAGCTCAGCGGGGCCCTTCTCATTCGAACACAGGTGCCCCATGCCCTGGGCTCCTTAGTGGCCCACAGGCTCTGATCTGAGTGTGGGGTCTGAGCCCTGACTTGTGCCAGGCCTTTCGTGGTCTTAAAAGACTCCCTTTTGGCCTGACCCCCACCCGCCTTTGCCAGCATCCTTAAAAGTTGTGAATGGCAAATGAGAAATCTTGTCTTATCTGTAATAATAAGTCATGGTGTTGCTGTGCATGAGGCTGTTGGCGTTGTCTGTGCTTGCCTGTGGATAAGGTGCGGTGTTCACCACCTCCAGATGGCACTGCTAGTTTACAATGTTTGATTGGCCTACAGGAATTAAATGGTTATATAAATTAGGAACTGTAATAGAAATCGACACAAATGCTCTTCAGGACCAGATGATCTAGGAAAATATTTGCTATTAAAGCGATTTGAAGTTTGGTTTGACTAAATAGACGTGTCTTCTAGAGTTATTCCCAGTACGTGTGGTGTATTTGTTTTGTCTGGGTTTACAGAGTAAGCTCATGTTCTCTCTGCTACAAAATATGTCGAGAAAATAGCTTGAGTAATAATTGACTATGAGATCTCATAAAGTCATCAAGAACTGATAGTTTTGTCCCAAAGTTGTTATTTCTGAGAGAGCAAGAGGCACACTGAAAGGGATGAGGGAAGTTGTAGCAGGTTTGTGGAGAGGAATTTCAAGGGAATTTTATCTATGGTTAAGCTGAATAAGGTTGGGAAAAAGAAAATTAATTAAATGGACTTAAATATCAAAAGTAAGCTGATGCAAAATCAGAGTTTAGTTCTTTTTCAGTCTATGGGAAAAAGTTTTTCCTGTATCTGCCTAGAGAGTAAAGACTCTGTTTCATTAAAATAGTTCTGGGTGATACTGTCTTCATCAGGTCCTTGGTTGCTTAAGAAAACAATCTTCTCAATCCTAAGAATTCACCTATATTTATGTTCCATACTTTTTATTGTCACTTTGGGTAAATGAATAATTTAATATTGTTTCATAATGATACATGGTCTTTTTGGTCAAGTATGTTTGATAAACATCCCAGGGTTTAACTTTTAAAAAGAAACCTTTTTCTTACCCCGAAAATGGCTTTGAGTTATTCTACTGGGCCCCTGGAAGACCTAAAAATTCTCTTCTTTCTCTCTTTATAAAAGAGAAATTTTAAACCAATTACGCCAATTTGATATACTAAAATTGTATGTGATTATATTTTATTTCTACATATGTGTTATTATTACTAAAGTAAATGTTCCAGAGATTTTATAAAAATCTCCAAGAGTCTAGGAAGTTCCGATACAGTTTCATTTTGTAATTCTAATTGTTGGCTTAGAAGGCTGTATGTCACAGAAAAGCAAAGTTCTTCGTCCATTGCATTATAATCAGATCCGTAACCACGTCATTTCAGGTTCCATTTTTGTCATTTATAGATGACACTGTTAAAGTCTGATGCTTTTAGAAATATGCTTCATCTTAGGAAAGATCCATGGACAGGACTCTGACTTATTCTAAAATAGAGTGTCCTGAGAATATGTTTTCAGATTATACCTTTAAACTGGATGAAGATTTATAGAGCTCTAAGGAACAACTGCATTCCTGAAATACTGGCAAATGGTCAGGATAAACAAGGATTAAATATATGGGGCTGAATGAGCTGAGGGTGATTATAATTTTTATAACTTTTTTGAGGTATTGCGTTTTTGTTTTATCAGATATAAGGAAGCACCTCCAGCTACCAGAGAGGACCAAATGAGATAATGGGAGAGATACCATATTGGAAACTCACTCACTGCATTAAACACTTGGGTAGAGAGCCTGCAATGGGCCCAGTTGGGGAGAGGGCATGCAGAGGAGACCTCAGTGTGAGCCCAGCTGTCTAGGAGTTGGTGTGGCCAAGAAGCAAAGAGGCCACCAGACCATTACAGCCCAGGAGTGTCAGAGCATTCTGGAAGGTTCTGGGGGGAGGGCAGGAGGGGAGCTACAGCTGGAAGGATGAAACGGACGGTTAGCAGGCTCACTCTGGAGAAGCTACAATCTGGGGGTGGGAGCCAGTCTGCACACAGGCTAGCCCCGAGTCTCGAGTCCTGCACTCTGGGCTGGGGTGCTTTATCTCATGGGTCTGCACAAATAGCTCCGGGAGCTGCTGAACTACAAACGGGAATTCCAGGCCCTGGGGGAGTGACACACTCAAGGGTGTGAAGCTGGAACCTGGTGGAACCTTTCAATGGCAGCCTATGCAAAGACCCAAGGGTGCAAAGGGGAGCTGGGAGACATGGCAGCGCTGTCAATGAGTCTGTAGTCTGTACAGGCAGCCAGGGGTCTGGTCATGGGACCTGAGGAGCCCCACCCCTACCCCCACCCCCAAGCCTAGAGACCATGTAAGGGAGATGGGATGATGAAGGAAGATCTGAGGATGCAGAATCCTTCAGCCCCTTGGGAAGCCTGTGTGCCAGAAGCCCCATCCATTCCCTGCATGACTCTCTTCCGAGGAGGGAAGAGTGACCTTCTTCTGGTGGGGGGTGTGGAGCTGCTTCGCCCACTGAAACTCTGCCTGAGCCCTGTTCTTCCGGACAAACAGCTGGAGCAGGGCAGGGACATTTCCTCCTAGAGATGAGGCCCAGGCAGGCCTCCCTGGCGCTGCCTTCAAGGATGGCTGTGGATTGGCAGCCTGGCTCTCTGCACATGGAGATGCTGGAATTTTTCTGACGATAGGTTAGCCTCAAGCTCCTGAAGATCCTAGGGCCTCAACACACCTCAAAGTCTGTATGGTGTTTACAAACAAAATCCAGCTGGAAGTCTGCAGCCTTTAAAAAAAAATACAGCCCACAATTTGACGGGCAGCTTTGTTTTGCTGTGTTAAAAAGGCCTGGCCTTGAACAAAGGGCCTCGGACAGAGCTCTAACCTAGAGATGTAATTGAACTCTAGTATGTTTTCTAACATTTTTTGCTTAGGGGTCAGTTTTGGAACTTAAAATATTCATAGGTTATCCTTTTTTCTTCCCGTTAACAACAAAAATAACTTTAGGGCATCCCTATGGGAAAACATGTCTTTTTTTTAGCAGCTTTGTGAGATCTAATTCACATATCATGCAATTCACCCGTTTAAAGTGCACAATTCAATGTGGAGTTTTTTATTTTTATTTTATCTATTTTTTACCATATTCAGAGTCATGCAGCCATGAGTACAATCAATTTTAAAACATTTAATCACCCCCGCAAAGAAACCCCGTACCCTTAGCCATCAGCCCCATCTCCCCAAGCCCAGCCCAGCCTGGACAACCACCGATCTATTTCCTGTCTCTCTAGATCTGCTATTCCGAGTATTTCACATACATGGGAGCCTGCAGCATAAGGTCTTTGTGGCTGGCCTGTTTCTCTCAGCATAATGTTCTCAAGGTTCGTCAGGAAGTCCGTTGTATTGAGGCTGGTCTGTAGGACACTTCCTTGAATAACGCGTTAAATGCTTGTCTCTACACAGGCAAAACTACAGGTAAGAAATGATTCCTGCTTTACGTGGGGCCTTTCCAGACCTCCATCTGGCGGTCTATGTAGGATGCAAGGATGCAGCAGCCATTCCATTGGAAGGAAGAAGCGGGGGCTACCTAGATGGGCTGGGGAAGTTTTACAGGTTACCAAGGTATAAACTCAGACCCTCCAATTACACGTCCATCCCTGGTGCTCTGCTGCCCCCTAGTGGTGGGAAATTCTGTACCACCTCCTTTGGGAGGCTCCCCTTGATTGCTGCCTGAAGCTGGGGTTACTACACCAGGGACTCCAAGGCCAGGATCCGCATACTTACACTCTAGCTTGGGAACTGGTCTGCCATCAGTCATTTGCACCTTAGCAAGAGTAATTTCAAGTCATTGATTCTCCTCTCCAGGAGAGATTTCCATTTAAATCCCAAAGCGCATCACTCAAGGGCAGGAAGGTTTTACACGAGGGAAGAAAGAAGTGGTGGAGGTACCCTTCCAAGAACCTTGGAGAATAGCTGTCTGCCCAGATTTGGAAAGTGGGAGACCCAGCCGAGGCCCTGCTTCCGGTCCTGGGTGCCCTCCCGGGGGGAACAGGACGTGGAGTTGGCGTCCACCTTGTAAGACGTTAGCCTCTGACTCTGGGCACTCACCCTGTGCCAAGCGTTAGTGCTGTCGCTTCCAGTGCTGTAGCCCATCACCATAGTGATGTTTACAGCAGCACTCCAGCATCAGTTACTGTTGCCCTTATTTACGGACAGGTGATGGGCGTAGACGGGCTCCGGGCCTGCTCCCTCCAACTGGCACGCTGAAGTGACGGAGGCGTTGAGTAGAGAGGCTGGTGGCCAGCTGGTCCCGTAGACCTGGAATTCAGAAGAGGCAAGGGTTGAAGTTGGCTGTGGGGTTCCTGCTCATGGATGCCCCTAAAACTGGGAATGGGGTGGCCTCTCTTAGGGAGGGTGGGTGCAATGATCAGGAAAGAGGCCCAGGGTCAGTTGTCAGAGGGGACAGGAGAGGATGGGAGGGAGGGAGACTGAGGGGTGCAGATTGTAGGTGCTGACAGGCAGGCGCCAACTGGAAGTGTGCAGTCTAAGAAAAGTTCATTTGATCAGCTGCTTTGCCGGCTGTAGTGCAAAGCCCGCCCGCCTCAGAGAGGGGTCCAGGGACACAGCCTGAGGCTCTGTCCCTGGCCCGGAGTTGAACTCAACTTCCTTCTCCGTCCTTTTGCTTCAAGGCCAATTTACAAGAGGAAAAAAAACGTAGTGGGGTGAAGGATGACCTGTAAAAAGATATGTCCCCGTCCTAACCTCCTGAACCTGTGAATGTGGACATATTTGGACAAAGAGTCTTTGCAGACGTAATTAAGGCGCTCAAGATGAGCTCACCCTGAATCATCCAGGTGGCCCTAAATCTAAGGACAAGTGTGCTCACATGACAGGCACAGAGGAGAGGCCGTGGACTCTGGAGGCCGTGATTGGTGTGAGGCAGCCACAAGTCATAGACCCCCCCGGGGCCATCAAGAGCTGGGAGGGGCAGGGAGGATTTCCTTCTAGAACCTTCAGACTATGGGAGAATAGACTTCTATTGTTTTAAGCCCCCCCAGTTTGTGGCAATTTGATATGACAGCCCTAGGAAACTCATATCATATATATCAATATATTTATACCTATATCTAAATCATCTCTATGTCTATCTATATAAAGACTTATGTCTATATATAAATAGATATAAAACAGATATTCTCCCTATGTACATATCATATATCATATAAATGAGAATATACCATCTGTCTTAGTGTTTCTCAAAGTGTGGCCCAAGGAACTCCTGCATTACAATGCCTGGGGACCCTGTAAAAAATAAAGATCCCTGGACCCACTCCCAGATCTATGGAATTCAACTCTCTGGGTGGGGCCCTCAAACTGGGAATTTTAAAGCCGATTTCCAGATGACTCTGAGGGACCTGGAGGTCTGGGACCCGGTGGTCCCTGGATACAGCTGTGAGGATGACTTGAGGGCAGGTGGGAGGAGCCTCATCTGGCGGAGGGGAGGTCACTCCTGTGACTGAGGCTGGTGTATGCAGTGAGCCAGATGCCGGGGTCAGGGAGCCCCGCCCCGCCCGGAGCCAGCTGCTCTGTGGAAGAGCCAGGAGCACACGAGGGCTGCTGTGGCTGACGCTTGCCCTGGCACGCTGGGCTGTCCAGCAGTTTCAGCAGCTGCTCTGGGTTGGGCTGCTCCGGGAATTCCGGGGCCCAGAGAAGTGGCAGGGGCTCATGTCCCAGGAGTGGGATGGGGCGGGCCGCAGGCCCATCTGGAAGTTTCCGGGCCTCAAGGAACACTTATGTAACTGTGTCAGGGGGAAGTTCGGAGGGCTAATGCTCGGGCCAAGGACAAAGTGAGTGTTCCACACACCGGGCTGGGGGGTGGGCCTGGGGCGGCACCTCCAGGCTGGTTCTGACGGCCATGGCCTGTCTTATTTCTCCAGCCCCCAGAGTGTTCCACGTCGTCAAGGGTGGAAGGGCAGAGGAGGGGACCTTGTCTCCACCAGGGTAGGGCCATCTGTTTGCTTTATCCCCCACAGTGCTCACTGCAGGGCTTAGCACATAGTAGGTGCTCAATAGACGTTTGTCGAATGAACATGTGCTTGTACGGGGTTTCTGCTGAAAGAAGGGTCTGTATGTAGCAGGGGGTTCAACTTGGGCTCCCCAGACTGGCAGCATCAGCATCACTGAGGACCTAGCAGAAGTGCAGCTTTGTGGGCGCAGCCCAGCCTCCTGGGTGGATGGAGAGCTGAGCCCGCCCTTCGGGGCTCTGATGCCCCTCAAGCGTGAGGACCACTGTGTGGTGTGGGGTCTTTAGCCTGGCTGTGTATTAGAATCATGCACGGAGCCCCAAGTATAAAACCAAAGCAAACCAAACCCACGCCCACTTCAGATGGATTGGATCCGAGTCCCTGGAGATGGGCAGGTGTTTGGACGTTTCTGGTGATTCTCCTGGGCAGCAGGGTCGAGACTGCTGGTTTGGATGAAGGGGCACACTGGGCGTGCGGAGCGATCTGGATTTGGGTTCGGACCTTGGCCCTGCCTCTTAGTAACTGGACGACTGAGGGCAAGTCACTCAAAGCTCCATGCCTCAGTTTCTTCATCTGCACACTGAGGATAGTATTGTAATAACAGTGCCTGCCCCTTAGGTGTTGTGGGAATTCGTGTGCTCATTTCTATAAAGTGCTTATGACAATGTTTGGAACACCGTGAGTAAGAAATAGAAGCTGTTATTATTGGTAGAGGAAATATTGATACTACTATTACTGTCATTGCTGTGATTAACATTACCATGATTACTATTACCACCGCCATTATTGCTAGTGCTATCATTACTACCGCTGTGACCATTAGTACTAGTATCACTACTACTATTACTACTACTAACCATTGTTACTGTGATCACTACTGCCGCTGCTACTATTACTACTATTATTTACCACTATTAATACATTATCATTACTGTGATTAGCTGCTATTGCTATGATTACTACTATTGTTATTACTAGTAGCATCACTGCTACAACCATTATTGCTACTATTACTATTATATTACTATTATTACAATTTCCATCAGTATTACTCTTGTCGTTATGTTACTACTATCATTATTATTACTGCTGTTACTATTTTTGTTAAGGTAGAACTTTGTCCTCCAGGTTTCTTTAGGGAGGGGCAGCCACCTCTCGTGCCTGCTGACTGACTTCTGGGCTAGTGAGCAGCACCTCCACAAAAAGCCCCACACTTTGCAGAACCACGGCCCGACAGGGCGGGGGGGGGCAGGGGTGGGTGGGGAGGGGGCGAGCCTTCCCGGGTTGCAGCACCCCAGAGCCCGCTCAGAGGCAGAGGGAGGCTCTGGCAATCACTGGCGGGAGGTGGTGGAGGCCCTGCCCCCTCCCTTCCGTGGTGCATCTCCTCTGAGTGCAGCTGCCTTGCTCCCCTGAGTGTTCCTGAATGTCAGGGGACCCCCACGCCATGCCCGGCCTCTCAGGCTCAGATTTTAAAAGGATCTCAGCCTATCTTTTGACCTACTGAAGAAAACAGACAGGATTTACGGTGGAGGTTTCTTCAAAGTAGTTCTCCCCAACCCAAGCCGGGGCCAGAAATGAAGCGAAAACAGAGCGTCCTTGCGGCATTTGGAGCCAGGCAGGGCAACGCCTCTCAGTTTCGGAGCGGCCGGAGTGCTGTGGGAAGGGTCGGCCGCAGCAGGCTGTGGAGGACTTTGCACATTTCTTTCAGAGAAAGGGAGAAAATATAACATGGAACTTTACAAAGATGTTTGTAATGAACTTTTAGAGTTCAGAACATAATCTGCACACCCCAGTTTAGTAAATGGAGCAAAAATGTCCTTCAGGGTTGCTTCTGGTAGTGAGGGCTGAGCCTGGCTTGGGAATCCTAGTGGAAATGGGTGGAGTTAAACCAAGGGCCACAGAGGCCCAGGACCCGGAGCTCCCTCTCCCTGGTCGCACCAGCCAGAGTCACTCTCTGGAAAACAAACAAACAAATGAAACAAAATGAAAAACTGTTTCCACAAGAGGCATGGAATTGATCAAACATGCATTTTTTTAAGTGTGGTTTTCCCCAACCATAGTACTGGTGCGTGATCATCAATGAGCACTTGGGAAATGGAGGAAAGGAGAGAGAGGAGAATCCCGGGTTCAGAGAGGACCTCTGTGAGCCTTTAGTGACTTTCCTTTCAGTTCCTCTCTGAATATTTTAAAACGCAGATAGTGCTACACTGTAGGTTACATTTTGCATTTTTTAACTTACTGTGACAAAGGTTTTTCTTTCCCCCTCTCTCCCTGACCTGGAGTTACCTGGACTGACAGATGCTGAAACCAGAAAAGTCAGTCTTCGTACTGCCTGTCACTCCCAGAACCAACAAGTAGAGACAAAGATCGAATCTTTCCGGGCACTTTATCCAGATGCTGGAGATCTGAGAGATGATGGGTTATATACCCTCAAAAACTGTCTTAACATCTTGTCTCAAGCCGACCTTTTCATAAGGAGAAGGAAAAGGTAGGGAAGGGGTTTGGGAAAAAGGTTGATCAGATAAGAGTTGCAGTCCAGCTGTGATTTTCCTAGTATTTCTTTATCTGCTGATGCAACAATTCTTTATCTGCATCACGGATGTTCCCTCCCTGGAACACAGTGGCTCAGATACCATCTCCATTGCATGCAGACCCCCGGGGCACAGAGGTTGAACGGCTCGTGACCTCCTGCAGTCACATAGGTCCTGTATTCCAGTTCCTGGAACAACAACTTTCTACATGCATGAATCACTTAGGCCTGTCGGCTGTAACTACAGTCTTTAACTCCTGAGCTTCCCTATCAGTACCACTACTTGGTCCAGCTCTACCAAGCCAGACACCCAGGAGGTGACTCTGACCCTGCTGTCTCCCTCTCCCCAAAGCCCGTGTACCCCCAAAGTCCTGTCAGAGATGCCGCCTCCAGATTCTCAACCCACCCTCTTCCCTCCATGCCAATGGCCACTACCCCAAGCTGCTGCCAGCTCCATCTCAGAGGGAAGCACTTAATATTAGCACTTAATAGTTTTTTTTATCCTCACCCGAGCATTTTTTCATTGCTTTTAGAGAGGAAGGTTGAGAAACATCGATGTGAGAAAAACATTGATCGGTTGTCTTCTGTGCATGCCCACCCCAGGGATCAGACCACAACCCCTTGGTTACAGGATACCACTCCAACCCAGTGAGCCACACCGGCCAGGGCTGAGGGAAGCACTTGAGAAATGATTGGCTGAAGGCATCTCTCAGGGTTAGTCTGCGATGCCCTGGTTTCCACCTTCTACCCTGGACCCCTTCATTCCATGTTCACAGAGTCACTGGAACAAGCTCTCAAAATGCAAGTCGGATCACACCATGCCTTCTTAAAGCCTCACGGGCTGTAGCCCAGGGCCCCTATGATCAAGAGCAGCCCCTCCTTCAGGAAGCTTCCCTGACTTCCCACAAGGACAGCCCGCTTCATGGCACCACATGGCCCCGCCACCCTGCTCACAGGCGTTTGTGGTTCCGCCGTCTGCCCTGCTCTGAATCCTGGCGCCTCTGGGAGCGCCTCTGCCTGGTACGCAGCCGGCTGAGAGATGCGCTCTGAAACCACACTGTGGATGGAGTAAACGAGGACGCTGCTGCCGCAGGCCCACAAACATGGAGCTGGAGCCGCGCTGCGGGTTCTCCCGAGCTTTGCCTTTTCGCTGGAACTTGGGATGTGCAATCAGCCAGCACAATGCCCACTTACATATCCACAGCATTTTGGCATCCACCATCCTAATGCTGGGATGGCACAGTCAGTCTGATTGTTGGCTGGGGAACTGATCTAGTTGTAGGTCTAAAGAATTTCCGGGGAAATAGCTCAGCACAAAGTGGAGACTGGAGATAGCGGTCCTCTGAAAATCCTGTCGGTTATCGATCTGTACTCCTGGCCTCCTGGGAGTGTCCTCCCCTTGCTCCCTGAGTGTGGGGGTGCAGCCGTCACATGACTGCCCTGACCTCCGCCTGCCTCCTGCAGCCATTTGCAAAGACAGCTGAATGGACTTTTCCAGGTAGCAGCCCGTGGGCTCCGTCTCCTGGACTATCCTCTGGGTTGGGTCTCGGAGCCCCTGGAGCTGAAGCAGAAACGACACAGGAAGAGCTTATTGTGGGGTGAAACGTGGAGAGTCCGAGGTCACCCCAAGCTGGGGGCCATCGCTGCTGGCACTTCGGGGTTTTCCTGCTGCAACCAGTGTCCTTTCGGTTAAAATAATAATTCTCTGACTAAAGTGGGAGGCGGTGGGGTTTGTTCCCCAGGCTTCCGGCAAGCAACAGGAGGAGAAACAAACCCACACAGCCCGGAAGGAAAGGAGTTGGCTAAATAGTAAGATTTGGACCCAGTTCCTCAGCAGCTGGGCCATGAATGGAGAGAATACCGAAGTATTTTTGCCTCCAAATGATCGTCATTCATGACCTGCATCATTTTGTCCAGCACTGAGCCAAAGTCTTGAGCATCGTTAACGTCTGTGTTTAAAAGGCAAGAAGATGGAGGTTTGGACTCAAGATCACTGGGCTCATCAGCTGCAAAGCTGGGCCTCGCTCATGCCGACTCCGTACCTGCTCCCTGAGGCCCGCAGGTGCTCCCCCGCTCCCCGCACAGTCTGGCAGCTCCAGCAGGTGGAAGACTGAGAAGCTGATCACACATGCAGAGCCTCAGCTTTTCCACCTACAAAATGGGCTAATACTACCTAACTCACAGATCTGCTGGAAACCATGTTGCCTCCTTTACCGCTTCCCCTAGCTTTTCTCCATTGCCTTCAGGCCTTGGCATAAACTTTCCACCTGGACACCTTATCAACCCCCACCTCGCTGCAGACTGAGAGGGTTCCCATAGCACCTGTGCCTCTCCCTCAGCCCCACTCCCCTCCCCTTTCACCTTTGTAATTCCTGTCCTTTGTCTGTGGGATCCCTGAGGGCAGGGGCAGGCCTGTGTCTCAGTGATCCTTGAGCCGACAGGGTCAACTCCAGTGCCTAGCTTCTGTCATCCCGCAGGTGTTTTCTCGTTATCCCCAGGGCTGGGACGCACAGGTGGGGATAGTGAGGGTGCCTGCGGCCTCTCAGACAGTCTGAGCAGTGAGCGCCCCCGTCTGTGGTCACCCCGCCAGCCCTGGGCAGGCGGACCGGCAGGGTGGCGGGGAAGCGGGATGGGGGTGGGCCCACGCGGGAGTGCCTGGGCTCGGCTGCTTACTCTTTGTTTGTTTGTTGTTATTTTTTTGGTAACTTTTTACTTTGGCATAATTTCAAACTTACAAAAAATTAGAGGAAGAATATAAAGAATTCCTTTCACCCAGACTCACCAGTCATTTACATTTTGGCCCATTTGCTTTACCATCCTTTCTCTATGCATGTGATATATTATTTATAAATATACAGATGCAAATTACAGACATCAGTCCCTTTACCCCTCAACACATCAGCATTTAGTTTCTAAGAACAGAAGATTCTTTTAACTAACAATAGCAAAATGGTCCAAATCAGGAAACTGTCCTTTTACCTAGATAGCTACTGTTACTGTATTGTAGAATTTAGTGCAGTATAATACACTGCAGCACTATTATCTGACTCAAGTCCATTTCCAAGCTTTCTCTCTCGTCCCGGCGAAGCGCCGCTGGGCCACCCCTGCTTCCCTGGGCCCGGCGTCCAGCCGATGTACTCGTCACAGCCCTTTGGTCTCGGATTCGAAACAGTCTCTCAGCCTTTGTCTCCCTTGACTTTGAAGAGCGTGCTTCTTGTTTTGGGAACGATGAAAGCCATTCTGAGCCACCTTTGGAGAATTTTGTGTGTTATGCAACAGATGCCCCCACATGTGATCACATCCTGTCACGTGGCCCCAAAGTGTGGCTGTGACCTACGGTTTTTTCTAGGTCGGGGACTCCCTCTGAGGGTGATGTGTCCTGTTGGTTAGGCGCGTGCAGTCCAACCCGACTGCTCAGGTTCAAATCCTGGCCCTGTTCTGTCCAGCCTGTGTGATCTTGGGTAAATCACTTACCCTCTCTGTGCCTCAGTTTCCTTATCTGTGAAATGGGATGATAATGGTACCCACCTGATGGGGGTTGTTATGAGGATTAACAAGTTAATGATTTATAAAGAGCTGAAAACAGTGCCTGGCACTGTGAAACAAGAATTTTTGGAATATGGTTGCTGTCTGGTTTAAATCACACAATCTTAAAGATTCAGCTTACGCCCTGGCTGGTGTGGCTCATTTGCTTAGAGTGTCGTCCTGTAACTGAAAGGCTGCAGGCTTAATTCCCAGTCAGGACACATACCTAGGTTGCAGGTTCGATCCCCCATCTGGATGCGTAGGACCCCTGGTTCAGGCACATATGGGAGGCAACCAATCAGTGCTTCTCTCTTGCATCGATGTTTCTCTCTCTCCTCTTTCCTCTCTTTCTGAAAGCAATGCAAAAAAGTCCTCGAGTGAGAATAAATACAAATTTTAAATAAAAGACGAAGCTTGCATGACACTGATTCTGGCCACAGAGTCTCAGTCACATGAAACACATTGATGCTTCTCTCCCCAACAGCCCTGCCTTTCCTCTCCCTTCAGCTCTCCCTTCACACAGCACACACGTGCACGTGTGTGTTCACACACACACGTGTACACACACGCACATGGGTGTACACATGCACACACACGGGAGGAAACACAAGAGCACCTTTCCTGTGCTGGCTTCCTAAGCCCAGGACACCAGGTAAGGGATCCCAACACTTCTGAGACCTGGGCCTGAAAGGGCTTGGTCTCCGTGTGCCTGACAGCTCGCCAGGAGAAATGGCCCCCCTTGACTTCCTTGCCTGTTTTAGCCCCCATCACTGAATAGAGGAGGCCAGGGTAAAACTTGGGAAGTGGGGGATCCCAGAAATAAATCCTCTTCTCGCAGGGCTGAGAAAGTGGAGCAGGAAGCTGCCTGCCATCCTGCCTCGTGGGTTTTCTGCCCGGGAATCACACTTCTCTCCCTCCATCGCGTGGGCCTGGGTTTACAGCCACGCATGCCCCCACCTGCGGCCCGGAGCTCCTGAGGCCGGGGCACGGCACCAGGCCTCCGCATGCGTGTCTCCAGGGCTACTCCGGTCAGCCTTGTGCTCATCCACTCCCTCGGTCCTTCCGCAGAGTTTTGGTGTACAAGCACTCTTTGTAGCTCAGCTATTTTTATAACTGTCTGCCATTACTGTGCTATTAGCAAACACATTTGCAATGCTCTCTGTGTTATTTTACTATTAGTCAGTATTTATTAAGCAGTCCAAGTGCTGTTTTAACCACTTTACACACACTGTCTCACTGATTGCTCATAACTACTCTGTGAGACAGGTGCTGCAATCATTCCCCTTGTATAGATAAGGAAATGGAGGCACAGAGAGGTTAAGGCACTTGCTCAAGGTCACACAGCTAGAAGGGACCAGACCAGGACTCTAACCTGTGGGCTCCTGGGGATGAGGCTGGGGATGAAAAAGAGTCCAGGGCAGGCTGATGATGAAAGCTGAAGGACCTGGGTCATCGGAAGATGGGGGTGCAGGGCTTTGCGAGACAGTGGAGGAAGTATCAGAGACGTGGCACACTCTGCGGGTGGGGGAGCCCATGTCAGCACCTATCGGTGTGTGTCACGTCTCTGAGGCAAGTAAGCCTCCCACTGGGGCTCAGCGAGGGAACGCAATGACTGACCAAGCTTAGCAAGTCGGGGTGGAGCTGGGCTACAGCGCAGGTTTGGGGTTCTTGCTGTGCATCTGGGTGCTGTACAAGCTAGAGCTGTGTGTCCCCAGGATAAGGCCAAGTTCACAAAGGGCTGCCAGGTCTGTGGGAAGCCTTGGCTAGGATTTGGTCCTGTCTATTGTCTGCATGACCTGGGCCAAATGATTTAATGCAGCTTCAGCTCCCTCATCTGACAAATGGGCAGAATAACAGTTCGTCGGTTGTTGCGAAGGCAGGTGCCAGGTTTTGGCAGGCCCGTTCGATCGGGAGCAGCAGACGGCGCCTCGTTTTGACATTGCCTACTGTGTGTTACCTTCCCGAAGTGAGCCGGGGAAGAACGGAGGGGTGGAGAGTGGCAGTATGGTTTGAATTAAGCTGTTTATATGTGTCCTCATCCAGTGACAAATGGCTCCAGTGACGGAGAAGCGTGGTTTCAATTTTCCATTTAGGATCAGACGTCTCATGGCTTGGCCAGCCTCCTCCGGAAGTGGGCAGGTCATCCCAGCGGCCTTGGGAGCCAGGGAAGGTAGTTCTTGACCATCACACCAGCTCCACGCCTGCCTGGGCCACCAGGCCGGCCAGGAGAGGAAGACACTCCTCACAGACCCCAGCCAGAGGCCTCTCTGGAACATTCCAAATGTCCTTGGGCACTTGGGCCCACACACCCCCCTGCCTGACAAGGCCATCTTATTTTGGGGCAAAACCACTTAGCAGGTGTCCATGCTCACCAGCACATACCTCCGTTTCCATCAACCCATTTGGACAGAGTGGGTGGTCCAGTCCAACCCCAACAGGGAGGGTGGGGCGGTACAGGCAGGTGGAAGGTAGGCTGGGCTTTTGGTAATTTCCGTCTTGATTTTCAAAGTCCTGTAGAATGCAAAGGCAAGCCAGAGGCAACTTGAGTTGGAAGGAAGCTTGACAGCAAAGGTGCTCCATGGGGAAGGCAGATCTGGGAGTCAACTCAGGGGCAGACAGGCCTGGGATGAGACCTATTTGCTACCCCTGAAGCCCCCACGTTCCTCTGAGACGTCTCTGGACGCTCGCTTCTGTGCACCAGGGCCTTCCAATTCTACATCAGAAAAACATGTCACGTGCGGGCACCCTAGCTGCAAGGGAACCTGGGAAAGCAAGTGTCAGACACTCTAAGCTTCTAGAGTAGGAGAGGCTCCATCACGTGAAATTGAGGGGCCCCTCTGGCTGCCAGCAGCACCTGGTTTTAGGCCTCTGCTCTCCTGCTGTCCAGAGAGTCTGGGTGTGGGGAAGAAGCAGCTCTTCCAAAATCGGCTGTGTGTTCCCTGAGATTTGGTTTCTGAGATGTGGGCCTCTTTTCCCTCAATTTGTTTTTCTCTGCCAGAGAGTTTTATGTCTATTTCGCTATAATTTTCACTAAAAGGAACTAGGGCTCCTTGGAGAAATGGTTGGTTCTCCAACGCAGGGACAAAGAAAGTACAAGATGAGCCGGGAACAGCTTGCTGTGCCAGGACCTTGTGCCAGAATGGATGGGGCCGCACCAAAGCACACAGAAGACCTCGGATCTGGGACGGCTTGAGCATCCACATCAAAAATGATGGCAAAGCATTGTGATCCACTGCAGAGAACGAGAATTAGGGGATGTATAATCACTTGCATGTATATACATACATATGTGATAAAATATGTAAGTTGCATATAAATATATAGCATATTTATAAAATACACGTGTGTGAATAAACAAAAGGAGAAAGGAAAACCTTTCCTTATATGACAGTGATTAATAAATGCGGAAAGCATAATGAAATTAGAGAAGTCACCACTTGGCAGACATGATAAAATAGTTTGTTTAGGCAAGAATCATCCATTGAGGCTTCAACTTGTGAAAAAATGTTATAGGGTATTGCCTACATCTCTCCATAAGGTAATTGTTTATCACAGAAAAGATAGGGGCTTCACAGTGGAGAAATCTGGCAGGCAACGCCTAATGCCGCCGGGGCAAACGGGCACGCGCCTCCTGCTGGGGTGCCCTGGGAAGCACGCTACGGCCCTTCTCTGAGAGTCCCCCCAAAACGTGTAACCTGCATCTAATAATGAAGAAACACTGGACAAACTCAATTTGCAAAATATTTGGCCATAATGTTTTTAAAAATGTCAGCACCATAAAGGGAGAACATAAAGCGAGGAGCTTGTTCGGATTCAAGGACACCACAAAGACCTGAAAACTAAATGTGATTCATGATCTGAGATTTCCTTTTGCCATGAGACATTCCTGGGACAATCGGCGAAATCTGAATAAGGCATGCAGATTAGATCACATAATGCATCCATGTTAATTACCCGATGTAGATAATTATACCAGAAAACCGTAAGAAAATGTCTCCTTATTACTGAGGGAATGTCCTCCCCCTTAGGAAAACATACACTAAAGTACTTAGAGATAAAGAGGGTCTCATGTCTGCCACTTCCTCTTAAGTAGCTTAGAAAAGAAAATAGCCCAGGAAAGGCCGGCAGTGTCACTGCCTGGGGACTCGGAGGGAAGCGCAGATGGGCGTTCCTCACAGCATTCCTGTGAAACACTTATGCCTACTCTGAAATTATGTCAAAACGAAAAGTTAAAAAACACAAAAAAGCCGGTTTAGAAACTCAGAAGCTCACATGCACCCCTTCACCCCGCTGTTCTGCTGGGGCCCCCCACCCCCGAGGGGGAAGCCAGGATAATGGCGTGAGTAGCCGTGACAACTCCCATATTTGCAGCACTTATTATGTGCCAGGCTTCCAAGCGCTTTTTAAAAAAGTGACATTCACTTTTTTGAGCCTCCTAACAACCCTATGAAGTAGCTGCTACTACTATCCCCATTTTATATGTGAGGAAACTGAGGCATAGAGAGGTTGAGCAACCCTTCCAAGGTTTTCTGGAAACCTTGTGGTAGAGCCGGGATTTGAACTCAAACCTGCAGGCTCCGAGTTCCTCTCCTGCCCCTCAGAAGGTCACATTGGGAAGATTTCAAAAGTTCCAACTATGACAGCCTGAAAAGGAAAAGTGGGACAAGGCGCTAAGGAGCTCTGGATCCAATGCCACTGTGGAGAAGGGACAAGTTTACCAACCCCTGCTCGAGAGAACAATCAACAGCGACTGACCTCGCGGTGACTCAGGTGCAGGAATGAGTTGATACATACCTATGCTGAAGCCATAAAGGGTAATATCTTCAAAATAAATGAAAGAGAGAGAAATATTGCAGACAGTTGAAAAAAGAACCAATTGGACATTCTGTACTTGACGAATTTTCTGAAATCGAAGGGAGAAAAGGAGCTGCCATATTGCTTTTCCTTTGACCATTGTTCCTCTTCTTTCCCAGAATGCACGGCAGGCTGGAGCTGAAGCGGTCGGTCGGTCAGTCGTTTCTCAACCAAGAGGACACAGGGCACGCAGAGGATGGCAGGGCAGGAAGTGGGAAGGAATCCGGTTGTCGGGGCTTCCGGAGCACTGACCCCTGGGCCTCCTCCCTTCCTCTGAGGGTGGGGCTCTGTTACATGCAGCTAAACGCATTTCTAATGGACACTTTGACAAATAAAACTGAATAGCACCTGAATTATATTCAACAAACATAATTCAATAAGCAAGCCCTCGAAAGGCATGTGTGCTTATTAAATGAGATAGCACAAGCTTGGTGCCCCTCCTGGTGCATAGCAGGCACTTTGGTGCAAGTGAATTTCTTTGCTGTCTCCCTGTGTCAGACACGGGGGCAAGGGCAGTGGGATGCAGAGGAAACACCCTTGGGACCACGGCACTAAGGGTGAAAGAAGGTGAAAGCAGGTGAGCTGGGAGCGTGCCTGCGGATGAGCTGGCCTGTTCCCGTCCAGCGTGGTGGCTGCGAGGGCACCCAGGGAGGCCTCTTGCCCACCACAGAGCCAGGCCAGGCGCTGACAGAAGGAATTGGTTTAAGGGCCCGTCTTCTTGGTTCTTGGCTGAAGGCTGCTACCAGTTCAGTTGGCTAAGATGAAAGAGTAAAAGGAATGTCATGAGGTTTTCAAAACCCGCGCCTTTGGCACCAAATTTATTTTTTTAAGGGTCTAAAAGATTTTTTAAGCCCCAGTGGCAGTCTAGGACAGGTTTGGGGTTGGTGTGAAAAATTGGAAGGAAGATGGGTAAATGAACAAACAAAAATCAACCCAATAAAACATAATGATTTTTTTGGGACCACCTACGTGGCTGTGGGGTTATTTTTTCTCTTATAGAATGAAGTTGCCATGGCTTGAGGATCTAGGATTCAACAGTTCTGTGTCACCCCTTCCCTGGGTTCCCAGGCCCCTCTGGGAAGGGCTGATGAGGGAAAGCCTTAAAGTTGACATAGTCCAAGTTTCTTCCACCTTCTGCTTGTATTCTTCCAGGAACGGGGAGCTCACTCCCTATTCACATGGGCCATTTCGTGTTTGAACACTTTTGCCAATTATAATGTTAGCAGAGGAAAAATGGCACCAGGTGTTAATCTCAGTTCAGCAACCTCAGGTCTTGAGTTTGTTGAACCAAGCTAAGAGAAAAATCCAGAGCCAAGACTCAAATTATAAAAGAGAGTTTATTTAGGAAGTCACAGAAGCAGAAGAAGTGAGCCGTAGAAGAAATGGGCTCAGAAAACAAGTTACAGCAAAAGAAGGGCCCTTGGAGCTTAGGAGAGAGAAGAAGGAAAGGGGAGGGGAGAGGAAGGGGAGAAAGAAGAGAAAGGGAAGAGAAGACAAGAGAAGAGAAGAGAACAGAAGAGAAGAGAAGAGAAGGGAATGCCCTGGGGAAAGACAGGGATGGGGAAAGGCACAGGATTGCGCCATAGAGAGCCACACTGGGTCCTCTGGCCTTTTATCTGGAGGTGTCAGAAGAGGATCTCAATAGAATATTCATCAGCTTTTCCAGATTTGCCTCCTCAGGGTCGTGGTCTCCACTGACTGTCGGGCACCAGGGTGATCAGTCAGTGCAGCTGGTCCTGATGTCAGGCAAGGCATCCCTCTCCTGGTTTTGCCACTTTTCTGGGTCTGGAGCTGAAACACAGCTGAGGCCAAGATGCCATCTCCAGGGGTTAATGCTTAAGGGAGTGGTCCATCGAGGAGGGCTCGTAGCTTTGCCTGTTGCTAGGCACCTGGGGCTCTCCGGCCTGAGGACCTCTGCACCTGGCCCATCGTTCCTGCTCTGCTATCCCCATTTAACTGCCTTCTACAATACGGTTGTTAATTGTGTTTGGTAGAAGCCTGTCTCCCTGTGACGTGCTCCGGTGGGCATTAGCTCTGCCTTGCAAAACAATGGGAGTAACCTTCTGTGGCAGCTGTGCGCACACCAAGGGCTGAGTGTGTCTCGAGTGTGACCTCATTTAATCCACATAACCACCCTGGAGTCGACACTGTTATTATCGCCCTTTTGCGGAGGAGGCCGCTGGTACTCAGAGAGGTTCAGCAACTTGGCCGGCATCACACAGCTGGTAAAGAGCTGAGCTGGGATTCAAATGAGGCTTGTCCTGTTCTGTCCCTTAACTCTTACACACGCCGCCTCTTACGGCAGCGCACCTTTATGTGTTAAAGGCAGATCTCATGGCCCCCTGGCCATCCCCATTCCACTCTAAACCTCCCTGTTCTTTCGACAAGTGCTTGTGACAGGCCTGGGATTTGGCCGTGTGTGACGAAAGGGACCTAAAGACGGGCCCTCTGCGACACCGGATTTTCTTCCCTGATACAAGAGAGAACATCATGGGAAGAAGTCCTCCCCTCCCACCTTCTTCCTGTCTCAAACACAGTGTGGGGACAGCTTGTGGCATGGCACTGTCATGACCGCAGAGGAGCGGAGAAAGGTTTGTAGAGCCAGGTGTCGTGAATCATCTCCCTGTGACTCCTGTGCTGAGGTATCAGGGTGTCTGTAGAGTGACGATTCTCCCACCAGAACAAGTACCAGACTCCCCCAGAGGCTGGTGAACACGCGGGTGCTGGGTGCCCTTCAGAGGTTCTGATTCTGTGGGTCTTGGCTGGCACCTGAGAACCTGCATTTTGAACACGTCCTGGGGCCACTAGATGAGGTTTCTGTTACCTGCAGCCAAAAGCATTCCAACTGGGGCAAACAGTCACCACGCCCCACGCATGCGCCTTGAGCACTTTTTGATCTACAGCTCACCTCATTTCATCTTCACATGGCTATGAGGTGGCAGTGATAAATTTCCACTTTCCAGATGACCAGCCTGAGGCCCAAAGAGGCAAGCTGACTTGCCGGAGCTCCCGAGCTGGTAAGAGGGCTCCCAGGTCCAGCTCCCTGCCCTTGTGTCGCCGTGTGTTGGAGCATGCTCTGTCAGCGGGTCCCCAGGCAGCGTGGCTTGGGCTCGAGGCCCCACAGCGCCCCGCCTGAAGTCACACAGCTTCCGTAGGCCTTTGCCTCATCTCAGATGAGATCTGTGGAAAGGAAGCAGCAGCCCCTCCCTGAGTCACCACGGCCTCCCTCAGGGGCCACTGCAGCTTTTACCTGATGGAGGTTTGGGGATGAGGGGTTGAGGCATAGGACCGGTGGCATCCTGGCACATCGGGACACGAGAAGGCTGAGGAAGGCTGCAGATTCTGAGGGAGGAGGGCTGGGAAGAGAGACTTCCCAGCGTCCTGGGGGAGTGGCCCATGGGGGGCCTTTCTATGAACTTGATAATGCTTTTGTCAGAAATCAGTGTTCCCCTAACTTCAGGCAATATTATCCAGTCTCTGTGATTTTGGCAACTCAGCTACATAATTGCTTACTTAATATTTTAAAACTACCATCTAAAAAGCCTTATCCATATTTATTATAGAGGAAAGTTCTCCCCACCATCAATGAAGAAGAGCAGCACTTGTCATAAATAGAGGGACTGTGTGAGGTAAAAGGTCCACCAGGTGCCCCCAAGTCCCCTGTGGGCTGCGGTGTGTTAGAACACGTGGGGACACATGGCCGCAAGTCCATGGAAAGGGGGTGGCTGCCTGGGAAGAAGGTGACTGTTATAGACTGAATTGTGTCCGCCTCCTCAAGTGCACATGTTAAAGCCCTAACCCCCCAATATGACTGTATTTGCAGATGGCACCTTCAAGGAGGCAATTGAGGTTAAATGGGGTCATAAGCATGGGACCCTGACCCAGTAGGATTGGTGGCCTTATGAGAAGAAGAGCCACCGGGGATGCATGCACACAGGGAAGGAATGCCATCGAGAAGGTGGCTGTCTATCGGCCAAGGAGAGAGGCCTCAGGGGAAACCAGCCCTGCTGCCATCTTGGTCTTGGACTTCCCGCCTCCAGAACTGGGAGAAATAAAATTCTGTTGTGTAAGCCCGTAACCGTGGTCTTCTGTTATGACAGCCCAAGCTGACGAAGACAGTGACAGAATGAGGTTGAGCCTGTCATCACTCACCACTGTGACAGGATGTGGGGACCAATAGAGTCAGCATCACCAGGAGCTCCTGCGAAATGCAGACTCTCGGGCCCCACAGAAGACCTGCTGGACCAGAATCTGCATTTGGACCAGTCCCTCCCCGCCATGTTATGCACTTCAAGACATCTTTTCCTGTTTATCAGGTGGAGGGCCCCGAAAGGCTCCGGACATACCAGCAGTAATTAGCATCTCCGCGTCCGTGTGCCACGGTCCTTCCCGGCAGAAGTGGTGTGAACAAACTAACAGCCTGCGAGGAGGTTTCAAAGGTTTTATTGCACAAACTGTTCAGATTCGTCCATAAAAGATACATCACAGAAATGTTTCAGAAATCAAACCAGTTTTATTGAAACAACAGCAATGTGGTCCCTGTTCATGCAAAGCACAATGTTCGTTTTTTTTTTACAATAAACGTTTGTACATAGGAAGTAGTAAAATACATCATTTTTCATAGAAAAAAAAGCACACATGTAAGCTGCGGGCTGAGTGAGCCTACAGACACTATGAAATGTCAGAGCACAATGGGATAGAAATGTGGAGCCAACCGGGGACCCAACTCTTCACTTGGGGGCAGGAGACCTAGACACGCCGCTGGCCCGAGGGGCCATCTTTTTATGGGTTAAGTGCCGATGGCGCAACGGGCTCTGTCAAACACAAAATTAGGGGTGGTCCCTGATTACAGGGCTTATAATTTTAGTCTTAGTTTTCATTTTCCGAAGAAAAATGATTCCAGTTTCAAAATGTTCGTGAGGATGAAAGAGACACAAGTCTGGCTCTGGGAGAGGACTTTCTGTTCCAGCGATGGCCCGCGTACCAAGGCGTGCGGGAACCCGGGGACGTAATTTCAAATGAGGGGGTCTACTCGCTCTGGAAACTCCAGATCCTGCTATGGGTGGGAGGCGGCAAAAGCAAACCCACCAACATTCCCCTGGCAGGCCGCTAATTCCCAAAGCACACCTTGCAGGCTCGATGTAGGCACAGCCACAAAAGGCTGGTGACAATAGAAGTCCAACACCTAATATCCAGAAGTTTCCAAGTACCTCAGAGTTTTGGAGGCAACCAGACACAGTGTCTGACAGGCTGAGCAAATGCCTTCGCTCTGACATTTGGGTTGAACAGTCAGAACCTGGGAATTACTGCAGGCCCGCGATGCACACAGCAAAAGCGTGGGCCCGCTCCTCTCAGTTCTGTCCAGCAAAGGGCTTCATCGCTGATGCAAACTCCCTGAAGTGGGAGGGGAGAAGCTATTGACCTTCAGTTTCTGCATTGATTAGGAATGCACTCAAGAATGCACCAGGTTTTTTATTCCCCCTGCTGATTCCTTTGCCTTTGAAATATTTTGATGAAGAGTGAAATCAAATTTGAAACTGGCATTTGCAAAAGTGATCTATCAGCCAGCCTGGTGCTGGAGGGTGGAATTTTACCTTCTGTAAAGAAACGCTATTTACAAAAGGGTATTTTATTTCACTGTGGGTTTTGGTCCGGGCTTATGAAGAACTTTTATAAAGTGATGCGAGCCAGAGAGCACCACACTCCTCGGAGCCTCCGGGACATTTGGCAAGAGTTGTTCCACAAAAACAGGAAGAGAAATCCTTCTAGAGTGTTACCCTCTCTTGTGGTTATTACGCCGCAGGACGATTTCATAACCACAGACTGTTCCTCTCCCCAGAGCTGCTAACCTCGGCGAAGAAGGCACTAAGGAATCCATTCCTCCCACTGCTCAAAAATAGGTCATCCAACAGAAGGTGAATCTGCACATTTAATGGTCATTTTTAAAAAAGCAGCAACAGAACAGCGCTTCTTGGGCTGTTCTTAGACACCTCAGTGAAACCAACAGAGACTAAGAGTTTTGTTTTTAAGTGGGCTTCAGACAGAATGGCTTGCAAAGCAAAGATCCTGGTGTGAACTATGGCACCTAAACCGCCCAGGCTGGAGGTGAGCCACGCTGGGCAGGGGTGAAGAAAGGGTCCTGGTTCATTTGTCCTCAATGAGACCAAACGTCACCGCAGCAAGCAGACAGGCTGCGGGGACGAACGGAAGGACACAGACAAGATAAATCTCTGGAGTTACTACAGAACTCTGACAAAACCAGCACTGCTGTGTAGGGAGCCAGCCTGCCAGGGCAGGAGGCCAGCCAGGATGGGGGCCAGGGCGGGGCCTGAGCCTCACTTCCCCAGCCCCCGGTTCGGCCCATTTGTCTGACCAGCAAACATTAAATTTGTTTCTCTCCATTGGTAGGGACGGACTGTGCTTTTACATTTTTTAAATGACTACCTTCCACCCCATTCCTGAAACTCCCCTGTGTGGGCTCAGTGTGCCGCCTCCCGCGCCCCAGCAGGGCTCACGCTGTGAGCTCCAGGTCTGGTGCACCCGCTGCGGGTTTGGAATCCTCTCCCCCCACAGACGCACACACGGGAAGGACCCTCTGGGGTGACTGTGCGTGCAGAGAGGGCACCAGAGGGAGCCCCCGGGCCTCAGCAGGACCAGTCACCCGTTGTCTGGCCGGGCCCTGGAGGATGCGGTGTCTCCCCGGCACAGAGATGAGACAAGGCACAGAGGATATGACATTGAACACCACTTAGAGGAAGTTTCCTGCCACTCCACATCCCCAGGCCACCCCGAAATGATAGAATAAAAATAAAAAACAAAACCCAGAAGCCCTCTGGAAGACCCCCCTTCTCCCCAGCACCAGAAGTTCACGGCCTGACAGCAAAGATCCGGAAGGCCTTTCCGTCTCGAGGGGTCCTCAAGCTGCAAAAGAAGGGAGAGGGAATGTTATCTGTAGAAGGAGGACTTTCTATAGGCACTCGAGCTGGGAAGGGAGGACCAGGTGCCCCTCCAGTCCCTGTGGTGGAAGAACCGTGGCCGAGGGACACCTCCCCACAGCTGCTGGAAAGAGAGTCTGCCCCAGCCAGGAGCAGCTGGCAAATTCCATTCTCTCTGCCTGGGTCTGAATCTAGGTCAGGGTTGTTAAGTTATTTTCTTTAAACTCCGGGATTTACTGGCCCCAGTCTGTCTGAATTGAATTCGCCCTCCAAGACTTCTGCCTGATTTTTGCTAACACCTGTCAACCCAAATAGTGGCCATCTGGCTGACCAATGAACAGGATAGCATTATAACGGAAATGCATTGCTGCTGTTCCTACAACAGACACTTTGACTGTGCTCGGACTTTATGCCCAGCACCGTGCAAAGCGCTTTCACCTCCCTCTCCAGGCAGGTGCTGTTAAGCTTCCCATTTTATTGGCAAGGAGACTGTGCCATCATCCCCACAATCCAGCTTTAAATCATTGCAATCTCTTCCCAAAGGTCTGTCATGCCCATTTATAATCAATCCCCCTCCTTCCGGGCCCTGGCAACGTCTGTCTCTACAGATTAGCCCACTCTGGGCATTCTGGGTAAATGGAGTCCTACCGTACGCGGTCTTTTCTGGCTGGCTTATTTCACCTAGCACGAAGTTTCCGAGGTTCAGTGTCGCGGGAGCACGACCGGAACGAGAAAGGAATGAAAAAGCTACTTCATTCCTGTTTGCTGCCAAATGATATTCTGTGGTAAGGATATACCATATTTTATTTACCCATTCTTCAGCTGATAGGCATTTAGACTCTTCCCACCTTCAGCTATTACAATAATGCTGCTGTGAGCGCTTGTGTGCAACTGTGTGGGCGGGCATTCATTTACAGTTCTTTTGGGTGGAGACCTGGGTGCAGAATTGCTGGGTTGTATGTTAAATGCCTGTTTAGTATTTTTAACTGCCACGCTGTTTTCCACAGCAGCTGCAGCATTTCACACCCCCAGTGGCCGTGCCCGGGGGTCCCCGTGTCTTCACACCCCTCCGACATGTGTTACTGTGTCGCGGCCATCGGTCGCGGCTCTCTGTGCCCAGATGCCTTTCTCGGGCGTTTTGTTCAACTGCATGGTATTCTATCATATTAAAGTATTATAACATACTTAATGGAGTCCTTTTTAATAGATACTTAGTTATTTCTAAGCTTTTGTTTCTGCAAACAGTGCTACAGAAAATAGCCTCATCTAAGACTTTTTGCAAATGTACAAGAGCACCCAAGGACGGGCTCCCAGAGGTGCGATTGTTGGATGGAGCGACGCGGGCACTTGCGGTCTGCACAGCTCGCCACATCACCCTCTGTGAAGGCTGTGCCCACTGACAACTCCCGTCAACCACGCGCAGGAGGCCCAAGCAACCCGCAGGCTTGCCAGCACAGCGTGTCGTCCAGCTTTCTGTTCTCAGCCGATCTAAACTAGGAATGGCATCCAAATACAGTTTTAATTCGCATTTTGCTCATTAAGAATGAGTTTGAGTATAAGATGAAAGCCCAGCTGCGATTTAAGCATGATTTCCTTAGAGCTCCTCATCCAGACAAGAGGGATCCAGGCTGGACACTGCTGGGCTAGACAGATGGCCTTGCCCTCTCAGACTGCTTGCTAAGGTCAGAAATCCTTGGGGAACACACTGCTGGGAATTCCTATCCCCCCACCCTTCCCCTGATGGCCTCGGGCTTTTGGCTACCCTGGGACTGAACTTTTGAAACATGGATCAGATAGGAGCCCTTGGCGAGATGGAGCTGTGAGGAGAGGCCAGGGCCCGGAAGCAGCAGAATGCTTGGCCCAGTGGCCTCATGTCGGCCGTCCCGCTGGACCACGCGGGGGGAGAGTGGCCATGCAGGGGCTGGATTTACTGAGTCTGCCCGGCTGGTTTCTGGAAAGCTCGGGTCCCAGGGCCCTCCTCAGCCTGCCAGGTGGCAAGATTTCCCTGGATTCTTTGCCCAAATGAATAGTCTGGGAGAGCCACCCAGAGCCACAAGGCACTTGGCTCTTCCACATGGTGGGCCAACCACACTGGGGACACTTACCAGGCTTTGTGTCCCCTCTGACTACTGCAAATTCTGTGGAGGGGGCAGTGGGTTCTCCCATTCCCAGAGCCCTAAACAACGCAGGGACCGGGGATATTCAGGCCGTCGTCCAGACAGGCACCTCGAGGTATGTGGACGTCTTCCCTGGACCTACTGCGCAGCCCTGCTGAACAACTTGCCCACCTGGGAGGCAAGAGCGGGCCTGCTGACCTGGTTGTGTATTTCTCAACACGTCACACACTGTGCCGTGGCCGCCAAAGGGGTCAGTGGGACACTGCCAGGTGTTGGTCCCATGCACTGACTCAGGCAAAGAATTCCCCCTCGGGTGGGTTGCTGGAAAAGCCTTCAGAGAGTCCATTTGCTCGTGCAGCTCCCGGAGCAGGGCGACCTGTCCTGGGAGGAGCTGAGCAGCTGTCCATGTCGTTGTTGGTGTGTTTCCCAATCTCCTTGTGAAATCTGTCTTAAGAAATGGTCCTGGTCTAAGGAAAAAAATCCTGAGCTGGTATCCATACAGAAGTCCAGCTTCTTCCTGAGACCACTCGGACAAAGCCCAGCCCCAACATCAAAAGCTCTTCCTGATGCCCCTTCCTTCCTCTGCTGTCCGTCATGCACCTGTGTGAGAGAGGAAAGGGGCCTGTCCTCTGACGTTGTCCTAATTCTGCATGGTCACCTTACAAAACTTTCAGGAAATCCTCTTCTACTATAGAAAAAAATCATTGCCTAAACAATACCACTTTGAAGCAGAGCCAACTTTGGGCCACGTGCTGACCATTCTGTTCAGGAGAGTGCTGTTGGTTTGTTTGACAGACTGAAGGGTTCCCTGAATCCAAAACGTGGTTTGCTGTGAATGGGTTGCAGATGGCCAGAGCCCTCATCTCCCTTGAGCCACCACTCTAGGGTCCCAGCAGACACTGGGGACAGAGCCACCCTCTGGCCCCTGGTTGATTTCCACAGCCCCTCTTGGGAATAGGTTCCAGGGAAATTTCTCAGCCCTGGGCTCTGTGCAGAGGGTGGATGGGGTTCCCCCTAAGCAAAGGGAAGGCAGGGCATAGCCACACCCAGATGTCTACACATCTGCTGCAGCCATATCCCCAAGGAGGCGCCTCTGGACAGCGAGACAGGGTACTGCTTGATGTGCTCTGCTCTCCGCACCTCCCTCCACAATAGGAACGCCCTGTGCCCTGCTGCTAGTCATTCCTGCATCGTGGGACCCCCGACTAGATGATAAGCCCCCTGCGGGCAGAGGTCAGGCTGGGTTTCCTGCTGGGTCCCGGTGCCTGGGATGTGGTAAGGCCTCGCCAAGCGCAATGCGTCTAATGGGTGTGTGCATGTTGGAAGGGTGGGCGCAAGGAGGAACGAGTGAATTCCTGTGAGATGCCTTCCTCCTGGTCCTGAAAGGTAATCTGTGCAGGTTGTTTCTTTTTTTTTTTTTTTTTGATTTTTTTTTTTAAATTTATTTATTTATTTTACAGAGAGGGGAAGGGAGGGAGAAAGAGAGGGAGAAACAGCAATGTATGGTTGCCTCTCACATGGCCCTCACTGGGGACCCGGCCCGCAACCCAGGCATGTGCCCTGACGGGGAATCGAACTGGGACCCTCTGGTTCCCAGCCCGCGCTCTATCCACTGAGCTACACCCGCCAGGGCTTGTGCAGGTTGTTTCTTGCCATCAAGTTACTTGAACCTGTGTGGTTTGTAACAGACCTGAGGAGTTACGTCACAGAAGGAAGGGCCACCGATTTTATTGGATGCTGACTAGGAGTCACCAGTAGGCGCTCTGCACAGTGTCTCATTTCAACTGTGGCAACCATTCGCTAGATGAGGGGCTGAGGCTCAGGGAGACTGCCTACCCAAGGACAAAGAGTGCAGCAGGGTCGAGATGCCACCGGCCCGCCCCACGTGCCCACCTGGCCTGGCCTCTGCCTGCTGCGTGTGTGGGTGGACTTTGTCATCGGGGCCGTGGGCCCCGGCGCAGGGCCTGGCACACCTTATGCAGTACATGAATGACTCTCAATGGCAAAATATGCGAATCATGTGCAGGGCTGACTCTGTGTACCGCGGACACGGTCACCTTCCCTCCCCCTTGCAGCAGCGGCTGCCACCCTCCAGTGTGCGCCAGGACCCCGGAGGGCGTGCCACACGCAGCCAGCCGAGCCCACTGGGGAGCCCTGACTCAGCAGGTCTGAGGTGGCCCCAGGATCTGCTTTTCTAACGAGCACCTGGTTGATTGGGCTGCTGCTGGCCCGGAGAGCCCACGACGGGATCCCCCAAACCTCACCATCACTCAGGGGGCAGAAGCTATCATTTTCCCCTTTACAGGTGAGGAAACTGAGGCACAGAAAGATGGAGCAACCCACTCAAGCAGCATCCATTGTGGCGACGCTGCCAGAAACTCACACCTCTCTGAATAGGGCCGCAGCCACATCCGCCTGGGAAAGGCTGCCTGGAAGAGACTCCTAATGACTGTGATGCAGCGGGTCCCTTGGGAAGAGAGAAAGACCGGACTCCCTGGGGCGGAGGGTTGTGTAACAGTGGGAAAGAAGCCAATTCTGGGACCCCCTCTCTGTATCCTGCCCTCCCCAGACACCCACCTGTGGGGGCTACACAATAAGCCCTTGTCGTGGCCCTGGGGGCCGCCGGTATGCCCTCGGGGATGGTGCAGGCAGAGAACAAAGGCCGACCTACCACGACTGTTTCTCTTAAAATGCTCAACAGATTGGTGCCCTGGGATTTCTTTCCAGCCCGGCCAGGAAATTCCACCTCATCAGCTGCTTCATTTCCCTCCCATTAAATCAACGGAATTTCCCTTCATTAAGCTTTTCCCAAACAAAGGCTGCAAATGTTGGGGGAGAAACTGCATGAGCAGTTCGCTCTAGCTGTTCGGGCTGATGGCAATGACGGCGCAGGGGCCCCTGGGAAGAAATGCGTGTGATTAGCATCCCTAGATTTTACCAGGTCTTCACACCTTCCAGAGGCTCCAAAGTGCTCTGGGAGGACGGGAAGGTGAGAGCAGGCACCAAGGTCCACGGAGCCACGAAAGCTGAAACCTCAAGGGGCCTCGGCATGTTCTGTGTTCTCGACTCTATGCCTTTTCTAAAGAGGGCCCCTCAAATGTAGCCTTCAGCACTCCCCTCTGTTATGGGCTGAACGGTGTCCCCTCCCCAATTCACACTCTGAAGTTCCAGCCCCTGGCACCCTCAGAATGTGATGGTATTTGGAGATGGGGCCTCTGAAGAGGTAATTAAATTAAAACGAGGCCACGAGGGTGGGCCCTGACCCAGTAGGACGGATGTCCTCATACAAGGAGCTGGGCATCGTCGCAACGAGTGCCCCTGCTGCCCTGCGAGGTGGACACTCTCATCATCCCTGCATCTCAGGGGAGGGAACCGAGGGCCGCTCGCTCACGGTCACGGAGCCGGCAAGACGCAGAGCCCGGGTCTGCTGGACTCCTGAGCCTCGGCTCTTATTTGTGTAACGATATGTAACTGCACTATTATGTAGCCAATATAACCACTGTTAACTGTAACTTGACCCCACTGTTTTGTGGGTGAAGGTGGGGGCCTCTGGGAAGTGGGGGTGGGGGGCAGGCACACACACACGTAGAAAAGGGACCAGAGGGACAGACACCAAAAATCTGATGGTAACTCCCCCAGTTGACAGGTTATGGATGATTGTTTTTCTATGGACTCATCTGATGTTTCCAAATTTTCTAAAAAATCATGTATTGGCAATAGAAAGAAAAAAGTTCTTATTTTGAAAAAAGAAAAAGGAAGAGGAGAGAACAGACTTCTCCTGGGTGTTCTGGTAAGAATCAACACGAGTCTGCCCAAGTTGCATTTTAAAGGGCACCGTCATGGTTCCTCCTGCCGCCGCCCCCCGCCCCCCGGCGCCCCACCCCCCGCGTCGCCCCGCCAGCCCCGAGTGCCGAGCACTGGGGCGCACAGCCTACCTCTCAGACTGGACCCCGTTCCTGAGCGAGCCCACGTACGTCTTCTTCTTATCCACAGGCATCACGTCCACGTAGCCCCCGCGCTCATCCCTGACGACCCCCGCGTGCACGGCGGTCTTGCAGACGCTCGAGGTCTGAAAGCACAGGATGGGCTGTGACCAACGTCAAGGAAGCCAGGCTACTGCAGGGAAGCCCGCCTCCCACTTGGTGGCCAGGTTGGCGGGGGTTTGGCCACGGCAACCCCAAGGACACGGCCGTCGCCACCTTAATTCCTCAGCGGTCTCTCCAGAGAGACCTGGCTGCATTCATTCCTTCGTTCATTCAACAGACATTCTCTGAGCACCCGCTCTGTGCTGAGCACTGCCCTAGGTACTGGGGGATTCCACAGGGAACAGAAAAAGACCTTGCCCACTCAGAGTGGAGGGAGACAGACAAGTAGACAGGTACTAATGCAAGTAACTCAGGCTATGAAAGCACAAATCAGATCATGAGATAAAATGACTGAGCTGAGGATCAATTTTAGAACAGCTAATTGGGGAAGATTGTTCTTGATGTAACATTTGAACTTAGATCTGAGTTACAAAAAGGAACCAGCTACAGCCATGGGAATATCTCTGGGTGGCAGAGCATCCCAAGCCGAGGAAGCAGGTTGTGCAAAGGCCCTGGGGCCCTGTCCAAAGAACAAAAAGGACCGGGGAGGCTGAGTCAGGCAGGAGCGGTGGGGGAGGTGAGCAGGGGCCAGTCACTTGGGGCTGTGAAGACCACAGTGGGGGTCCGAATTTATTCTAGGTGCCAAGGGAGCTGCTGGGGTTCAAGCAGGGGCAGGGCGTACTGTTTTCTCAATTTATCACGTAGTCCCATTCCTGGATAATAAAAGCCTTGAGTTAGCCATTCATTAGGACCTTAACTTATCCAATAGAAAAATGGGTGGGTTGTCTGAGGGTAAGGAATCAACATTTCTCAAGTTCATTCAGGGGCAGGGTGGCTGGTGTTTGCTGAAGACGTGGGCTCCGAGGCCCCGCCCCGGCCTGCAGATTCAGAGTCCCCGGGACAGGGGCCCTGTGACTCTGGTGCTCACTCAAGGTGCAGGCCCAGGGAGGTAGCACCCTCGTGCCTCTTCTGTGACCCTGTCATCTGGCCTGTGCTACATCCCCACCCCAGCCTCGGCAGTGGGTCCCCATCTTCACAGTGACTCAGCCACCTGTAGCATCTGATGACAGTGCCGAGATCCCCCACCCCTCCCAGACCCACTGAATTCAGTTGCTATGGGCTGAAGCTCAAGTCTCAGTATTTGAAACATTATGTTAACTTTTGGAAAGTGAGGGATACCTGTTTACAGAAAATAGAGTCACCCACTGAATGGCCCCAGTGACACCTAATGACGGGCTCCACCAGGTTCATTGAGTCGGCGGCTTGGTCTAGCCCAGCCATTTGCCAACTTAAAGACAAAACGTCAGACCCAGGGCGGGAGGACTGACTCCGGGCCCGCCTTCACGCACGGCCTAGTGACCTGTGGCCATCACGGGGGGCTTTGCCGGTGGGCTCCATGTGTGTTGACGGTGGACAGGGTCAGGGTAGACGGGGCAGGTTGGCTGTGCTTTATGTCATCCTGTGTGGTATGTGGAGTGGGGGACAGAGGCCTCTGTCAACTGTGTCCTGTCTGGGAAAACTGAAACATGGCCGAGGCATGGGTCACTCAGCGGGAGGGTGGGTCTGGGCTCTGCGGTCTCTTCATGTCACCCCTCTGCACAGTAACCACCCGTAATCCCCTGCGGGTAACCAAGCTGCCAACAGCTGGCTAACCAAGCTAGCACCCCCTTCATGAAGAGAGAGAGAGTGGAGAAGACAAATCCGGTAGGATGCCACTCACAGGAGGAATTGAGAGGAGTTGGCTTCCCAGAAACAGAACGCAGGACGCAGATCGCAGGGGCTGGGGGAGGGGGCCTAGGAGCTGCTGCTCAGCGGGAGCAGTGTCGGATCCCGGAGACGAAAAACCAGAGGCCCGCTACCCAACAACGGGAATGCACGCAACGCTACTGGAACTGCGCTCTAAACGCGGCAAAGGGGAAGTTTCATGGTGTGTATCGTTTACCACGACAAGAGAAAGAAGTAAAGAGAGAGGGAGAGAGGGAGAGAGGGAGGGGGAGAGGGGGAGACAAAGAATGCTATACTGAAGCCTAGATTAGAATGTTTTCTAGAAGTAACCAGTACACCCCGGAAAGTGGTGAGCCAGCCCCTGTCCCCCTGGCACAGCCCTCCAAGTTCCTTTGTCCCCCTGTCCTTACCACTGTCCCTGGCCTCTCTGTGTTCGGAAAATGTACCCTGAGCTGCCCTTTGAATGGGACAAGCAACCCATCTAACAGGGTCCTAATACCAGACACAAGAAAAGGGAAGAAAGTGGGCTCTCTGAAAATTTGAAACGTCACCGAGCGTGTTACTGCTCAGGACCCGCAGCCCCTTGGAGAGCTGCAGCGGGCCCTCTCCAGGGACGGCCCTCCAGCTCCGCCCCTGGCGCACAGGGCCATGCCAGGAAGTTGCTGCTTTTGCACAAGAAGAAAAGTGCTTCATAGCAGAAGACTGCCCTCCCTGCCTGCTCCCTGGAAGGCTAGCATTGCTGTTGAAACGAGGGGAGCCTCGCTCTGACCCGTGTGGCTCAGTCAGTTGGGCATCGTCCCGCAAAGCAAAAGTTTGTGGGTTTGGTCCGGGTCGGGATGCGTACGAGAGGCGACAGATGGATGCTTCCTCCCTCCCTTCCCCATGCACTAAAAATAAATAAATAAAATCTTTTAAAAATGTTTAAAAAGGTAGAGAGCCTCAGAACAGCTTGCCCATTCATACTAGTGCCGGAGAACCGGATTTCTTGACTGATTCACCTGAAGTTCAGATTTTTAAATCCTGCATTAACGCATCTCATCTTCTTCAACAAATAAACAGATGAGGGTGGGGCCCCTCAGCCTGAAGTGGCCTCCAAGGGGTCTGCGAGGCCTCGGAGCTGCAGGCAGCACTCTGGGAGCCTGGAGGGTCAGCGAGCACTTCCCTGGTTTAGTGCTGAGGGCCAGAGCCCCCTCAGCCCCAGGCCCTGCCCAGGGAGCCACGCACTCCTGACTAGCTGTTGCCAAGAAGCAGTGTGCCTTGGTGCTGCACCCTCTGCGACAGTCCTTTGTCTCCCGCTCCCAGAACATTTCTGGATGCCAGTAGCACAGTAGTTTTCTGCGAGAACATCAAGCCAAGGGCCACGCCCGCACGAACCTCACACCCGGCCAGATCTCTCTCCCCGGATTCTCCGAGTGTTCATCCCTTATCAACACCCACATCTCCAACCCTGACAGCGGGCGAGCTTTTTTCTTCCCTTTCATCCCCTCCTTCTCCCACACCTCTCTTCTCGCTGAGCCGCCACCCAGCGGCAGGGGGTCTGTCTTCTCTTCTCAGGGCCCCACGCGACGTGGGCATCTCCACGTTTGTAATCGACTGCTATCCGCAGAGATTCGGTCTCAGTGAGGTTGGAATCCACTCCTGCCTCCACCCCTTGTTGCCTGTGTGGCCTTGGATCACCATTTGAAGGCCCAGGGTCTCTATTTGCTTTCTTTTTTAAGATTTTACTTATTTATTTTTAGAGAGAGGGAGGGAGAAAGAATGGGAGAGAAACATCTATCAGTTGCCTCTTGTGCACCCCCAACTGGAAGCCTGGCCCATAACCCAGGCCTGTGCCCTGCCTGGAAATCGAACCACACCCTTTCGGTTCGCAGGCCGGCACTCAACCCACTGAGCCACCCCAGCCAGGGCAGCTATTTTCTAATACAAAGTGGGGACCATCCCAGCTAACACTTTTGAGCATTACCAAGGCAGGCCCATTCTAAGCATCCCACATGCATTGATACAGTCATCTCCCAATGACCCTGCAATGTAGGTATTATTATTACCTCCTCTCAACAAACGGGCAGGCTGAGGTTCAGGGAGGTTAAGTGGCCTGCCCAAAGTCACTCAGCTGGCAAAAAGCAGAGAGAGCCCTGGCTGCCGCCCAGAGCCAGCAAGCTACACACGACATAAAGGGCTCTTGTGAAGATTGGGTAAGATCAGCGGCCGAATGCAGGCTTACACACAGTAAGTGCTCAAGGGATGTCAGTTAACAAAACAAACACTACCACCATACTCATCACTGTCACTGTCACCACTGTTGAAAATTCTCAAGGAACTGCCATCCCTAAGCCAGTGGTCCTCAAAGTGTAGTCCTGGACCAGCAGCGGGAGCGTCACTGGGGACCTTGTTGGAAATGCGGATGCTCTGGCTCTACCCCAGACCCACTGAGTCAGAAATGCTGAGGGTGGGGCCTGGAAATCTGTTTGAACAAGCCCTACAGGGGATTCTGATGAGTATACAACTAAGAGAATTAATCCAGCCACCAAGGGAGACAGGAAGGACAGACATGAAAACTGAGGTTTGGGAGAGGCTGGACTTGCCTACCATCCTCCAACTGGTAAATGTCACAGGTGGGGCTTGAACTCGTGTCTTCTGACCCAGACTTTGCTCTTTGGGCTACACCCTGATGCTTCCCCTGCCTACAACTCACCACAAAGTGAGGGGTCTGCCAAGTAATGCACTCTGGGTGAGCAGGCAAGGACTGCAGCACTATTAGGCCCTTCGAAGATCTGGAGACAACTCTCCCAAAATAAATCTCTTAGCTAAACAGACATTTTCCAAAAGGCATCATCATTTCCCAGAATACAGAGTGACCTAGAAACCAAAGCCAGAAAAGGACCTCTGTAACGGGGGTAGCTTTCTTCTTTCCCTTCTTCCTTCTCCCGCCCCCCACCCCCGCCTGTCTCCTCTTCTCTTTTTCTTTCTCCCTTTCTTCCTTCCTTCTTTTACTTTCTGAGAATGTTTAAGCATTGACTGCTGTAGTATCTTCATTTGTTTATTCTTTCAACAATGTTAATTGAACACTTGTTGTGCGCCAGGCCCTGTCATGGGCACTGTGGTTCCAAAACTTCAAAATGCAAGCGAATGAGTTGTTAAAGACTTCACACAGCTTTTCACCCACGTGCCTATTCCCAGTGGTGTAAGTAGGAGCGCAGGTACGCTCAAGCAAGGCAGAACAGAGCACGGAATGAACAGAGCCTCAGGCAAGACACACCTTCACTGGCATCTCACCGTTGCCATGTACTAGCTTGTGTGATTTGGGGCAGGTTTTTGGAGCCTTACTTTCCTTTTCTGTAAGATGGGGATAACAAAACCTAGAGATGGTATTTTTAAAGAGCTTAAAACACAGTGAAAGGCAGCTTTATGTTATTACTAAATATCCGTCGAGTTCTTGCATTTCTAACTTTTGGGGGGATTGTTTTATATATTTAGCTGCTATGTTGTTTGGTGCATATAGATTTAGTTTTCATATCTTCATAGGTATGATACTTTTGTCTCGTTGTATAATTAATTGTGTTGTTCCATTCAGTATGCTTAACCTTCAATTCCACCTTATAGGACAGAAATATTGCCATTCCTACTTTATTTATTTGCTTCTTTGTATTTGGCTGGAATCACTTGATCCTTCTCTTTATTTTTAAATCATTTAAAAGTCCAAGTCTCTGTCTGTTAATAGTAGACTTTGCTTCAAACATTTAGTATTACAATTGACATAACTTTACTCCTTTATTAAACTTTTTGAACTTGATTTTGGCTAAACAGCTTTTGAGGGAAAAAAATGACTCATTTAAAGAGGAAAAAAAAGATGGGGGAAAAGGTTAGCCATGAGGGTGTTTTGACCTCACAGAACTCAGTGTTCTCACATTTACAGGAATCGGGAACAAATGAAGGCAGATGGAGGCAACGGTGGTGATGGTGAGTGAGATAAGCCACAAAAATAAAGGTGGAGTAAAAATGCCAGCTAGGGATGAGTGATGCTAATCTAATCATGGAAATTTAGATCTAGAAGATTCCCTGGGCTAGAAAATTAGAAAATCCCAGCTGACTCATTTAACAGTGAAGTAAATGACTTGGCAAGATCACACAGATTGTTGGACAGAACAGTGACCATGTTCACATCTTCTGGGTCTCCATGTCCCTAACCCTCCTGCCCAGCTGAAGGGAACAGACTATGTTCTGGAAGATTTACTTAAGAAAAATCAGGCTAAAGCTTCCTTGATAAAGTTAGGAGGGAAATATGTAAGAACAGGCTCCAATATAATAAGAATGGTTATTAAGAAGAAGAAAATCAGTGTAATTTGTATTTTTTTCTATGTCCTTGTAGTTAAGTATGTACATAGCCTAAAAGAAATGCAGTGAGTAGATTGGACCAGTATCTCTAAATGCATCAGGAGAGCTGGAAAGGTCATTAAATATCTGGGGAAATAAAATATGTGACACATGAAAGTTTTCACGTTAAAAATGCTTGTCAATGGGGAAGCAGGATTCAATATACCAAATTATGAAAACATTTGCATAAGATGAGGCACACCTGCATCTGTACTCATAAGCATACACAGGTAGTAGTACAAATAGTTCTATAAATGGAAAACTAGGGCAATAGTTGCAGAAATAACTGGTCTAAATTTAGTTGGAGGTACAGGAATGAGATCTCGGGTTTCTGGTATCCAGACCTTGGGATGTGGTTTCTGAGGTCTTAACAGGCTTTGAGAGGTGGCCACTGAAAGTGCCAGCATACTCACGTCTGCGTAGATGTTGGTTCCAAACACAGGAGCCCAGTAGGACGGCTCGTCTTTGCAGTGTGCCGGACAATGGACTCTGGAAAACAGGAAGCATTTGTGTGATGGTTATGAGAAGCAGCTGGCCCTCTTTATTTGAATTTCAAGATTTAAGTTCTTAGATGAAAGGAAACCACCACACTGTTTACTCTTTAAGAAAAAAAAATTCTTCTCCTGTTCTAGCAGCGGTAAAGATATTTTTCCTTATTAAATAGTTAATACGGAATTTTTAAACGCCATACAAAAAGACACAAGCAAACGACAAGGTGAAGGGGAATAACTACCTAGGAGAGGTGAGTATGAGATTGTAAAATGTTTACCTCCCACTCTTGGGTGTTGGCCAGTTCATGCTGTGGATATATTATGGAGATTATAATCAATAGACCTTTTTAAAGGCCACTTCCCTGTATGGGGGAGGAAAGGGTGGAGGGCCCTCACCTCAGTGAGTCACAGAATATTCCAGGGAGGGGGCGCTGATAACCGGAGGTGCAAAGGGGTTAGATCACAGCTCTGTCAGTTACCACATCCCTGCCATCAGCACAATGGAGATGAGAAGAATGCCTCAAACTGGAAATGGGTGGGCCCAGGAAAAGGCATGAACTTTACTGAAGAAAAGGTCTTTTGTCTTTATCTGGAACAGTGCACCAAGGGCTGGGGCCGGGATCAAGGAACCAAAATGGCGCCCGGAAGCCATCTGGCCTCAAGACAGACAGGACTTGGGGAGGGAAGAAAGCCAGGCAAAAGGATTGAGAAATGGAAACGGTGCAGGGAGGGGGCAGGGGTGAGCAGAGAGAAAGAGAATGTGTATGTGAGAGATTGAAAAAAAAAAGAAAACAAAATTTAGGTAAGAATGAACATTGTTTCCTTGACCTTCTAGAATGGCAGGTCAAAAACCTAGATTTTAGATACTGGTACTATGTCAAGTTTTTCTTTTTGTTTTTGTTGAAATTATTTCCTTCAGCTTCTCTTTAATATTTGGGGAAGTCTACTAAAAGGTCGTCATCTGCACTTGAACATTTGGGGAGGGGTCATCGAGGCAGTGGGGGGGGCAATGCTTCCAGATGAAGGCAAGAGCCAAGGGGAGTCAGGGACGCCCTGTCCAGTCTCCTCCCCCTCATGGGCTCCCTCCCGGGGCTATTATCTGCTCACACCTCTGGGGTTTCCACCTATTAGCTTTAAGATCAGTCTCTCCCTTAGATAATCTAGAAGCTTCCAGGCCCAGGATTAGGGTTCACTGGGTGCTACATACCGCACCCAGCTTTTGAGAGGACTTAAGGGCTACTTCGGAGACAAATGCTATGAGGACACTATTTTATGTTACGATGCATCATCCTCTAAAATCAGCCAAGAAAGATTTGAAAGATGCATGTAAAACTTAGTCCTTAAACAAATGGTGGTAGTTCCACAGAATGGAACAGCACATGGTGACATGAAAGAGTAAACCAGGTACTCTCCACAACATGAATGAATCTTAAAGGCATGCAGAGAGAAAGGAGCTCGACAGGAAAGTCTACATACTGCGCTGGCTCCATCTATATAAAATCCCAGAAAAGGAAAATCAGAGGGACAGAAAGTAGATCAGTGGTTGGTGAGGAAGTGGGTGGGGGTGGAGGGGGAGGGACAGACCGCAGGGAACATTCTAGGGTGAAGAGAATGCTCTCCACCTTGACTGTGGCTGTGGCTGCATGACTGTGCGCATTTGTCAAAACACATTGATTTCTAAACTTACGTGTACAGTGGGTGAATTTTATTGTGTGCAAATGATACCTCAAAAACTGGGTTTTAATAAGCTATTCCTAAAGTTAGCCATAGAAAATGTCACAGATCTGGTAGAAGAATCAACGAGCTGATTTAAATGGGGAAAGCAGCACAAAGCTTCCAGAGTTCTAGAATGATCTCCGAGACCAAAAATGACAAATCCTGAGGTCAGTCTGAGCGGGCTGGGAGGAGCTGTGTGGCAAATGAAGTCAATGCTGCAATGGTAAGGACTCTGTCCAGTGAGTGGAAGCTACATCAGGTGGACAGAATCCTTCTCAGCTAAGTTCCCAGAGCAGGGTTCCAGGGACCAGCTGCCCACTGGCCTCACCCCATAGCAGCTAAACAGGCTGGCCCCTCTGGCCCACTCCCGAAGATTCAGCTTTCAGTGCTCCCCAGGAATTTGCGCTTTTAATGTCCCTCAGGCTATTCCAGTGTGCAACCAGGGTTGAGAACCAGCGGCCTCAGGGAAGGTCTAGTGGACTCTTGACTTTGAACATGAATTGACTGATTTCCGCTGGACTTCACTGCCACGAGATGACCCGCAACCCAGCACAGCGCCTTCTCTCAGCCCCCATGTTTGCAAAGCCAGATGCCAGTGAGACTTACCTTGGGCAGTGGGTCCCTGGCTTCTCAAATGGGCAGAGCTGAGCGACGGTGGTGTAACAGTCCAGGTCTTGCACTGTGAACAGGAGCCATCAGGAGAGGGTCAGAGGATGGGCAAGCCCGGGCCTTGCACTACTGGCCCATTCATCAGGCTGCTGGACAACTGGGTCCTGGGGGTTCACGGAGCTGTCCACTAGAGCTGGGGTAAGAGCCCGGCAGGTATCAGCCCCAGTGCTCCGGGCACTCCACCCGTCTCCACTCAAGGGGCGAGACGAAACCGTGCCTGAGCGTGTTTACTGGCCGAGGAGGCTACTGGCCACACAGCTTCCCTGTGGGTTGACAATACTTTTTACTTGCATGGTGCTTTTTGATTTTGAAACCTTTCTCCTACTTCATCGGGTCAGAGCCTTGTGGCAGGTCTTATTCTACTTAGACAGATGAGAGAATTGAGTTCAGAAAAGCTGAGACCTCCAAGGACCCGGGTGAGGGCCCAGGTTTCCAATTCCCAACCTAGAGCTCTTCCAAAGGAGGCCGGTGACTCTTTTCTCAAAAGTCATGCGTTGTGTTTAAACAACAGATGTGAGAAAGCGGTTCTAATACTGGCCACCTGCTGTCTCTGACAGCACGTACTCATCTAGTCCAGAGCGGGGACACTCTTTCTTAAAAGAACAGAGAGTAAGTACTTCCAGTTTGGTGGGCCCAACAGTTTCTGCTGCAAAGAAACCGGCCACGGATGCCTACAGGAATGGGCATAGCTGTGTGCCAATAAAACCTAGTATGCATGAACAACCGCAGGAAGGAAGGGTTTGGTCTGAAGGAGGTAGTGACTACCGCATGCTCCCCCATGGGTGCACCCCACCCTACCAAACGAACATACCCATTGCCCTCTTGTCCATGGCAGACATTAGTAATCTATCAAGCTCTATTTTCTGCTCAGCCCAGAATGAGGCCTCAGCATCCATCCCAACACATTGTTCTAGGTAGCCACTGTCAATCAATAGAAATGCCACCTCCCTATGCCACCTATTGGCTGCTGGAGACCCAGGTATTGGTATTTCTGTGACATTTGGCTGGAGTGCCAGGCCTGTGTTTCTGATTTAACACTCTAGGGAGGGCCAATGCCAAGTTCAGATATGTTTAGGAACTAGTTAGAGAATTGGTGACCTCAGGAACCTCTTTAAAAGGCCTTTACAATGTTAGAACAGCAATGTTAGCAGGCAAGATAAACATTACATCAACAACTAAGGGCAATGAAATTTCCAGGGAAATCCAAGACAGCCCACACATTATGGTCACGTTAAAAAAAAAAAATGAGACCGCCAGCTTACCTTTTACTTTTGACACCGTGAATGAGCTGGACGCCTTGTATTTACTATAAAAGGAAACATTAGGTAAATGTAAACAGAATGGCTTCTACAAATGCGCACTTTCTCCTGCATTTATTTTATTTACAGCCTCAATTTAACGTTTTTCTGCTTTTCTCCCACCAGCCTGAAAGTCCTTAGAACATCTGGAGCAGGATCTAGAATGAGGACTTTCTAGGGGTCGGCTCATTAACTTCTCTGTGCCAAGGACCCCTCTGGTGGCCTGATGATGCCTATGGACTCCTTCTCAGAGTGACAATTGCTAAATGCATATGATAAAAGAAAAGATTAAAAGAAAATCAGTTATTATTAATATCACTATCGAAGTATTAAAATAAACAAGCATTTGAATAATAGCTACATTTCTTTACTAATGCGTAAGAACAGTCTGGAGGTGGGTCTTCTAGCTGTTGTCATTCCAGGGCCAGGACGGAAGGGACAGCGTGTGCAGATGCCTGCAGCGTGTCGGCGTCTGCCAGTGCGAGCGCCCCCAGCCCTGCTAGCGCTACGCTGATTTGGGGCCAGCATTCAGAATGGAAGGAAATGCCACATTTCAATCAGCGGTTAGTGAAAATAAAGCTTCGATTTGCTTTATGTTGATGTTCGCATTCTCTGAACTCGAGAAGGTGAAGAACCCACTTTAGGTGCAAAGCTGGGCATTGAAAGGGACCAGAGTGGCTCTAGGACACGTGTCCCAGGCAACGCAGGGTCTGAACGTGGTCAAGCCCACAGCTCTGTCCTGCTTGTGCTGAGCTTTGTCATGGCCAGCACTGAGGTCACCCAGCCAGCATATCTCTGTGAGTGTCTTCTCTTCGGCTTACAATGCCTTGTTCTTTGTTGTTTGTTTGTTTGTTTGTTTGTTTGTTGGTGTGTTTACCCAACCCCCAGGCCACCCGGTCTAAGACACAGAGAGAGTGCTCCCACGCTCTCTGAAGAGCCAGGCCTTTGAGGGCATGACTCATGCTGTTTTTGAAACGTTCAGAGTGGCCTTGCAATTCGGATGGGACGTGCTGTCTTGGAACAATAACACGAGCGTTTGCGCAGTGATTCCTTGTCCCAGACCCTGGGGAAGGCACTGGCACGGGGATCCTGACACACTGTGCCATCGTGGATTTGCAGGGTGTCAGCCCTGCATCCTGTCACAGTCCTCTTTTACAAATGAGGGTGCTGCCACCCAGAAGGGATGAAGAAGCCGGCCAAGGTCATGTACAGAAAGAAGCAGAGCCAGGTCTGTTTGACCCCATGACCCCCATTGGGCAGTGTGATCCCGGGTCACTTTAGCCTCTGATTCCATAGACATGGCCTACTCACCGCCCCCCAAAAGTCAGAAAGGCAAGGACTGCCTGGCCCATTAACCAGCCACACACCTTATGTGAAAAACATGATCTTGCAAAAAGAAAGTTAGTATGTTTAACAAATGAAAAGCCTTGTTCTTAGTAAGTAAGAGAAAGCGTTAATCTAGAATTAGCCAGAAACTCAAAGATACTATCAGCTGTTACTGATAACGTGTCTGGTGAGTTCTCAGGGACCAGGACAAAGCAGAAGCTGAAACTCAACCAAATTACAGGGGGACGTGGGGGGAGAGAGAGAGAGAACCACCAGAAAGAAATATGCTGAATTGCCTACGGAGCAATTTCTGAGGCACAGGATTAAGGTCAGCTCTATCTTTTCCCCTGGTTCTTTATATTGTTCAGTACTTTTCAAAGTTTCAGCAATACTTTCGTAACTAGAAAAACTGTTAAGGAACTCCGGTCACAGAATAGTTACCTCAAAGACTCCATGCCGTTTCTCTCAGACTTGACGAAAAAGGGGACCCTCCCGTTCCTGGTGATGTCCACCAGGCCTCCTCTGTTGTCTAAGATCCCGTAGTGAATGGCAGCCCGGCAGATGCTGGAGGCCTGGGGGCAGGGGAGCAGGGAGGAAGACGTAAACAGATCTGAAGTAATCTTTGTGAGGCTCTTTATCAGCAACACCCAAGATGTTTGTCTTCAACCCGCAAGAAGCCAAAAAGTTGGGCCAAAGTTCACCCCACCTCTGACTCTGCCTCTCTCTAGAATGCCTCTTTGTTCCTGGGGTTGCTTATCTTTATAAAAACTCACCCCAGGTGCTTTACAAACTAAGAAGCGTGACAAATGCCCTTTCTCCCCATGCACTGGAGCATATTAAAGCTCTGTCTAAACCGGGGACTGAGCCCTACAAGGCTTGGCCCCAGGGCCCAGAAGTGGCTTTCCAAGTCTGTGTGCCCATGAAGGCTCGCAGGTCATCTCTATGAACTTAGGGCTGGGCGCGGGAGGAGAAGGGAAATCTTTACAAACACACGACAGCATCCCACACAAGCCATTTAAAGAAGCACTGGCCACACTTACACTTTCATAAAAGAGAGTTCCAAACACCTTTGCTTTGTTGTTCAGGCAGCCTGCTGGGCACTGGTACCTGATGGAAAGAAAGACAATGACCTTCACAGATAAACATGACTCAATAGCACCTTGAAAGTATAGTTTCTTTTCCTTCAACAGCTCTATTATTACACCGAGAAAAGCTTCAGTGATACAGAGTCCATTGTTCTCTGGCAAGTCACAATTCACCCGAAGTTGACAGTCACACGAACACAATTACAAGATTCAACTTGACCTTCCTAAGGACTACGTCCATGGACTCAAGATTTGGGTTTCGGGCAGAGATGGGAATAGATGGACAATTCACAGAAGAAAGACAAGTTGCACCCAAACACCAAAAAGTCCTCAAACTCCAGTCAACAAAGAAGGCAAACTGCCATTTCTAGGTGTCAGATTGCAAGGTTTTTTTTTTTTTTTTTTTTTTAAATAGAGTAACACTCAGTGATGGTGTCCGTGTTCATGAAAAAGTGTAAATTAATATTTCCAGAAAGCCTAAAATCTGTTGATTCTTGAATTTCCCTGTGAGGGTATATCCCAAGAAAAAGTCAGAAAGTCAGAACCACATGTTATTCCAACTGTTTATAATTGTAAAAAAATGGAAGTAAGCCAGCAAGTGCCAAAGGCACGGCCAAGCACACGTGTGTGGCCGTGTGTCAGTGTGATGCAACCACCAGAGATGAGGTTTTTTCAGGCATATTTTCTGACTTCGGAAAATCGTAAGTGAAAACAGTGACGCATACGATCACATGAGCAATATCAGCCTAATCGGTGCATAAAGGAGACTGGAACGACATTAAATTGCTGCTGACATTGAGAAGTTTCTGGACACATTTTTTTTCTTTATACTTTGTTGTGGTGGCTGTTTTCCTGATTACTTACACAAACAAGAATACTTTTTAAAGTCAGGAAATAAGCCCAGTAAATATAACTTTTGTAAAGGCACCAGGTACAGAAAAGGGACGTGCCAGGTAGTGGGACAGCTTCTAGGCGAGTCGGTGCGCGGAGTCCAGCGTTGGCAGGTACGGGGAGCCATGTTTCTTGCCTGGCGGTCGCTAACTGCCCTGGTGTGGGCGGGCCCTCGCCTTCTCCCAGCCCCGGCAGGGTCCCGCCCACTCCTGACTCTGGGACCTTTGAAACTATCTCGCAAAGGATAGTCTTTAAACCTCGCCATTCTTTCCCATTGAGCACTCAGGCACGATGCTACCACAATGAGCTTGTGGGACAGACAGTCACATCATCACAAAGGGACAACTCAAGGGCATCCCCGAATCCTAGAACCATGAGCTTGCAGAGTAGATATGCCTTCCAGACTCCGAGTGCTTCCTGCCCAATTCACCCAGCACACACAGAGACGTGCAAATGCCCCCGACATGGTGCAGGGGACAGTTATTGCACCACTTAATCCTTGCCACATCTTGCTCATCTCATCAACAAACTGACTGTTTACTTTTGCAGCACTTGCTGGCCCGTCTCCACCTGCTCATGGGACGATGTCTCAGCCTCCTGAACGACCTCATCCTGGGTTGCTCAGAGTCTGTTTCCTAACACTCCTGCCAAAGGCTGAGCCAAGCATTCTAGCAAACCAAATTCCAAATCCCTGTGGTATAAAACAGGACCCACCACCTTCTCTCTTTAACACGTGCTTTAAATGACAAGATTCAGCTTCAGAGGAATGAGCGCCAGAGTCCATAGGAAGAGAAGTAAGGACCCCTCCACCAGTGATGTGGTTTTCCTACTGTGAGCCTGAGGTTCTGCCTGGGGACGCTGCACCTGTTGGCCGTTCACTGCCAGAGAGTGCAGCCCAGCAGCTGCACTGCCAAAACCAAACTCCTTCTTGGCAGACATTCTTCAACATCCGAATGGACAATACTCAGTGGCTCCGTCAGCTCGACAAATTCATTCAGCTACCCAGGGCTACACTGGCAGCTGCTCTTCCTCCAGGGGGACCCATTAGGAAGCAGGTCTGCTCAGATTCTGCAGCAGGCTTGCCAGGCCCCTCCATGGCACAGCCAGCGCACACGTGTCCTAACAGAGCGCAGCCCTAACCCTCCCTGCGCAGAGCTCCGGGCCACCCTGGGGCCCCGCACAGAGAGATGGAGTGGAGCCCCCAACTGCGCAAAAACATTGGTCAAGATTGTCACGTCTGTAGCACTTCTGTTCTGTGCCAACCTAGCGTTTCTACCGCTTAGAAATTCCTTTTAAAACAATAATGCAGAGCATCTGTAATCTGCACACCTCCTCCCCACTAGGGATGAGACACTTAACTGCAATGTATGTCCAGTCGGGAGAAGACCCAGAACTTGGGCCAACCCTCTAGCTCAGGGGTGTCAAACTCATTTTCACCAGGGGCCACATCAGCCTCGCGGTCGAATGTCATTTTAGGACTGTATAAATTTAAGTACTCCTTAATAGTTAATCAAGAGCTTGGTGCTGCTGCTGGGTAGAAACAAGGTGCTGGACCAGATCAAACAAGGTGGAGGGCCAGATTCGGCCCGCAGGCTTGTGTTTGCCACCTGAGCTGTAGGTCAAAGGTTAATAATTAGGGGTGATCTTACCCCTTGGCGGACATTGGCAATTTCTGGACATTTTTGGTGATCATAACTAGGGAGATGCTCCTGGCATCTAATGGGTAGAGGCCAGGGATGCTGTTCAACTCCCTACGCCGCACAGAACAGCACCTATGCATAGAACAGCCCCCGCCACAACAGATTACCTGCCCCTAATGTCGGTAGTGCCAAGGCTGAGAAACTCTGGCCCAGATTGCCAGAAATGGATCATCTGTGTGTGCCAAGCTCTTAATAAAGGGTGGCATTCAGCGGGAACTCTGGTCAGTCTAATTTATGGCACAAAGCAAACTGAGTTACCTCCCCGCTCAAAATTTGGTGTAAACCGATGTTGCTAAAAGTAGAGAATACCACTTTTTGTGAGTTTCTACCCAGCTTGGCTGGGGTGGTGATGGACTGGCTGATCATGACATGACCCAAACCCCAGCAGGCACTTCACAGGGCTATGGGAGTGGTGTGAGGGGGACCCAGCCCAGACCTTACCTGTTGCACGTGGACCCTTTACACTTGTCCTTCATCTTGGTGTCGCACCTGACGACTTGGGCTAGGAGAGAAATGCAGGGATAAACATCACTGCAAGGATCTGGAGGATGAGTCTGAGTTAGAAAACCTCACCCTGCAACTCTGAGGAACTTTCTGGAACATTCTGGAATACATGCCATATGAGAGCAGCAGCATTGCCTAATGGCTGCAGGCCTCAGTGGTGAGGCTCCAATCTCAGACCTGCCACTTTATAGTAGTCACGTGACCTTGGGCATGTTACTTCCTCTCTGAGGTTCAATTTCCACTCGTGAATAATGGGCATAGGTATAGTAGGTACTGTTCCTGTGAGCACCGAATAAGAAAGTACAGGGAGCCTTGGAAGGGAGCCTGGCACATGCTAAGTGCCCTCAAGACCCTCAGGGACCTAGAGAACAGGCCATCTAAGCCTTATCCAGCCTGGGAAGTGAGGACCCAGGCATTCCCACCTGTGATGTCTACCCCGTAGCCAAGATGACTTTGCCAAGTTTTTGGTTTCTTGTTTATTTTATAGGGACATATTGAAATCTTGGAGTAGAGTTATAGTTGGGCAAAAAGACATATATTATAATTTTACTTTACTAAAAAAAGCCAATGGAACTGTTTCAAACTTCTGGAAAGAAAAGGGCACCAGCATATTTCCTGGTCAAAGAAGCCACAGGATGGTTAAACAGGCAGAAAGTCTGGGGAAAAGGCACTCGAAGCCCAAGAAGATAGAGTGACTGGTGGGGGCAGGGCAGACAGTAGTTGAAAATATAGGGGATGGTATACAAGCAAGACAGGCATGAGGAGGGCCCTACTCAGGGGTGAGCCCAGTTTCACGCTGTCTGTAAGAAAGGGCCGCAAACCCGCAGTGAAGGAGCCATGTACACAAGTGCCCAGCTGCAGTGTCGGGCACTCAGAGTGCTGAGGCCTAGCCAGGGCAGAGAGAGAAGAAAGAAGAGAAGCCTTGGGAGGTGAGGTGTCCTGGGAACCGGGGGAGGGGAAGGCACAACAGAGGTGAGCGTGAGAGTGTTCTAGGCACTTCCAGATGTCTGGGGGGAAAACATTCAACTCCCGCCCAAGGGGGCTGTTTGAGGAGAAGTGATGATCTCTGGGAGCTCTCTGCTGACACGGGGGCACACAGTACTGTGAATATCCTATAGCAACCTTGTATGATTGTCCCATTTTATGGATGAGCAAATCAAGCCTCAGAGAGTCAAGTGGCATGGCGAAGAACGACTGGAGCTCACAGGAGATACCCCCCTCAACCCCGCACGTCTGTGTTCTCCCTTGGGGCACCCGGCTCTTCCAAGAGGAACCCAATTTCAGCCCACGTCTTCTTTGAAAGGATAAGGTCTAACCTTCAAATACCTGTCTCAGGGGAAAGTGTCACTCAAGCATGGCTCCTATAAATCTCACTTTTGAAAAGACTTAAAAATATCATTTTTTAAAAGAAATGTCTTGGGGTTGTGCTCTTGTAAGCCGCACGCACACCACCCTGCTCCTGCTGTTTGCGGATTTGGAGACCTCACGGCTCCCCGGCTCCCCTCCTCCACCTCCCCCAAAGAAAACCGCTCCCTCTGGGGGGCGGCCCAGGCAGTGACTCACTCATATAGCTCATGGCAGACGTTTTCTTGGGTCTGACCACCCTCGGCTGGACCCAGTCGTGTTTCTCTTCAGGAACTGGAGCTGTCTCCACCTCATTCATCTCCTCTGTCTCGGGGTTTTGGTCATAACTCTCTTCTTCATAGTGAAGACGGAGGAAAAAAAATAAATGCTGAGATTCAACAAAAATGCGCTTTGCCAAAAAAAGTCTTGGAAACTAAACCTGTTTGAGGCTTAGTCTGACAAAGAATCATTTCAGCGGTATTTCAGAACAGACCTGGCCAGGTGGAACTCTACCAGCCAAGAGGAGATGGACCGGCTCTGCTTGCTGTGTATGCTCTGGACCCAAGAGCAGCTGGGCTGACCAGAGGCAAGAAGGCCCCCGACCCCACGCCTGGGTTATCATAATGTTTTCTTGTTCCACCTCCTCCTGCACCATCAGCTGCCCAAGGAAGTACATCCTCTGACCCCAAACCATAGCTGCCTCCCCGAGGTCCCTCTGGCCCTAAGCTTTCATTGGGAAAGGGGCCTTCCTCATTCACATGCCCAATAGGATGCACGGAGACTCATGTCAATGGCCTTGGGCTCCACGGCCCCTCATCACCAGCACATCCTGCTCCCTTCTCTACCCCTGTGGTCAAGGTCATTTAGCCAAACTCAATTCTTTTCTCTGCACTGAAGTTTTGTTATCCAGTAACGTTGGACCCATCACATAGGATGAGCCAGTGAGAACCAACTCCTGATTTAAAAAAAAGTCAGTTCATTGGGTCCTAATCTTTCCTCCACCCAAACATTATTATTTCTCCAACAATGATCATGACCTCCACATTTTAAAACATTTTAATTAACCGAACAAACTGCATTTCTTATAAACATCAGTTTATTTATCTTCCAGTTTTCATCACACAAGACAACTATTAACTGCTGACCAGAATCTGACATCAGGCCGCCAGGACACCGAACTATAAATTTTAGCCAATGCAAAGCAGAGAGTTGCTATGTGCATTTGTTTGAGTGGCCTTATCAAAGATGAATTAAAGCCCATCTCTGCTGGGGGACCCCTTGGCACCTTTACAGCATGCACCCCCACCCCCCGATGTCGGTGGGCCAGACTTGGAAACCCCTACTGCCTGCTCTCCCTCAATGAAAGAAATGACAGACGTTTGGGTAAGAATGATTTCAAGGAGGAGGCATGAAGCACCCTCTTGGCCTATTTGTGTCATTGGATTAAAATTCAAATCCCATCAAGGGTTTATCAATCCCCAGCCTTTTTTCGACTTCTCTTTAAAAGCAATGGCCTCCCTTCTCCAAAGGGCAGACCAAGTTTTTCGTGTCTACGCAAGACAAACATCCACAAGAAGGGCAGGTAAGTGGTTCTCCAACGCTTTTTAAGGCTGGAATTCTTTGCTTCTGTTTCACAGGCCAATTCCTTTCTGCACAAGCGCCACCCCAGGCGAACCTAGTCCCGAGAGAACGGACAGGATTTGAGTTGGGAGGTGAACAGCAATCTCGAGCCCCAGGTCCGTTCTATCAGAACTCAGGGACCTCCAGGGCTGCTTCTGCATAGCTTGCTCACAGCGGTGATTTCACTAACACTTGCCTCTCCTACCCGCCTTCTGTTCCCTGAGGCCTGAAGTCAGCCTGTTTCACAGCTCTTTAAACACCCAGCTCCCGGCACATAGTAGTTGCTCAACAAAATTTGCTGAATGAAAGATAATTAAAACTCCCACAGAATTCCATCTTTGGGTTCCTTTGAAAAAAATATATTCCCAGTGAAGTTTAAAGACATGTAGGAAGGGAATTCTAAAAGCATCATTTGTAGCCAAAAACCATTAGGTGAAATCTTTATGAAGACACCAGGTTTGCAATGCCATTTGGCACGAGCAGCCGCCTCTGGTCTGCCTTCCCGTCAGTGTGGCTACTCAGGTTTGCCCTTCACTGAAAGCCAGAGCTGTCTCAGGAATAAGCCAGGTTTTCTTCCATTGGCCTTTAGGATTTTTATACCTCATAATCGCGGCTTTATTTAGCCGAATATAGTTTGGTGAAGCAGTCTACAGCATTTGAGGGCTCCCTATTTAAGAAAATGGGCAGACAGTCCTCGCCCTCAGACACACACATGAAAAGTGGAATGCTTGCCCGGAGGACCAGCTCTATTTGAGCACATCCTAATTAAGATCCCGAGTGTGGACCAGTGCAGGCCCGGGGAAATTCCACGCCTGAGTTCACAGCAAGGTTACAGCATGTACCATCCGTCCACCTCCGAACCGGGGGTCTCGGAGCACAGCGCATTGCTTACATCACTCTGTAAACTCCCACCTGGGTCTACGAGTGATAACAAAGCTCACAGCTAATGTGTACCGAACACGGATCTCCCCCGGCACACTCCTGCAATATCTGCTCATTGCCTTAAGGTCCCTAAGACACTGAAAGCTCATTTCAGACAGAGAAACTGAGGCTCAGAGAGGCTAGCGACTTGACCAAGCTCACACAGCTGAGAGCCAAACTGCCTTTCCCCAAAGCCCACGTCCTTTATCACCACACCTGGCCAGGCTGGTGGGGTACAAACCCCTGACAGTCTATCCTTGTCCCTGCTCCATCTCCATTATAGGTCTAGGCCCTACCATGCATGCCCAATGAGGTAGCTTACGCAGATCAGTCACACTGCTGGACTTTCTTCATGGTGAGCTAAGAGAATTGGCACGCCTGCCAAGAGAAGTTGGATATTTTCCACCAAAAATAAAGAAACAAGTACAGAGGCTTCATTGGGTGGGTAAACCAGTGTCTAAGGTATCTTTGCCTGTATTTGTTCTTGGAAAATGTCGCTGTGGGCTTGGGGGATCTGCTTGAGATGACAAGCAGAGCACACTTGCTCTGTGTCCCTGGAGGCCCTGGAGTGATCCAGCAGTTGTAACTATAGGTAGCCAAGGTTCAAGGAGAGTCTGGCTACAGTAAGAGCAGGAAGGCATGTGCACTGCCTGTCTATGTAGTCAGGGAAGGCTCCCTGGAAGAGGTGTGACACAAGAGCTGTTTCCAAAGAGGAGAAGGCATCTGCCAGGTTCTGGAGATGTATAAGACCTGCAGGCTGGGAGAGGGCCAGCCCTCCTCACCAGGTGATAAAGGACCCCATGCAGGTATAAATGCAGCCATACCTCCTACTTTAAGATGCCTACCAGCTGTGTTTATAAAGCACTGACCACGTGTGTGTTGCTGTGCTAGCAACTCACCTCCCTCTCATTGCTTTCACTGTGGGAGCGCAGGAGGCAGGGGTTTCCAGCTGTGGTCCACAGACATCTGAGGGAGACGGCAGTGCATGGGGTAAAGGTCCAAAGGGGTCCCCTGGCAGAGATGTGCATCAGTTCATCTCTGAGAAGGCCACTCGGGCAAATGTAAATAGCACCTCTCTGCTTTGCTGTGGCGGAAATTTACGGGACTGTTATCACCATGTTACAGATGGAAAACTGAGGCTGAAGCCTGCATGCACAGCCTGCGACGGTGAGGACGACCCTGCTCTGCCTTCATCGGACAGCTCTGGGCCATGCACACACAGAGACCCTCCACCATGGAGACTCCAGAGGAGCCCTCACGGGAATCCTCCCCTCGTGGTCCCCCAATCTGACGGAGATGTGACTCCTCTGGGTGACAGGAAGCAGCCGCAGGACTGCCTGAGTAGGACTACGAAGATGGGACCTGACATGCCTGACTTTGACCCCAACCTGCATTCATCTCTTTTATATTTTTCATTTTTTAATCTTTACCCGAGGACATGCTTATTGATTTTAGAGATACAGGGGGAAGGGAGGGCAAGAGAAAGGAAGAGAAACATCCATGTGGGAGAGAAATATCAGTTGGATGCCTCCCATATGCGCCCCAACTTGGGATCAAACCTGCAACCCAGACATGTGCCCTGACTGGGAGTCAGCCCGCAGCCTTTTGGTTCATGGGACGATGCTCCAGCTGAGCCACTCTGGCTGGGGCGCATTCTTCTCTTAGTCCCTCCACACCTGTGGGGCTTGACACAGCTACTCCTCTTCTCAGGCAGGAAGACTGAGGCTCAGGGAGATGAGGTGACCTGCCCAGGGCCCCACTGTGGAATGTGGCAGGGTCGACATCTCAAAGCAGGTGTGCCAGCCTCTAAAACCCGTGTTTGTCTCACAATCTGGGAATCGGAGGGGGCACATCAGGGGACAGTTCACATAAGACAGGTGTGTGGACACAGGGAAGGAGTATGGCAGAGAGGAAATGGGGAGGCAGGAGAGCTTCTGTTTAACAAACACTAGCAGAGGCCCCACTGCATGGGGTTGTTTGTCTCCCTTCATGGCCATGTTACCCCATGCCTCCAGGCCTTTGCATATGCTGCTCCCCCTGCTGGAAATACCTTTCCCTTCTCTCATTACTAGGCTGCATCTTCTTCCTTAAGGGCACCTGCTCTGGGAACCCTTCCCTGACCCCGTTAGACAACAGTCGATGTTCCTGCTATAAACTCCGGGGCATCCAGTTACTTCCCTTGGAAGACACATGTCACTCCTTTTGGCCATGACCCCACTGGACCTCGGTTTCCTGAGGGCAGGTCTGTAACTGTCAGGATCCCATAGTTACCCCACTGATGTCACCCAGCAACATCCTAGCGCATAGCAGGTGCTCAACACACTCACACCTGATGCATGGACCAATGGGGTTACCACACCCATGTTGCTGATGGGTAGAGTGGTCCGTGTGGTTGAGCGCCAGCCTCAAAACCGGGTTTGTCACCTTTCTTGCCCCCCCCACTTCTCCAGGGGGGCAGCATCAGCAGTGAACAGCTGGCTAGAACAGTGCACCTGGGTCCCCGAGAGGGCATGGGAACCCCCCAGCCCATCTGTTTCTTCACCCTAGAGCCCATGTGACTGACCCTGCGTCCCCTCCTCCCAGCACAGAGGGTGGCTCTCTCTTGCACGCCCATACCTCCTGAAACGACCCTCTGAGCCATCACAAGGCCTGTGGATGGAGCCACATGAAAAACTCATCTTAACTGCAAAAACACAGATAGTCCCTTAGGCCCAGCTGTGCCTCTCCTCGGACGGAGCCCAAGGAAATACTAAAATGTGAGAACCATTTTAGGCACGAAAAGCGTGCATTGTTTATAGGAGCTGGGCGTGTGGAAACATTCTGTGTGGCCACAACAAGCACACGGGGGAGGAGCTGGAAACTGCACAGACTTTGGAAGCTCCAGGCGCGCAGAGGAAGGGAGACGTAGATGTTTATGGCAGGCTGGGGGACGATGGACAAGGTGGGAATGTGGGTGGGTGGCTGGCTGGCGGTGGGGACAAGGATGGGAAGGATACCCTTGAGAGACAGCCCTGCCTAGCCTGGGGCTCACCTGGAACATCACAGTCTAGTCATTTGTTTTTAATTCCTTGTTTGTTGCCTGTTTTATATCAAACTGTGAGCACTAACCAACAGGCACAGGGATGTGGACGCGTCTGAGTAGAAGCTGTGGTCAAAGTCCAGCTCCAAACCTGGCCGTGGGAGATGCTCCTTGGGGGAGGTCATGGGCCCCCAGGGAGCTGGGGGTTGAACCCCAAGTCTTCTCATGCACAGGTGCAGGGAAGGAGGGGAGTGTGAGAGTGACTGCAACAGGGCTGGGGGGTGCCCCTTGGACCCAGGGTTCACTCCTCCCAGTTTGTGGTTTGTGTAAAGCGCTCTGTGAAGCCATTTCCTACCTCGGTAGCACAAGTTGTTCCTGCAGCCGCCTCCGTAGCTGGGCGGGCACGCGGAGCAGGGCCGGCCCGTCTTGTATGGGGCCTCTCCAATCCAGTTCCCCCTGAAGACAACCAGAAACACTGTCAGGCGGGGCCGCCACTCGAGGGCCCAGGGTCACGCCTTTCCTGGTCCCACCGGGCTGAACACAGTCGTGGAGGGAAGAAGGTGGGGGTCATGTGAAGGGAAAGAGGAGCTGCCCTGGACCCCTCCTGAGCACACGCCCCACACCCCACTGGCCCCACATTTACCCCTGTCGCTCCCCTCACACGACTCTGACCACTGTCCAGCCCCACCCAGCCCCAGCGCCTTTGTACTGAAAGCTTCCAGGATTCCCCCTTCAAACTTTTCAAAATGAGTAAAAGTCAGTGTGCTCGTGGAGCACTTCACGTTTACCAGGTCTGCACCACAGACCCAGCCCAGGTCACCCCATCCTTCTAGCACCCCTCTGCACAGGAAGAAACTGAGGCTCAGAGAGGCTCCATGACTTGCTTGAGGTCACAGTGCGAGATCTGAACACAGGCTGTGGGGCCCAGGGCCTCTGACCTCACTCTGTTCTTGGGGCTGGGTCTAAGGTCCCTCTAAGCATCCATGGCACCATCCTCCTCCCTCCGAAATTCCTACTCAGTGAGGTTTGTCCAGGGGCCAGGGAGCAGGTGGCGAGTGGAATTCCCCAGTCCTCACAGAACCTGGGCTTTGGCCACACAAACCGGAGCAGTCAGTGACCGAGGACCGGTCTCTGTAACTTGTTCTACAAATTTTCTTCATGAGGTAATTTTTTCAGCTTCATCCATATTGCCTTATCCATAGAGGAGGGAAAGCGGTATGGGTCTGCCTCACTGGGAGCCAGAGCCCAGAGAAAGACCCACCACGGGGGTCATTGCTGTGTGTACACCCCAGCCAAACCAGAACGGCGATTCCAGGAGGAGCCAGCCAAAAATAAATAAATAAATGATGATGATGATGTTCAGGTTTCAGCTTTAAGGTATGTTTTTATGTAACTTTTTAAAAATCAGAAGTGACCAAACACCAAGACACATCACAATTAAAATGCCAAAGGGTAAAGATAAAGTGAGAATCTTAGAAGCAGCAAGAGAAAAGGGGATAGTTACCTACAAAGGAGTTCCCATAAGACTATCAACTGATTTCTCAAAAGAAAGCTTTCAGGCAAGAAGAGGCTGGAAAGAAATATACCAAGTCATGAAAGGCAAGGACCTACATCCAAGAATACTCTATCCAGCAAAGCTATCATTTAGAATGGAAGGGCAGATAAAGTGCCTCCCAGCTAAGGTCAAGTTAAAGGATTCCTCATCACTAAGCCATTATTATGTGAAATATTAGAGGGACTTATTTAAGAAAAAGAAGATCAAAACTATGGACATTAGCCTGGCTGGTGTAGCTCAGTGGATTGAGCGCGGGCTGGGAACCAGATGGTCCCGGGTCAATTCCCAGTTGGGGCACATGCCTGGGTTGCAGGCCAGGTCCCCAGTGAGGGCCATGTGAGAGGCAACCATACATTGCTGTTTCTCTCCCTCTCTTTCTCCCTCCCTTCTCCTCTCTCTGAAAATAAATAAATAAAATCTTAAAAAAAAAACAAACTATGGACATTAAAATGACAACAGACTCACAACTATCAACAATCAAACCTAAAAAAAACCACAAAACAAACTAAGCAAACAACCAGAACAGGAACAGAATCATAGGTATGGAGATCATGTGGAGGGTTATCAGTGGGGAGGGGGGAGGGGAGAGTGGGGGGAAAGGTGCAGGGACTAAGAAGCATAATTGGTAGGAACAAAATAGACAGGGGCTGTTAAGACTACCACAGGAAATGGAGAAGCCAAAGAACTTATACGCACAACTCATGGACGTGACTAAGGTGGGGGAGGTTGCTGGAGGAAAGGGCAGTACCGGGCAGAGGGAAGCAAAGGGGGGAAAATCAGGGCAACAGTAATAGCATAATCAATAAAACATACTTGGAAAAAAAAAAAGAAGTGACCACAAATTAAAATGGTGAGACCACTCCAAGACCAAACCCTTGTCCCATCTCTATCCCTCTCTCAGTGGTTCACAAAACGGATCCTGTGTCCCTTATGTAGAAATGACCAGTTGTTTGCTCTCTCGCCTCCTTGAAAGAAAGAAAACTGAGGTTCCGCCACTGATTTCGCCATAGGAAATCCTCTCGCCACCCTTCTCTGGGTCTGCGCTGCTGTCTCTAAAAGCGCCATCTCATTGTGCTGCGTGTCAGTTAGTGATGGAGAAATCTTGAATAGTTCATGTATAAAACTGCTTTTAAATTGTATATTATTTTGAAACCTTGCTTCTGGGGGGTTGGGGCGCACTGGCCACCCCACGTGGCTGTGAAAGTTCTGGGCTGGCAGTGTGCTGATCTTTAAGTGCCCCTCCCTGCCCGGTGCCCCCTATTGGTGAGGTTTCTGTGAGGTCTGCTAGGTGTGCATCCTGCAGCTTCCTGGCTTCAGCAGGACTCTCCTTCGGTCTCTTTGAGGGCCAGTTGGGAGAAAGAGAAACCAATAGCACAACTATTTTGATACTGAAAATTGACAAATGTCTTTTTAAAATAAAGAAACAGTCCCTCAGGAAGGAAGGAAGGAAGGAAGGGAGGAAGGAAGGAAGGAAGGGAGGAAACTTCCTTCCTGGTCGCTTAGTCACCCACTTGTTTGCCCAGGAAAGGCTTTTGGGCCCCACTGCTGGACCCCCTTGGGTCCCGCCTCCTCCAGCTGAGTGGTGAAGAGCAGGTGCCCTGGCTTGGACCCCAGCCCTGCCAGCTGGGTGACCCCAACTTCCATGAGCCCATGGCACTGTACTGGGGGTCAGGACAGGAGGCTGCTTCGAGGGTGAAGTGAGTGAGTGACTGCGTGCAACCCTCAGACCAGGGCCCGGCCCAGGGTGCAGGTCACATCCTCTGTGTACCTCCTAAACCAACAAGCTTGTCTGGGTGATGCTTCTGACAGCTTTCCAGGGAGGCCAGGGAGGGGCCCTGCTGCTGTTGGCTGGAATACAAACTGCAAAAAACACCCTCTCTGAATAACCTCTGACAGCTCAAAATAGCGGGATGGCATCACCCAGGGCTATGTGGGCACCAGGCTTGGGGACGGAGGGCGGGGGGCTCATTATAATATGTTTATTACTTCAGTCCTTGCACATCACGGATGACAAATGATAGTGTCCTAACTGTGCCACAGACCCCACTCAGCTGACCACCTCCACTCTGTCACGCAAGGCTGGCTAGGGATTCATGGGGGCCTTTGCAATGACTTCCCCTGACGGACCACTGCCAGGCAGACCGAGGGCAGTGCTGTCCTGTTGCCGGTTAGACTCAGTAAGTTTCTTCAGGCTGTTTGGGCCCCCAGATAGGTCCATCACTGTCCCCAGGCTCAGATTGCTGGCCTATCAAGGGCTCTGTATTTTCTCAAAGGCAAACCACCCCTCTGATGCTCTGGGAAGAATAACACTCAAGTTAGTGTTTATGGAGGGCCGGCTGGGGGCCAGGTTGTGCACCAACGTCCCACACACGGATAGGCTCTCTACTCTTCCGACAGCCCTTTGAAGTAAATGCCCTCTCCTAATGCTCAAGGTCATCAAGGCACAAGGCCCTCCACCCCCGCCCAAAAGGATGGAGCCCAGACACTACCCTGGGGCCCACCCATTCAGCACTGCCCGCCACAAGGCCAGGGGCTCAGATGTTCAAGGAGGAGGCCATGATATACCCACAACAATAAAAAAAAGGCCCACCGAACACACGACACCACAGGCAACCCTCACAGGTGTGGAGAGGAAGCTACTGGGCACATGAAGGCACATCTGTCTGTTCTTTTCATGTGAGGGCCTGAAATAGACGGACTGCAGATGGGGAGAGAAGTCGGAATAGTGGGCACTTCTGGGGCAGATCCCGGGGCACTGGAAACATTCTTATTTTCACTTAGGTGGTAGTTACACGGGTATATAAATACAGTATGGACTAAATTGTGTGTGCCTGAAATCCATTATGCTGAAGCCCTAATGCCCCTTATGGCTTAGGCGGAGATAGGACCTCTCAGGACGTAATATAGGTTAAATGTGGTCAAAAGGGCGGGGCCTTGAATGGGATCACGTCTTTACAAGAAGAGACACTAACAAGCTCTCTCTCTCTCTTTCTCTCCCCCACCCCGACCCCCCCAGCACCGAGTGCATGCACCAGGTGAGGATACAGGCACAAGGCAGCCACCTACAAGCCAGGAAGAGAGTCCTCACTGGAAACTGGCCCTGCTGAACCTGGGTCTGTGACTTCCAGCCTCTAGGACTGTGAGAAACAACTGTGTCTGTTGTTGAAGCGCCCAGTTTCTGGTGTTTCATTACGGCAGCCTGAGAAGGCAAATACATGCATATAGGTGTGAAAATTATCAAGCTGCACACTTAAGATTAGTGTATTTTACTGTCATAGGTTATTCCTTTTTCAAGAAAATGACTGGGGGCTAAAGAAGGGAAGGACTGTATTTTTGATAGGGTCTTCTAGTGTATTTTTTAAGATTTTATTTATCTATTTTTAGAGAGAGAGGAAGGGACAGAAAAAGAGATGGAGAGAAACAGCACTATGCAAGAGATAACGTTGATTGGTTGCCTCTCTCACACGCCCCCAGCTGGGGACCTGGCCCGCAACCCAGACATGTGCCTGACTGGGAATAAAACCGAACACCTTTCAGTTCCCAGGCTGGCGCTCAATCCACTGAGCCACACCAGCCAGGGCTCCAGTGTATATTTTATATAAAGAGTCAAATTGAGTTATTCCTTACTCCCCACCTGCCACCCTGTGAGGAATTCCACCACGGTGGACCGGTTTATTGCTCTTCCATAGGCTGCATCCCTCCCCATCAGTGACACAGCCCCTCATCCCTGTGGGCTGCTGAGCCACTGCTGCCACAGGCATGCCGACGGTGGACAGCGACTTCCGCTTCCCTCCAAGCTCAATGATTCCCCTGCATTGCCCCTTCTTACAGCCACTCATGGCCCAAACCAAATAAATGAGGTCATCCCATTTTATTCAGGCACTGAGTAAGTATACCTCAAGGGCCCAAAGCGTGCAGGGAACAGTGCTTGGAGGGAGGCCAGCGTGCTGACCGCAGGCCATTAACTGCGCGAGCAGTTCTGCGAGAACCAGCACGTGTTCGTCTGTTGAGCAATGGAGGCGAATGAGTAAAGGGATAAGTGACACACCGATGGCACCAGGCTGTGTAAGGAGGAAGAGGGACGATGACATAAAGACTTGATGTGGTCCCTTTGGAGAAGGGGACATATAAAGATGCAAAAACTCAGTCTACATGAATACCTGCTTTCTAGAATGCTACCTGCTCCATATTTTCGGAGAAAGAAATAATAGTAATACCACTGTGACAGACCCCACTTGTTGCCCAGTCAAGAGCTGTTGCTGCTCCTGATTTGTTCAGGTGGTCCCAGAGGAGACTTGCAAAGTCACCCGGGGCAATTCCATTGGTCAAAGCCAAATAGGACAATCTTGTTTCCCCCTTGTCTGTGAGTGGTCGCATTCTAGCCAATGACATAGGAGAAAGTGGGCCAGGGATAAGAAAGACGTAAGGAGAGAGCTCATTTCTACCATTCTCCTTCCTGCTACTTAGGAAGACATGATGCACAATGCCTGGCAGCCACTTTGAGACCATGAGGAGAGGATAGTATAGCAGGAAGACAAAAGGAGCCTGAGTCCTGTTTGACACTGCTGATCTATTAAGTTCACCTGGAAGCACCAACCTCTACACTCCTTGTTATGTGAAATAATGAAGAGATTCGCTGTTTCAGACAGGCTTAGTTGGATCTTCCACAGCTGGCAAAAACATCCCAACCCATATAACCACCACGGCAACTTGTACTTACTTTGGAGAGTAATTGCAGACAAGGTAGACTGCGTTCTCCCAAACGTCTCCCCAGACGTTCATCCTCCGGCAGGTGTTCACAGCACAGCCAACCTTGTTGGTGGTGGCCCAAACAATCTGAAAAGACAACATCTACGCATCAGAACTCAAGGGGCAAGGCAGACCAGGGCAACATACTCTGGCCTGGATCCGTAGGGTGCTGGTGGTAAAAGGGTATGTGGTGAAGGGATGGAGGGCCAGATTTTCCCCCAACCCACTGAAGATCTACACATTTGTTTAAAAATAAACAAACAAAAAAACTGAACAAACAAACCACACATGAGGAAAATGTCTAGTGTGTAAAAGTGCCATAGAAGTTTCTAGAGCTTAGTCTCAGTGTTCCAGTTGTGAATCAGTCACAAATCACGCGATCCCCAGCTACACTTCGAATAGCACCAAATTAAAGGGAAACACTAAGGCAACGACAGTAGAGGTTTTCCTGGGTAACAGCCCTGCAGGGCCAGCAAGCGACTGTGGCGGGGGGATGCTGGCCGAGTTCAAGGTCCGTTCCTGCAGAGTTACCTGTGTGTAGTGGGTGCACATGGCCCCAGAGCACCTCTCCGGACACCAGGGGTTGCACTCGTGGGGATAGGGGTAGGTGTAGTCCTTCACCTCGTCATACCAGGACTGCACATGGAACCCGGGAGAGCGATACCTGCAGGGACAGACCAGCTTGTTACGTCCTGGCCACCACACGCCCAACGATGGAGGCCACAGCTGGCACCACTCCCGGGGGGTAGACTGGAGGAGGGGCTCCTTCAGGGACAATAGCCCCAAATCCCAAGCCCCTGTTAAAAATGCTTACAACCCAAATTGGTGAGGAGCTTCCCTGGGCATCCCTGGAGTCCTCCTGGGTTCCAGGAGTGTCCCTCAGGTGGCCCGCATGCCACCTGTGTGCTCAGGAAACTTTTACCTGACCTCCGATGAGTCATTTTTTGGCTCATTGAAAATAAACAATTGAACACAATTATGTGTTTATTTTCATGTGCTTTTGGAAAAATATATGCAGCCCATGGACTCCATATTCCAAAGTATTATTGCTTAAGACAAAATGCTTTAAGACATGAATCCATTTAAAGTCAATGTAGGAAAAAATACATTGAATAAATAGTTGAACAGATGATGCACAGATGGGACATCCCACCGTGGCAGGGGAGGGTCTGGAAGCTGGGAAGTGGCTGGCTATGGGGTCCGGGCCGATGGGCCCCCATCGCCCGCCGACGGATGGTCATGATCAGCTTCGCTCCTCGGCCGCTGGTGGCGGGTCACCCAAAGACTCAAATGCAAAGCAGACAACTCATTCGGGGCACGAAACCTATAAGTATGCAGAGCTCTGCAGTCCGGTATGCAAACCCTTTAGAAAACTTCCTATTTAGGATTTCTTACTGAGCCTCCCTCACCCCAGCAGTGAGGAGCGCCCTGGGTCATCATCGTTGGTGGCCGCTGCCCCTCACCTCGGCCCCATCCGCCAGGCTGGCACTGGTTATTTTCATAGGAAAGAAAATAAACTGGGTGCAAATCCCAGGTCGCCCGTCACCAGTAAGTGTAAACAAAGCGGTTTCAGTAAAGAGAAAGGAGGCGAGGGGGACTGGCCATGTCTAAGAGTGCTGCGGTGAATGGGCACTTAGAGGGCTCGTAACAATTACTGTCAGAGCCCAGAGCGAGTGGCAGTGGTCAGTGACGTGGCCAGGGAAATGGCCTGTTTGCCTGGAGCCAGCTTGGGGAAGAGGCTCCAGAGCGTCAGGACGGGCGGGTGTTGTGGGGGCCCTGCAAACGGGGGCCTCTTCGGGAAAGCCAGGTAGCAGCGTTCACCCAGAAGGGGGAAACCTTGATGTCCCATCAGTGCCACTCCTCAGAATTATCCTAATAAAATAATTTAAATGCGCCAACAACAACAAAAAAAGCAAGCTACAAGGTGGAATGACTGCATTCTGGCCTGGTCACTTGCTAGCCTATAGGGAGCCTTTGAGATGATAAACCACGATGACTGTGCAATAGAAAAACTGTTCGGTATTATATGAGAAGGAAAAAAAAATGAATTAAAAGCTGTCCTGGCCACAGTTACAACTACGTAAAAATATGCCGGCCTGCAGCCAAATGCTACACAGGAGCCCAGAAAATGAAAGCGGGGGGAACCAGGACAGTGGAATGATGGATTTCTTCCCCCGCAGACAGTTTCGCTTCGTGCTATCGTATACTGGTTTTATAAAAAGCAGAATTCACCAGAGGGAAAAAATACCGTGTCGATTTGCTTCCATGAAGTCATATCTCTGTCAGTCCATGCGACACCTGACCAGGTTTGGTCCTGAAAAGGAATTGTCCTAAAGGGAGGTGTAGCTGTGCGTGGCCAGACTCAGCCCCAGAACATCAAGAGCTGGGAGATATCTGGGTTAGAGTCCAGCAAACTCTGACCTGCATTTTGAGGGAATGTTGCAAGTCCAGCCCAACTTTCCAATGAATAGGACAAAAGGAAAGCGGACCCTGAGACCCTGGCCACCACTGGGTCCAGACCCAGAGGACTCGTGGGCACAGCGCGCTGACTGTGGAATCTTAGTTGGAAAGAAAGCATCTTCTCTACCTCCTCTGATGAAACCAGCCCCGAGGCCGGAGCAGACTTTCAGCCAGGCTGGCTGCATGGGCATGTGGACCGGTTGACTTCGGGGAAGCCAGGCAATGACATTTAACTGACCATTGTCAAGTGCCTCCCATGGGCAAGGGGACAAAGGCGCTGCCAGGTCAGGAGGCCTCAGAGGTTCAGTGGTGCGAACAAGCCCCACCATGGCCAGACAAGAAGGGAAAGAGGAGCGCCTGCCCACGAGGTAGGACCTGGCTGGGCCTTAAAGAATGAGCAGAACCTAGACATGCTGGGATGGAGCAGAGAGTACTGACCCGCCACTACAGGAGCAAACATTCCCAACCGCCCAGCTCGCCCAGCCAGCTCCTTCCTGGCCAGCTGCAACTGACTCATGAACCCTTTCAAGGAAAAGGAATGGAAAACTCACAGCCTAGAAACCCCGAGTCAGTGACCAGTGTCTGGAGTCGGCACCCAGGCTCACATCCATTCCGCCAATTACTCGGAAGCATTCTTGGGCACAGAGCCTCAGTTTCCCCACCCGTAAATGACATAGGAGGTCTCTCTCTCAGTGGGTGATCATGAGTGCTAAATGCAATGATGGACATTGAGCACCAAGTCCAGCACACAGTAGGTGCTCAGCCTTGGTGGCCAGTTCACAAGTCAAGGGGGACCACACAGCTCTTACCTGCCCCAGTGGACGGCCAGGTTCTGCCCGATGGACACCAGCAGACTGGTGGGCCCGTGCTCCCAGATGCACTCGTGGGCCCACGCTGCCGCTGACCTCGCCAGCTCTTCATCCCAAGTCTGCAGGGGGAGGAGAAATGAGTACCTTCAGAGTCAAGGATGGATGTAAGAACCAAAAATGCTGTTGCCTCCCACTGTGGCTCCTGGTAAACCCAGGGGCTGGGTTCAGCTTCCGTGGCATTGGGTCCTGTGCGTGTGATGGCTGAGCTCCTAACTCAGCAAGTGGGAAGTGGCAGGTCAGCAAAGAACTCAGAGGAGCCTGTCTCCCAGGCTGTCCTCAGAGCTCCAGATCCACTTCTAACTTGCCAGTGACCTTGGTAAGCCCCTGTCCTCTCAGCCTCAGTCTCTTCACCTGTGAAATGGGAGGATGCGTAAGTCCTGGAGATGGATGGTGGTGACGGCTACATACCAGTGTGAGTGTACTTAGCACTATGGAACAGTGTATTTAAAAATGGTTAAGATGGTAAATTTTATGTTATATGTATTTTACCATTATTTAAAAAAATAAGTAGCAATAAATGCTTTCAACTTGCCCAGCCTTGCTCCCCTCTGGCATCATGCCCACCCTAAATCAGGGAGCTGGGCCAAAGAATCTGAAGACAGCTCCGCAGCCGGTCCCGCCTCCCAGCTGGCCCAGGGAACACACGTAGCTCCTCAGGAAAGAACACAGAGAGAGAACAAAGCAAGCGGGATCGTTTCTCGTCTGCGGAAGAGCAGATGCCAAGCGGCCCACGGAGCTGACTGCAAACCAGCTGCTGTGATGCCTCCTCCCAGCGTCATCGGGCAGATGCTCCAGCTCACGGGCAGGCGGGGCTGTCCCCTGCTCTGGGTAGCCGCAGCCCCTGGCACACAGTAGGTGCCTAATGAAAGGCTGTCTGGGAAGAGACCTGGGACCCATCCAGGTCATAGGAGGCTGGTTAAACCAGCCATGAGACCCCAGGATGGAGAGTCATGAAGCCGCCTGTTTCCCTCTCCTCCTGCCCTGCTGCCTCTTTCCAGCAAGATAACCAAGACTCCTCAACATCCCAGGGCAGGTCCTGCCCTCGGGCAGAGCCCCGGGGGACCTGCCTCACACCCCTGACCCACCCCCCCACTGAGCTGCAGCGGACCTAGCAGTAAGCTCACGTTCATCCCCACCCTCGCTCCCCCAGTAGCACACGACCTTCTATGCCCACCAAGCCCTGGCTGCTGCTGCCTGGGTTCTCTCTCCAGTGTCCGAGCAAAGCCTGAACGGTTGGGGAGGGGTCAACACTGGGCCTGAGATGCTGGGGTGGAGGGGCTGAGCCTAGACTGCCTTCCCTGCAGAATGACCCTGCATGGAGGTGACCCTGACAATGGCCCTGAAGGCTCAGTTCCCCTGACAAGCACGCTATTTAGACCTAAGGACCCAGATCCCAACGCTAATCCTGAAAAACCACGAAGTAAACACAGAGAAGTAAACAGGCTCGTCACTGGCTGTCCAGGATGCCCGAGCTCGCCTGCTGCTTGTCTAAGCTCCCGCCGCTTGCCCCGAGTCTCTTGTACAACCACTAAGTAAGTTCAGTGCCACCAGGAAGAGACCAGCAGAAACCCAGCCTGTTCCAACAGAGGTGGGAGGCAGCCAGGACCCTGGGGGTTTGGGGTTCCGTGAGCTTCAGGCTGAGGAAAATACCCACTCCCTGGGGGCACCACTCGGGCCTTGGGGTGGGAAGGGCACAGGGTGACCCGTGCGGAGGGAGGTGTAGAGCGTTCTTTCCCCTTGGAGACCAAGGCCAAACCATCAGGTCCAGGGGAAGATGGGGAAGAAGTCTGGTTCCAAAGCCGCAAAGAAATCTACCCTAATTTCCTACAACTTTAACCCTAAAAATGTCTCCATAAGCTGCTCATGCATTTTGAAAGGGTGTCCCTTCTTCCTCCTGAAATTAGCACAGCGCCTTTGGAATAAATGCCTAGACGATTTTCTTGAGGGGGAAAAAAGAATGTTTTGTCACGAGTTCCCAAAGCCTTACTCGCAGGGCTCCCAGGCAGATGGCCCATTCATCTGCCCTGCAGCTGGTGATGTGCCACCTAGTGTGGGCACATACAGGGACAGTGAGGGGCTCAGAGACACACGGGACATTTGCCAACCATGAGTGCTACCTATGCCAGGGCACAGGACAATGTGAAAAGGGGCAGCTGAGTCCAGGGGATGGAGAGGAGCTAGACAAGGAAAGCGATGGCCGTCCACACACAGGACCGTCAGAGGACACCCAGAAGACCTCTCTGGCCAAAGGGGAGGGAGGGAAACATGTCATGAGGACTGACAAGGTTCCTGCTAGAAGCCTCGGATGCCAAGCGAGCAGCACCCGGGCTCCGTCCTGGGCACAGAGGGCCCTCGAGGCTCCTGAGCAGGAGAAAGTGCAGAAGAAAGTGAAGATTCGGAGAGCACAACGTGACAGCAGGATTCAGAATGAGGGCTGGCAACCCCCCTCCAAGGACTGAGGCTGTCCCATTAATCAAGGTGAGACCAGAACAGGATGGGAAGATGGGGTGGAAACCCATGGTAACTGGTGGGAGGGGTGCTTAACTGGGTACAGACCAGTGGCTGAGGGCACAGGTCCTAGAGTCAGCTGAACCCAGGTTTGAATCTGGCTCCGGTGCTGCCAGCAATGTGGCCTCGGGCCTCAGTTTCCTAACCCATTAAATGGGCAAAATAACCCCGCCCACTTCCTAGGGCTGGGGGATGAGAACGGGTACTGACGGGGATGGGAACGCGAGAGCAAAGACAGGGAGGGAGATCTGGACCTGAAAGACCTGGCTGTCCCCTCTGTTCCTCTGTGGGACTTCTCCAAGTTCAGAGGGCACCCGTACTGGCCCTTCTGTACCTTTTCATTTCCGACAGACACCTCATCTTACAGACTTGGCCACACTCGCTTCTCACAGAGAATGTGCCATTGAAGGGGGTCTGTGCTCCATTGTCACAGGAACCATGACAGGACAGACCCTCAAGGTGGAAACTGAGGCTCAGACTGGCTGATGTCCAGGTCACGCTGCTAGGAGGGGGCAGAGCCCAGCCCTGAGACCCTCACAACCCTGCCTCCCAGAGGGCCTGGTGGAAGGCTCAGGGCGGGTTTGGGGGCTGGGCTCCAGAGGGGTGCCACGGGGAGCGGGCCACTGCCAAGAAACTCAGGGTGCTATTTTGGTGGGGGGGTCAAGAACAGAGGCAAGGGGTCTTCTGCCGCCCAAGCCCCCAAGCCTGCCACACACCCAGTGACAGGACAGGACAGAGGGCAGGCCTCCTGCCACAGTGGGGGTGCCAGCACTCACCATGTACTCCATGTTGGAGGCCGGGGGGTGCACCTGGCCCCGCAGTTTATTGTGCAGCATGAGGATCTCCTCCTGGTCCGACCTGGGGATTGCCCTGCGGACCCGGGCCTGGGGCTCATCCTGCTGGTACTTGCTGAGCAGCTTCTCTAAGTGTGTGATGTTGGGCAGGAAAAAGCCTCGGGCCCCACAGACCAGGAGCACCAGCCCCAAGGGGATGAGGCCATTCAGGATGCAGCTCATGGCTCCTCTCCGGCAGCAAGAATGGGAGTGACGGGCAGCCTGGGCTCCTGGGGCAGAGCAGGGTGCTCAGGATCTCTGAAAGGAAGCAGAGGGCAGCAAGAGAAAGCAGCAGCCAGTATTAGAGCAGCTCTCGAATTGGCTTCAGCAGTGAATGACGTAGGCAACATTCTTCCCACTTTGCAGATGTGGAAACTGAGGCTCACAGGAGCTCAGTAACCAGAGTCCCACAGACAGGAAGGGCTTCCCATGAGGCTAGCTGCCAGACTCCACAAAGGACATCCTGCACAGTCTCTCCTGGACCCCAGGTCTCTCATCACCATCCTTTTTTTAAAAAATATATTTTATTGATTATGCCACTACAGTTGTCCCATTTTTCCCCCTTTCTTTCCCTCCACCCCACCCCCCCATTCCCTGCCCTTTAGTTTTGTCCATAGGTCATACACACAAGCCCTTTTTCTTCTACATTTCCCACACTATTCCCAACCTCCCCCTGTCTGTTTTCCACACACCATTTATGTTACTTATTCCCTGTACCTTCCCCCTCCTCCCCTACCACACCCCTGTTGATATCACTCCATGTCTTATATAAATCCCTTTAACATTTCATATAATAAAGGCTGGGTGATGATAAACTCCTTGAACTTGACCTTATCTGAGAAGCACTTTATCTGCCCTTCCATTCTAAATGATAGCTTTGCTGGATAGAGTATTCTTGGATGTAGGTCCTTGCCTTTCATGACTTGGAATACTTCTCTCCAGTCCCTTCTTGCCTGTAAGGTCTCTTTTGAGAAATCAGCTGACAGTCTTATAGGAATTCCTTTGTAGGTAACTGTCTCCTTTTCTCTTGCTGCTTCTAAGATTCTCTCCTTATTTTTAATCTTGGGTAATGTAATTATGATGTGTCTTGGTGTGTTCCTCTTTAGATCCCACTTTTTTGGGACTCTCTGAGCTTCCTGGACTTCCTGAAAATCTATTTCCTTCAGCAGCTTGGGGAAGTTCTCCTTCATTATTTGTTCAAATAAGTTTTCAATCCCTTGGTCTTCCTCTTCTCCTTCTGGCACCCCTATGACTCGGATGTTGGGATGTTTAAATATGTTCTGGAGGTTCCTCAGCCTTTCCTCAGTTTTTTTAATTCTTGTTTCTTCATTCTTTTCTGGTTGGATGTTTTTTTCTTTCTGCTGGTCCACTCCATTGATTTGAGTCCCAGTTTCCTTCTCATCCCTTCTCATTTGTTCAAGTAAGTACAATTTTTCTTTGAATTCTGTGAGCATCCTGATTACCAGTGCTTTGACCTGTGCATCTGATAGGCTGGCTGTCTCTTCGTCACTTAGTTGTATTTTTTCTGGAACTTTGATGTGTTCGTTCATTCAGGCCCTTTTTTTTTTCTCAGTGCGCCTGTTACTTTAAGGGGCGGAGCCTTAGGTGTTCACCAGGGCGTGGTAACCCACATCGTTGTGTTGTGACGCAGTCTGTGGGGGCGGGGCCTGAGAGAACAATGGCGCTTGCTCTGTTCTCTGCTCTTCCCCAGCTACCCACAAGCAAGTTGGGCCCTTCTTTGCTGGCTCTGGGATGAGTGGACGGGCCTGCACAGTTCCAAGTCCCTGTGGGTCCCCCCAATGAACCCTCCTGTGAGGCTGGGAGTTCCTCCCACTGCTGCCTCAACCCCCACAGGTGTATTCAGTTGGTGGTTTGAGGCTTTATTTCCCCGCGATGGTGGGTTGTGTGTTCTGATCTGCTCCCCAGCTTTTCCTCCCGGTTTATCTGCACGAGAATGAGGGACCACCCAGTCCACCAGTCTCAGCCCCGGTTTCGCCGAGTGCGCCTGCTGCGTTTTGTCCAGGCCCACCCACCACGGGCCTCTCCAGGCAGCTGGAGCGTTGCCGGTACCGCTCCACAAACCGCGTCTTGCTGAGTGCTCTCCACCCGGCTCCGCCCCGCTTACCGGTCTGGATGCGCGTGTCTTCTTTAACTCCTTGGTTGTCGGACTTCCACTCAGTTCAATTTTCTGTCAGATCTGGCTGTTTTTGTTTTTTAAGTTGTTGTTTTTCCTCTTTTGGTTGTGCGAGGAGGCACAGTGTGTCTACCTACGCCTCCATCTTGGCTGGAAGTCTCTCATCACTGTCTTTTGTCATTCTGAGTCAGCATTTCTACTCACTCAGGACTCAGGTGGGCCTATGGCCTGATTTAAGTTCTGTCCCCAGCCCCCAAAGGACATTGATACAGTCATTTTACATCACCGAAGGATCTGCCCTGAACAAATGTTAGTAGCCAACTTCCTGGTCCCCGTGAAGTGAGACTCAGTTTACCTGAGGTGGTTAACAGGCATTCCCAACCCATCGCTGCACAAGGCTCCTCTTATCACAGCCCTTCCACTGGCCCCACCCCCACAGTTGTCACACACTCCAGTGCATCACCAGCCCCAGCCAGGGACCCAGCTGCATGCTCGGCTAAGCAACAAGTCACCCGTGGACTTGATCCTCAGAGGAAGTGACAGTGGAAAGAGGGAAGACCTCCAAGGGGTGCTGTGTCCCCCAGTCTTACCCTCGAACCTGCCTGGCAAACCCACTCAGCAACCAAGCACGTGGCCTGCCTTCTCCAGCTCCTGTCTGATAATGAGCCTGTTCCCAAAAGGGGAGCAGGTGCTCCCCTTCTGGCTACTAAGTTAGTGGTTCGCGTGGGTAATCAGTACCCAGTGAACACATCAGGATGGTTACTTCCTGTCGGTTGACAAAGCCAACAGCAGTGTGAGGGGACAGAAGAAGAGGGTGGGCCGGGACTCCCAGACTTTCTCGGCCTCGTCTTGGAGCCGCACTTCCTGAAGTGCATCCCTGGAAGCCCCGCCCTGGCACCTGTGGGGTCGCACCGTGGGATCCGCTGTCTCAGAGATCCATGGTGCCAACTGCAGGAAAGAAAGCGCTCACTTGTATTACTTGTCAAGGATCTCGATGGCCCTTCCTTGCCTTTGCTCTACAAGTCCTTTCCCCAAACAATCCTCGTACTAAACTTTTATCCCTGGCACTCACCTGAGGAAGAGCTGCGTTAGTCTTTGGATATGCCTACTAACTTCAAAATTCCAAGGGCCAGTATTAGGTGAACACCCACTGTGTCTTTTTTTCCTTCTAAAAATCCTTCTGGGCATCTATGTGGGCCAGTCACACCGTTCGCGTCATCCCCAATACCAGGACAACCCAGGGGTCGCCTGTCACCACGCCTGTTTTACAGATGTGGAAGCTATGGAGGCCTGGAGTGGTGATGCCACAGGCCCAAGGCTGCTGTGCTGGTAAGCACAGACGCTGGGACTGGAACCCAGGTGTGACGGCTCTGAGGGGTCTCACCTCTACTAAAGGGCCACCACTTGTGGTCCTCCTCCTGGCTGTCACCTGGCCCAGGCAGGGCTTGAGTGTGTTCATTTACGTCTCTCTCCTCTGCTTTACTCCCAGGGGAGAGTCGGTCAGTCACCCAATGACCGTTATGGGCACTGCTTGTGTGTTAGACCCTGGGGAGACAGGTGAGAAAAGCCACAGCCCCCACCCAGTGGGACAGGGATGACTTAAGACATCACAGGGAGCTGGAGGAGGGGGCTCCCTGGGTGGGAAGGGCGGCAGCTGTGCCTCCATGCTGACCCACTCAGAACCCTGGGAGGCTCGATCCTGGTCTGTACCCACAGTGATAACCAGTGCTCACCAGTCAAGCTGGCTGGGACCGAAAGGTGGCAGCCAGGGGAGGACATCTGCAGAGGCAAGACACAGCGTGGGGCAGGGAGGGGACAAGCCTCCTGAATGAGCAGAACCGGGAATCCCAGGAGGCAGGGCAGAGCAGAGGAGCTATGGGAAAGAGGCAGTTCCCATCTATGACCCTGGAAACTCTCCAGGGTCCTGACCAAACCCGCGCTTCAGATAAAAATAACCGCCATCGGAGGGGAGTCTGGGCTGTCTTTGGCATGGGCTGCCTGTGGCCTCCCCCCACGGAGTTCCCTTTGGGGCAGGGCCCCGGGGACTGCGGGGAGGGCTTCTGCGTGCCCACTCGCCCCACTGGGAGTCAAACCCGTAATGCAGAACCCCTCGGGGTCCCTGATTTCTTTCTGAGGTTAGTCACATCACCATATATGAGCATTTCCCAGCTGCAGAAGGCCAGGCTGAAAGCAATGCCAAACACATTGACGGTGGATTGGGATGCAACATGACGCGAGTGAGAACTGGCATCACAAAGCGTCCACTCTGGCGTCACGACCACACTTGATTTGCTCTTTACGCTAACGCGGCTGGAAGGGCGGGGCGCCCGCAAACGTGAAACATGAACTGCTTATACAGCTCAACCGCGGCTCAGCTAGACTGAAACCTGGGTGTGGTCTACACTGCCAATGGGTACAACTCAAACGGCTATCAGTAGGGATAATCAGTAATAAATCGTGGAGTAGCCATGGGGTAGAACATTATACAGCAGGTAAAAGCGATGAACAAGAGCTATGTGTGTGTCGGCATAAAACTTAAATACCATGTTGGGTTGAAAAAGCATGTCGTAGAATATTATGCTAATTATATTATTTATTTACATACATTTAAAAAGATGTAAATAATATTTTGTATATTTTTGGATATGCATGTATATGTATACACAAACATCTATATGTATGTGTTATATGCATGCATTACATACACATATATACATACATGTCTGTGTCTCTGTGTTCACACACATCTGTGTGTGTGTGTGTGTGTGTGGTAAATCCAGGACTGAATCAGAACGAGTTCATGGTGGTGGTTGGCTCCGGGGTAAGGGCAGTGGAACTGGGAGGGAGAATGTGAGGGATTTCATCTTTATCTTTAATACGTGATTTCTACTCTAAAATCTCAAACAAACGTGGAAGTGCCAACTTCTGTTCAGTTCAGGGAGGTAGACAGGCTGAGTCGGCAGAAGCGGCAAAGCTGTAGTCAAAGCGGTGCCCTCCAAGTCTGGACCTAGGTGGTCAGCACACCCTGTCCGTTGCACGTGTCCACTTTAAAACAAAGCAAAGTGCCGACGCGTGGAAGGGCAGTGAAACAACTGCGGGCCCCAAGTGCACCCTTCTGGCATGTTTCCCTGAACAAGTGCGACCTTATTCCAAAGTGAGGCACCTTCACACTGGGTATTAAAGGGGCCCCACGGTCCAGGGCCTATAGACTGGTCCTTCCCTGGAAGGTTCCAAAGAGAACTGATAAAGCCTTAATGGGAGTTTTAGAGTTGGGAGAACCATGGGGTTTCCCGGAACTTCCCATTGGAAGAAAACACCGTGAAACGAGAGAAGAGAAAGTTTCTTCAAGCCTTCTCCGCTCTGCGCCAATCGCTGGGAAATGCAGGCTTACCCTGGGTCACGCCATTTGCGGGACCATGCTTGGCGGCACGTCCAGTATTCTGTTGGGTCTGAAAATGGAGCTCAGGGTGCCTGGGGGTCCCTGCTAGAGAGGGGCAAGGCCCAGATCTTGATGCTCCTGTTAAGTCTAGGCAGCAGGAGAACACTGAAGATTTAAGCAGAATCATAGTAATAATAGGGCTTCCATCTCACTCACGTCTGCATTCCCAGAGCCCAGCATGGTTCTGTCATAGGGGAACCAGCCCAGGGCTCTGGGCTGGGTGTGTCTCTCCGAAATTTATATGTGGAAGCCCCAACCCTTAGCATCTCAGAATGTGACTGTATTTGGAGATCAAGCCTTTAAGGATGTGATTGAGTTCAATGAGGTCACAGGGGTGGGCCCTAATCCAATACAACGGCTGTCCTTATAAGAAGAGGAGATTAGGACACAGACACACAAGAGGGAACACCATGTGAGGACACAGGGAGAAGACGGCTGTCTGCCAGCCAAGGAGAGAGGCCTCAGAAGGAACCAGCCCTGCTGACACCTTGATCTCAGACTTCAGCCTCCAGACCTGTGAGGCGAAACTGTTTCTTCAAGCCACTCCGTCTGCGGTCCCTGGTGACGGCGGCCCTACCAAACTGAGATGTGCATCAGATAAGTGGGTGAGCAGGGTTGTGTTCCAAATATCCCGCTGGGCACTACATGGCAGGAGGCAAGGTGGAACCAGAGAGGCAAATCAGGAGGTAGGAGGCCAAGGCCAGGCTCTGGCCAGGATCTGACAGTGACAGTCGGCGCTTGCAAAGCAACAACACCCCGGCCGGGGCCCACTTCACGGGCGATGCCAGCACCCTTGCCTGCTCCGACCACACAGCCTCTGCCACCCAAACAGCTCATTCAGAGCTTAGGGCCAAAGCACTTTGGTCCCTTTTCCATTTATAATAAAAAACAAAGACTTCTTACCATGAGACAGACACACTGTCCAAGGCTGCCTGAAGCTTTCCAATGACAAGTACATGCCCCCCGCCCCCCGACCGGGAGGCTGGCGGGGGCGTACACTGTGGGAGACCTACTGTGTGCCAGTCGCTGCATTGCTCAATCACATCCCAGTGACCCAGAGGTTTGGGTTCCACTCTGCCATTTTACAGGGAGGAGACTGAGGCCTCTGTCGTTTAAGAAACCCGCCCAAGATCCCACCCGGGGTTGGAACACAGCTTCGCCTGACCTCCCAGCCCTTTCTTACTGCCACCCCACGGATTTCCTGTCACCATCCACACAGGGGAGGCCCCACCAACAACCCCATCTCCCTCTGCAATCTTCTTTGCCCTCCTCTGCCTCTTGGTAATACTGCTGGGCTTGGCGGAGCTGAGGCACTGGCCCTCTGGGGTCAGATGGTGGCTCTGTGGATGAGAAGGCACCAATGTGTCACCCCTAGGGGACCGAAACCTGTACATCATGGTGACATTTCACCAAAACACACCCCTGTTATTGGGCTTGACACCCCTTCAATCTCCATCTGTCCATGCACCTTTGACTCAAATGTGACCTGCTGACCTCTGATCCCCTAGCATCGATGAGTGCTCTGTGCAGAGCACTCTTCAGCTGCTGGGGTTCCAGCTGTTTTCCCAATGTCCTGGAGGAGCTCACACATCACACCCAGACAGTGAGGCCCACACTCCTTGGTGCTGTTACTCCCGCTCCCCAATTCTCTTAGGGTTGCCGAAGCGGCTTAAGAGGCAGGCGCCCCCAAAGGCATTTTCTAGAGGAGCCCTCTTCAGCTCTGTCACCCCTGGCCTCTTACCAACAGCTTGAAACATCTGCTGTGGATGACTCCACAATATGGCAGAAATGCTCTCTGAAAGATGTTGTTCTTCTTTGCCAAAGTTGCAAAACCAAGCCTAGAAGGTCTGCAGGCATGATTAAGCAGACCACAAATATGATAAAGTCAGTGAGGTCTCATGGGAGCACACTAGACATCAGGTCACCGGAGAGGTGGAGAGGAACCTATAAGGCTTTCAACCCCCAGGGTCGACAGGGAGACCCAAGCCTGGCGAGTGAAGTCACAGGAGTTAAATTACTGCAGCGTGGCCCAAAGCTTCCATGGGCTTTGATCTTTGCCAGGGAGGTGGTTGCTTTCAACCCCATTTTACAGAAAATAAAACTCAGTTCAGGAGACCTGCCTGGTATTTGTGAGGCTGTGCAGCTAGTGGAACCAAGTTTTTCTGAAAGCTTGGGGAACTTTCAACCTGCTACAACCACCCCCTCCTCTGGCCAAGGGTCTGTGGGTCCATAGGGGGTCAGCAGATCCTCATGCTCCCAATCTAGCAAGGGGTCTCCTTGATGGTCACCTCCTGGGAGATGCTGCCACCAAACCCAACCCTCAGGAGCGAGTGAGAGAAAGGGCACATGTTTGTTTAAGTTCGATGCGTCATCTCACCCGCTGCCTTTGCCTGTGTTTAGGAAAGTCTGCCAGAAAGATGAATCTTAGGACTGAGCCTGTCAGCCATCAGCTCCGAGGCTGTGCCAAACTCCCTGCTTTTGCACATGCTGTTCCCACAGATCATCCTATGAACCTGACCTACCCTCCCCCGCCCCCGCTGGCCCAGGCTAGGCAGATTAATTCCTGCTCCTCACTTAAGACTCAACTCTGGGATCACTGCTTATTCACGCCTGCAGACCTGTTGGGCTCTTTCACAGTTGAATCACCAGTGTCTGCCAAGTTGGTGCTCAATAAATATTCACAGAATGGATGTGTGGCTCTCCTCCTCCTCCTCAGATCAGAAGAGCTGTATAAAGAATACATGTGAGGTTGGCGTCTTCATTACGGCCTGAAGCTTGGGCTCTCAGGGAGTAGAAGTCTTGGTTCAATTTCTGACACTGCCCCTCGCTAGGTGTATGTAGCTAGTGAGGGGCAGTGTCCTTGGACATGGCAAGTAGCTTCTCTAGGCTCCAGTATAAGTGGAGGAGACAAGGTAGAGGGGAATTATAGGACTTGTCAGACATTGGCAAACAAGACCAGCAGGTCTACAGGCATGATTAAGCTCCAGAAGGCATCAGGGAGGTAGTGACTCTTCAGCTGAATCTTCACCAATGAGCTTGGATTAATCTACCCAGGCTGGGCCAGGGGAGGGGCGGGTTAGGGTCTAGGAATGAGCTATGGAATGAGGAATGAAGGAGGGGAAAACATGACCATGTTAGCTATGTAGTGTACAACTAAGCAGTGCTAGCTATTATCATAACGCTGCTGCTAAATGCCCCACAGACACATTGTTTGAAGGGACTCTTAGAAGGCTGGTGTTAATAATGGCGGATGCAGTAAAGAAGACTCTTCTCTCTTCACCCCATTATTTCAAAGCCTCACCTCTGCCTCGAGATGAGATCTAACTTTTAAAAATCCTAATAAATGTCTAATGTTTAAGAAGGAGAGGGAAGAACCCTCTCCTAAATTTAAAACATACCTGAGGGACTTCTGGTCAAGAAGATAACATAGGCAAACACAGCTGGCCTCCTTGTCCAACCACGGCAAAAATTACAACTAAACTACAAACAACCATCATCCAGAATTGTCAGAAAATTGAGCTGTATGGCAGTCTGACAACAGGAATTAAAGAAGTACGTTCGTCCAGATGGGTAGGAGGGGCAGAGACAACAGAGACGTGGAACGGGTGTCCCCACACCCATGTGTGGTAGATAAAAATTGGGAGGAATACCTCAAGAGCGAAGGATCCCAGCCCCACACCAGATCACCCAGTCTAGGGTCCCAGAACCAGGAAGATAAGTTCCCATAACTTCTGGCTGTAAAAATCAGTGGGGCTGGAGTAATGGAAGAAACTGCAGGATGGGATTCTCAGGTGTCTCCTCTCAAAGGGCCCACAATAGACTTAGAACATACACAGACTCACTCCCTCTGGGCTCCAGGACTGAGGCAGCAGCTGAAAGGGCACCAGTGGCCTACAGGGAGCAACTGAAGCATCTGGCATCTGGGCAAGTGCCAGGGAACATCCTCCTCCTGGACAAAACTCCAGAGGCCAGGCCACAGCCATTGTCCCCTTCTGAGCCCTCCCACACACAGAGCCACAGAGCTGGAATACCATAGAAGAAACTTCATCAACCTGGTTCAAACATGTTGCCCCACCTGGTGATTACCTAAGGCCCCACCCCACCCAACTTACTGGTGCGCTTTTCTACAATAGGGCATGCTACTAAGACAGCGCATCAAAGCAGCTCTACCTAATACATAGAAACAAACACAGGGAAGGCTGCCAAAATGAGGAGACAAAGAAACGTGGCCCAAATAAAAGAACAGAACAGAACTCCAGAAAAAGAACTAAAAAATGGAGATAAGCAATCTATAAGATATAGAGTTCAAAATACAGGGTATTTGGATGCCGAGGGAACTCATTGGGTACTTCAGTAGCATAAAAAAGGTCCAGGCAGAAATGAAGGTTACACTAAGTGAAATAAAGAAAAACTTACAGGGAATCGACAGTGGAGTGGATGAAGCCAAGAATCAAATCAATGATTTGGAACATAAGGAAGAAAAAACATTCAATCAGAACAGCAAAAAGAAAAAACAAGGATAGGCTAAGGAGCCTCTGGGACAACTTCAAACATACCAACATTTGAATCATAGGAGTGCCGGAAGGAGAAGAGAAAGAGCAAGAAATTGAAAACTTATCTGAAAAAATAATGAAAGAAAACTTCCCTAATTTGGTGAAGGAAATAGACATACAAGTCCAGGAAGCACAGAGAAGCCCAAACAAGATAGACAAAAAGAGGACCACATCATGACACATCATAATTCAAATGCCAAAGGTTAAAGATAAAGAGAGAATATTAAAAGCAGCAAGAGAAAAGCAGACAGTTACCTACAAAGGAGTTCCAATAAGACTGTCAGCTGATTTCTCAAAAGAAACTTTTCAGGCAAGAAGGGACTGGCAAGAAGTATTCAAAGTGATGAAGAGCAAGGACCTACAGCCAAGATTACTCTATCCAGCAAAGCTATCATTTAGAATCAAAGGGCAGATAAAGTGCTTCCCAGACAAGGACAAGCTAAAGAAGTTCATCATCACCAAGCCCTTATTATATGAAATGTTAAAGGCACTTATTTAAGAAAAAGATGAAAACTATGAATATTAAAATGCCAATAATTCAACTATCAACAATTGAATTTAAAAAAACTAAGCAAACAAGCAGAATAGAAACAGAATCATAGATATTGAGATCATTTGGAGGATTATCAGTTGGGAGAAAGAAGGAGGAGAAGGGAGAAAGGTGCAGGGATTAAGAAGTACAGATTGGTAGGTACAAAATAGATGGGGATCTTAATAATAGTTTAGGAAATGGAGTAGCCAAAGTACTTATATGCATGACCCATGGACATGAACTAAGGGGGGAGATTTCCGGAGGGAATGGGGGGTACTGTGTGGAGGGGGCAAAAGGGGATAAATTGGGCCAACTGTAATAGCATAATCAATTAAATGTACTAAAATAAAATAAAACACACTTTATTCAGCACATGGCTTGAACTGTGACCACTTCCTCCCACCTTATGGGGAATAAGGTGCCAAGATGTCATGGATCAAATCTAGAACACTAATGCTGACCAACAGGCCAAGAGCCATCTGTACAGTTGTATGTAGTAATTTACACTAATGACAATGACCCAGCTCAGATGCTATGGAGTACTATGTCCTTCCAGGGCTCGGTCTTAGCTGAGAGGACTGGCCCCTGGATGTTCTAGAACTCACCAGCCTGTATGGCATCTGTTCGTACTATTTGCCTTGCCAGATAGACTATGTGCTTCTTGAGGGCCGGAATCAGTGGCGTGCTAGTAAATGTTTAATGAGCAACACTCAAAAAAAAATTTTAAGCCAACCCTTATTTGTAGTGTTTGCCAATTGCCCTGGTGTAAATAATCCGACCGTGGCCAATTTCAAGCATACAACATGAGGTACTGAACATGGGGTTTCCGGAAAGACTTATGCTAGCATACCAATAACCTCAAGAGCAGACATAATAGTAAAGTGCAGTAAAAAATTAGGGCATGATAAGTCTTGAATGGTTATTACCTTTGTTTTAAATATGACTTATCTAACTGTAAACTTATATCATTTAGTGTTTAAGGGTGGTTGTACTTAATTGGCTCACGGCCTTTCTGAAACTTTAACTAGGGAGCCAACCCTGGCACACCAGTGGCTGCCACTGAGCTTGTTCAACTTCAAACCCCAGTGGGGATACCGTGCTCAATGAACAGTCATCACCAATTACCCGGCCAAAGAGTGATGTGTGTGGACAAAGCAGCTGGCCCCTACTCCCAGCATCGCATATTCATCCTCTCCACAGACTAATGGGGACACTGTGATTATGAGCCCCATTGCACAGATGAGGAGGCTGAGGCTCAAATGGAGATGCAACTTGCTCACGGTCACACAGAACACCTGTGGACAGCGCCGATGAATCAGCCACACTCCGTCTGCTTAACAGTTCTGGTTCGTACAGGCAGTGGTTCCCCAAAACATCAGGGTGATTCTGACCTCCAGGCCCATATCAGCCCAAATCACTCAGTGAGTCAGCCCACCCACAGGATAGCAGCTAAGACCAGGGTGCTGTGGGCTATGTTCTTCCTCAGAAGCACAAAGGAGAACTCAACACATGAGCAAGGCCAAGCGCAGATCAGAGTCGTACCCACAAACCACCCACAAATTCCAGGAATGGGGTGGTGGATAGGAGGAGGGAAGAGGACTCCCCAGCGGGCACGCCTTGGGCAGATCCCAGGACTGGGCCGAACCTCTCCGGAAGAGCGTCTGGGTCAGTACCAGACACCCGGGAGTGGAGGTGGCAGGCGATCGCGTTGGTTTTCCTTAAACCCTTCTCCACACGATTAGGGCTGGACAGGGAGGAAACAGGCACCTTGGATTCCCCACAACCAAGGCCAGCCAGCCAGCAGTCTACTTGGCTTATGAGAAACACCCACCCCATAGCACCTTCTTTCCTCCTGTGCCCTTGGCAGAAGGTATGCCCTTATGGGATATACACTGAACAAGTATAATATACAAACTCATTCCATTTTTTAAATACTACACAGAGAATATACAAAATCCTAGACAAAAAGAATAGAACTCATTCAACAGACATGTAATCTCCTTTGTGCAAAAAACAAACAAAACTAAACTAAAAACCAGGTGCATTCAATGCAAGCCAAGAGAATGTATTGAAGAAGCCACTCTCAAGTGACTGGATAATAAATTAATATGGGCTTAGAATTCCCAGCACAGCCCTGGCCAGTGTGGCTCTATTGGTTGGAGCATCGTCCTGTAGACCAAAATGTTGCAGGTTCAATCCCTGGTCAGGACATGTACCTAGGTATATGGTTTTGACCCCAGTCAGGGTGCACATGGGAGGCAACTGATCGATGATTCTCTCTCTTTCTCTTCTCCTTCCTCTCTCTCCAAAATCAATAAATATATCCTCAGGTAAGGATTTTTTTTAATTTTTTTCTTTTTTTTTTTAAATGACAGAATGGGATCTTTTTTTTTTTATTTTATTTTTATTTTTAGAGAGAGGAAGGGAGGGAGACAGAGAGGGAGAGAAACAGCAATGTATGGTTGCCTCTCACATGGCCCTCACTGGGGACCCGGCCTGCAACCCAGGCATGTGCCCCAACTGGGAATCGAACCAGGACCCTCTGGTTCCCAGCCCGCGCTCAATCCACTGAGCAACACCAGCCAGGGCGGATTTTTTTAAATTTTTTGATGAAAATACCCTGCATGTAACTCCTGGGCCTTTTTCTTTTTTCTTACAAATGTATGGACGTTTCCTTGGGCACAATGGTCTCAGCAAAACTTTAGGTGAATAGCAGGAAAGAGCCATCTCCAAAGAACAAGACCTCAAGGACTGCCAGAAAGCATGTAGAAAAGCATGGGCATTGGGTCAGACCCAGGTTCGAATCCTGACTCCACCACGTAGAGCTGCACAGAAAGACCCTTTCCCTCTCAGGGTCTCCAATTCCTAATGGGCACACTGAAGCCCTGAATTTCCCCCAGGGATGAAGGAGAGAAGACGTGAAGATTACAAAGTTAGTGGTTCTAAAAAGCCCAGCAGCAGAGTCCTAGGACCTAGTGGTATTTAGTGGCTGTTTCTTTCCCTTGTCCCCTGGGTGAATCCAGGCATCGCAGAGCACCTCTGCTCCAGGCATCAGGGCTAGCAGCACCTGGACCAGCCTCCTGCCTGAATCGTACCATTCACTGGTATTGGGTGGTATCTGCCACGCTGAGTGACAACCCCTGGGTTTGAACCAAGCTCACAGACACCAGCTCAGAAATTCTATAGCACCAGAGTATGGAATCTCCACACTGCTTTGCTGATGAAAATCCCCAGGGCAAATCCTCAAGTGGCCACAGATGCTTGGGATATGCAAGAGAATGACAGTCCACTCTTGGGAAGAGGAGGAGACGCAGCAGCAACGGAAGACAAACGGCAGGAGGACAGCACCCCGGGAATAGCATGGGGAAGTTGAGCAGAGGTCGGGGGAGGGGCCGCTCTGGCCAGGATGGACAGTGGAGTCCTGCTGAGATCTCAAGGAAAGGCAAGGCAGCGGGAACAGTAAGGACAAAGGCTTAGAGGGGGTCACTGTCCCAGCGTGACCCAGGACAGGGGCAAAGCCGGTGGAAAGAGGGAGAAATAGGGTCACAGAGGCAGGGAGGGTGAGGTGGTGAGGGGCCTTGGAGGCCACGCCAAGGAGTCATGATTTTACTCTAAAAGCAAAAACAAGCATGCGGGTGGGAAAATGAAGCTGATGGTGATAGGGTCTGATTTATGCTTTGAAAGCCTGTCGGCATGCAACGAGCAGACAGAGCTCACAGACATAACACTGAACTAAAGAAGCCAGACTCCAGTGATTAAACATGCATGGTGCTGTTTATGTGAAGTTCAAAACCAGGAAAAACCAATCTATGCCATTAGAAGTCCGGAAACGGTTACCCATTGGGGGGAGGGACGGGACAGGCCCCAGGGGGACCAGCCAGGTCCTGCAGCTGATCTGGGGTCCTAGCATGCACATGTTCACTTTGAGAAAATGTATCTGCCAGTGTGCAGTCCTCTCTAGTACATTCAACTTTAATAAAATGTTAACAAAAAAAATAAAACTTTGTAATCTCTCTGGCTCCTGTTTGAAGGATGGACCAGGAGAAGCATGAGTGGCTGCAAGGGGAACACCGTTATGCAAGAGAAAACCCTCAAGGGCTCTCTCCCCAGGAGTCTCAGGACAAGACAAGGCTGGAGCCCGCCTCGGACAGCGCTTCAAAGCGCACTTTCGAGTCGGAGCCCAGATAAAGCCCTGTGGCTGGCCGGGGCCTCCCACTTGGACCAGACACCGACTCTCCCAGACAGGGCCCAGTTCATCCCACGTCTGAGAGGGCACTTTGTCCAACGATGCCAAGGCTGAAAATATCTCCAGTCCCAGGGAAGCCTAGGTCTTGAAGGTTTCTGGGAATAAAACAGTGTTTTCAGCAGCCGGGTGCTTCTCCCCCGGAGAACAGACTGGCTGTGTTGGGAGCCAGTTTGGGGCAGGAGGGAGAGAGGGGTTGGTAGCAGATAATGCATACACATGCAGATATATTTTAAATGTTATCCCGGAAACGACTCATGGTTTCCAAGGGGACATTTCAGGGTTACAAACAGATGTCCTTCGCAAGTTCCTGGCCATACAGGGACACTAAACACGCTCTGAAGGAAGGTGCTGGAACCCTCAGAACACTTGCTCGGGCCCAGAGCAAGAGTGCCAGCGAGCTGAGCATTCTCCTGGAAGACAGACTCACGGACACGCCAACCACTGGCTCTTAGCCGGCTCTGACCCTGGCTGTCATTTTAGTTCCTGAGCCACTCACTCCACTCTTGCTATGTGACTCTGTCTGGTCACACCAGGTTCAGTAAGCAGAACCTTCCACACAGCTTCCCATCTACCCCTACTCTCCAGTACCCCTACCCTGTCTGTGTCAGGCCCCAGGGCTAGTCTTCATCGGCTTTCTAGGGCAATAGGTCTCACATTTGAGTCTGTGCCAAAAAGCGCTGGAAGCCTCATTAAGACAGATTGCTGGAGCCACTCCCATAGCTTCTGATTCAGGAAGTCTGGGGAGGGGCCTGAGAATCTGCATTTCTAATGAGTTCCCAGGGGCTGCTGTGCATCCCCCCAAGTCTCAGTGAAACCCCACATTGAAAACCGCTGCTCCAGATAGAAATAGCTGCTCAGATCTCACTCCCCATCGCAACCCAGCATGTCCCAATCTTCAGTCCTTGGCACACCCCTTCCCAATCTTGTCCAGCTTCACCGTCTACACGGGCTAGCACATACTTTGTATTTTTGTTCAAGTTGGCCCAGTCTGAGGGCTCAGGAAATTTTACTTTTAAGAGGTAACTTTCCATCACCACAATTTGCAGAGAACTTGATTACCTCCACCTTGAACGGAAGCCGGAATAGAATTAAACAATGAAAACAGAACCAAGCGAGGACCTCCCAGTTGGGCCCTGAAACTGGCCGGAGGCTTCGTTGCAGAAAGTGCTCTCTTTGTTGTAGGGGAGGTGGGGGTGGGGTGCGGGAGAAGCATTAGGACTGACTATCCCCTGAAATGTTGGCCCTGCCATAGGCAGAGGGAGGGAGGAACAGCCCCTGGACTGGTGAGCTTTGCTGCTGGGTCTGTGCTAACGCTCGGCCACCTATGAGACCAGCAGGGATGGACTCCCCACAGTTTGGGGGACACTGCTCATTCCATGTGATCTGTTCCCAAGTGAAAACATCGCCCTGTTACACTCCTATGCAGCCCGTACAGGGAATGCAAACTCAGCAGGGTCCACCGCACCTGCACGGCAGACCCTTGCTGTTCCTGCATCTGACCCTTAAACTCCAGCCACACAGAACTTTCTTGCCTTTTTCCATGAGTGCCAGGCCCCTTCCTACCTCTGGGCCTTTTGACACACATGCGGTGCCTCCACTCGGTGCACCCTTGCCAACACCCCACCCCTATCACCTTTCCCTGCCAGAAATTGCTGTCTCTTTTCTCTAGAAGGATTTCTCAGGCTCTTCTCAAGTCCGTCTCAGCAGATGCCAGCTGGGTGCAACCAGCCACTCCTAGAGAGTTCCAGGTGGGCTTTAGCCAATCCAAAAGAACTTGGGGCCAGGGTCAATTCCAGGACCACTTGACTGCAAGTGAAACAGAAGCTCAATTCTTTGTCCTGCAGAGATAGTGTCATTCTGCACTCACAGTGGGGCACATTCCAGACATTCAGATTGAAAATGTAGGATTTCATAATTTATAATATTTTTTAAATGATGGTTCAGAAGTTGCATAATCCTCTCCTTTGCCCCTGAATCTGTGGCTTCTGTCTAAGCTGACACAGCACTTGAAACAACGGAGAAGATAAATCTCCTTCAGGCTCAACCACGAGAAACTGTCTGTCCTCACAGCCTTGAAAGGGGGCGTCTGCCTGCGAGTGCCCACAGTCGCACAGGCTGGGCTCCAAAGCACAGCCCCCCAGGGCAACGCCTCAGACAGGATCCTCTGCCTGGTGCTGCTGTGGCCCGGGGGGATCCCGACGCCCGCCCCAGAGCCCCCAGATGCCAGCTTTCCCTGCACCCAGGGCAGAGGGCTTTGGCCAGTTCTGAAATGAGGAGACCTGACTTGATGCTTCTTTAAGAAGGGGGTCGAGAAGGGAACACGGCTCCTCAGTAGGTTTATGTGACCCAGTAATCCCGCTCCTGGTGTAGACCCAAAGCAATCGAAACTAGGTGTTTAAACAAAACCACGCACACAAACGTTAGGGCAGCATTATTCACAATAGGCAGAATGAGGAAATATCCAAACTTTCATCAGTGGAAGAATGGATAAGCGAAACATGGTCCATCCGCGCAACGGAACATTACTGAACCGTCAGAAGGAGTGGAGTTCTAACATATGATGAACCTTGAGAACACCAGACCAGATGAAAGGGACCGACACAGAAGGCCACGTATGTATGACTCCATTCATATGAAATGTCAAGAATAGTGAACCCAAGAGATAGAAGGTGGCTTAGTCACTGCCAGAGGCTGGGGAGGAGACAAAGGGGAGTGACTCCTTGTAGTGGGGATGGAGCCTCCTTTTGGGAGGATGAAAACGTCCTGGACTCAGATAGTGGGGATGGCTGCGCAGCACTATGAATGTACTAAATGTCACTGAACTGTGCGTTTAAAAAACGTGGTCAACTTTATGTGATTGATCTACGCATATTTTACCACGTAAAAGTTTTTTTTTTCCCAAGGAAAAAAAGGGAGGCATGGCTGGCCCTACCCACTGCCCAACCCACCCTGCCCCAGAACAAAGCATGCTCCATTTGGGACTTTCCGAGGGGCTCTGGACCCCCACCCCACTGAGGTCTGAGGATCTATTCAGCTCCATGAACTGAGGATGGAACAAAACGATGCCTGTGTTGTAGTTTCCTTTCTTGACAAGCCATCAGCCCCTTTGAGTGATGCTGGGTTTGCACATCTGGGACTGATCAAAAACCAGTGAGTTTGCAAAAGAAAAAAGAAAAAAAAGCCTCATAGGTCGGGAGCAAGCAGACACAGAGGCACCTCCCATACATAGTAAATTACACTGGTGACAGAGAAAAGAAATGTCCCAGCTCCCGCAAGGCTGAAGAGGTCAGTGTTGGGGGTCTAAAAGCCAGTTTTCAAATGCAACTGACCAAAGGCAACTGACTTAAGGCCAGACAGCCAACCCTTGTCTTTGAGGGAGATGAAATGTGGGGTCTCTTGGAGGCCCCGTGCTCTCCTGCAGGGGCTCCATTCCTGCCCGCAGCCAGCCAGCTCCTCTCGCCAGTCGCCAGTCTGGGAGCAGGACTCCGGGAGCCAGCATGGATCTGGGTCCTCGGGCAGGGCTCTCTGCCTTCACACCAGTACCTGTTGGCAGAGCGGAGCCCAAGCCCCCATGTCAGTGCATCCCCTTTGCAGATCCACCCCTATTCCGGGCCAGGGACCTAGATCCCCGGTGGTATGGGAAGCCTTGACTAGCAGCAAGCTCTACTGTGACAGTTAAGTGGCTCACAATTGCATGAGTACTTTCTTCCAGGATCTGGGACAGGATCCAGGCAGGAGGGCAGCTCTCTCCTGCCCTGGCTGTGTCATGCTGGGTACATGCTTTCATCACTCCAGGCCTCAAATTCCCTCCTTGTAGGAAGGACAGGCCAGTGCCCATCCCGTAAAAAAGTCAGTGAGGTCATCCATGTAAAACCCTGGGCATGGCTGGCCCATAGTAAGTGCCGGGTAAATGTCAGGCTGGTATGATTATAAATGTTATTATTACTACACCAACTCCTACATCTTAAGAGACTCTGTAAAAATGAAACTGACCATCTTTATTCTCCTCCCAGGACACATGGTTGGGAACTTGGGGCTTGGGATCAATTCTGCTGACAGTGGTTTTACCTGGAGCCCCTCTCAGAAAAAACAACACCTCAAACACCTTGTGTGAAGGTCAGGTCCAGAGGTGGAGTTAGTGGCTGGGCAGAGAATTGTCTAAAGGGCTTAGCAGTTAAGTGTAGGGTCTGCAGCCAGACAGACCTGGGGGTGACAGCATGGCACACCAGCTAGGGGACCTGGACATGCACTTCCCCTCTTTGAAATGGGGATCATGCTGCCCAGATGTGTTTTAGGGATAATAATGCAGGTACAGTGCATGGCACAGGGCCTCATACCTGTCGCACCAGCAGGACAGCCCCCTCAACTTCTGCTCCTTGCCCATGTGGAAACGGCCAGATCAGAAGCAGAGGAGCAGGTGCACAAAACACAAAGAACCCTTGGAAGGTCCCTTCTCAGTCTATTTGAGGAAGGGGACCTGCCCTTCATCTTTTTCCGCAGGACCCTAGTCTTCACCTGTCAGTCTCTAGATTCTAGATGCCCTGACCCAGCTGGGACAGTAGCTCCCCCCATTCTGCCAGAATAAGGGGCCCAAATGTTCAAGGTGAAAACTCACAAACCTACTCTAGGTTGCAAGGCAAGCTGGGCATTTGCACAGCACCTGCCCCCCCCCCCATATGCTTCTCTTGAGCAGCAACTCACCTTTGGCTAAAAGATGCCCAATTCAAATTAGACTTCAATCAGCAAACATCAGCTAAGCCCTTTCCAGCCTGTCCAACATCCTAGCGCTTGGCAAAGGAGGCTCTGGGTTTGCCCCACATGAAGGCGGCCCATCTCCCCAGGACTGCAGAACCAACCCCTCAGCTCCCAGCACAATTCTTTCCACACAAGTTTATGCAAACGTCCACTCTAGTTGAAGATACCCAGGAACATGTTCCCGAACCTGCAAGAACTCTGGTGCCCCACGCCTAGCCATCTGCAACTTTGGAGACAGACAGAGCTGGGTTTCAGCCCCAGCTCTGCCTGGACGACTCACTTCACCTTTCTAATCCCCAGTGTCTTCATCTGAAATATGGGAAGATGAAGTCTACCTGGCAGGTTTGTTGCAAATGAACCGGCCATCCACATGTGGGTAGACACATTCAAACTCATGCCACATCCACACCATCAGCTTTCCATTGATTGACACCCACTGTGTGCACAGAAACACAACAGATGCTAGTGAACTGCACAGGCAGGCAAGAGTACACAGCCTTCAGGAGCACGGCTCTGCAGTCAGACCGTCTTTGAGTCCCGGCTCCCTCCCCTCCTGGCTGTGGTCTTGAGCAACTGAGTTGCCCTGGACGAGCCTAGGTTTCTCCTGCGGTGAACCGGCTGGCGGCTGAGCCCAGTTCTGAGATGCAAGTGGGCGCTCAGTTTAGTGCTTGCACACAGTAAGCCCTAAGAGCTGGCATCTGCCCTGGTTACTTCAACTCCTCGGAGATTACGGGAATCGATCAAAGCTTGGAGAGAGTAAAGGAATCTAAGTCACACTTACAGGGCTCCAATGACCAGCTCGCTGGCGTCTCCCGCGTTGTGCAGCGGAGGTGGTAGTGGCGGTGGCAGCGGCAGCACTGGCTCAGCGGGACAGGTCGGTCGCAGGCTACTGGGCAACCGGGCCGCCGAAGGAAGCAGTGGACCCTGGAGCTTAATGCGCCTCTTCTTGTATGCTGCTCCTTAGCTCAGAGGCCACGCCCCCTGGGGGCCGGCGGAGCTGATAGGGCCGCGCTGTCCCGGCTCTCGTTCCACCCCGCCCCTCAGGACCCGCCCTTCCCGGGCTCGCCCCGCCCCGCCCCGCCCCGCCCCGCCCTGCCGCTTGAGCTTGGCGAGCAGCCAGGACCACCCGCATCCTACTAGGAGGACGCACTCAGTTTCCTCATCGTGACCATTAAAGTATCAGTTCCATTGAGCGCTTACTAGTTGCCTGGCACGGTGCCAAGTACTTTCCACCAGGGGTTTGCAAATTTACCAAATACCGTTTCTGCAGCTCAACTGGAAAATGGGAATAAGGAGGTGTCCTCCCAGGATTGTAAGAAATAAAACCGGGAAGGACGTCGGCACGTAAACTGTGGCGCAAAATACGCACTTGCTAAATTTATTCTTATCCTCTGCACATAGGTAGAAAACTTCACTCCTGCCACCTACTTAATCTCTCCTTCTCCCTCTCCCTCTCCTGTCTTTCTCTCTACCTCTCCCTTTCTCCTGCCTTCCTTCCCTCCCTCTTTTTTTCTTCCCAATGTGCAAATGAAGACTAGGAGATTGTACTGGATGAGGGCAGTAAAACTGCGCGCGCGCGATCCAGGCAAAGCGCCCTTACCTTCGTTATCCAATCCAGTGAGATGGAAATAATCCCATTTCACAGACTGGGGAACTGAGGCCCGGAGAAGGGAGTCGCCATAGCTAGGGAGCAGCAGCTTTTACTACCTTGCTTTTACTACCTTGCTTTTACTACATTTTACCTGTAGGCATTTAGCATCTGTAACAAATCAATTCAGTCGGAAGAAATAGCCTTTGAAACACGTAAGCCTAAGGACCATGTAAGCCTAAGGACCATGTCCGTAGGTGAAGAAACCAAGGCTAGAGGAGCTAAAGGACTTGCTGTGCTCCCCATTCAGTCACATAGCGTGGACCTACTATGTGCCAGCACGTGCAGGAGGAGCCTGTCTTCCCCCTGCGTGAAGACACAGGAATCAGCTCATTCATCACTTATTCCTTCACACACTTCCATTGAATCACTCTGCATCAGCCCCTGTGCTATATGCAGTGGTGAGCAAGCTCAGACAAGCCCCCTCCAGGACCTCAGGGCCTGGGGCACCCAGACAGGTGAGAGCAGTTGTGGGAATAAAGATGGAGAATGCACAGGGCAGGGAGGGATGAGAGAAGAGGATCCCTCCGTGCAGTGGAGCATGGATTCAGAAAGCCAGAAATTCTTTCCCCAGATTTTGATGCAGCTCAAATACAGATAAAGAATAATGTAGACATTCTCTTTTCCTTTTTTTCATTTCTTTTACTTTTCTCTCTTCTCTCAGTTTTTGAAGGATATCGTTCTCAGCTCAGCATTCATTCATTCGATACTTACTAAGCACCTACGTAGTGGGCTCTGTTCCAAGCACAGAGGTATTCAGAGGTGAATGAACTTGTTCCAGAACAACAATCCTCACTTTGACAAAGGGCAAATCCAAATGGAGAAGACTTGTATTATTAACAGATGCCTCTCAGGTACCCAGCCCACAAGCATCATCCTGTCCACCCACAACAATGCTCTGAGACCGGTGCTGTAATCATTAGGAAACAGGGCACAGAGAGTGTAAGTAGCTTTTCCCAGGCCACACAGCTCCTGAGTGGAGGAACTGGGATTTGAACGCATGCTCTTGCCCACTCAGCTGCCACCGCTTTGTGTACCATTACACCTTGAGTACAGGGGAGTGGAATAAACTGGGTCCCCAGCCCAGCAGAGGGGAAGGAAAATTACGCAGGATGGAATTTCTCAAGGCCCGGCATGTGAGTAGGGTGGGGATGGAGGTGGTTAATACAAAAACGCTTGCCGCTCTACCTCAGAACTCCACCTCCTTAATGATGCTTCTTATGGCAACTCTTCAGGCTCCTTGCTGGTCCAGGATAGCTCTGTGGACACTCTTCCTAGCCCAAGCACTCCAGAGGTATCATCGGCAGAGCTGCCACTTGAGGGCACCTTAACGATGTTCCCCGGCCAGGCTCCCAACTCTGGTCTGGCCTGGCAGCCACTGCCCCGCACCTTGCACACAACAGAAACTTCCAGACCCTCGCCCCCGCCTTCTCCCTCCGTTTCTGCTTTCCTCTCCGCCTGCACTCTTCCCCTCATCTGCCCGCTGCTTCTTGTCGACCCCACTGAGCCTCCGTGGCCTGGCATCTGACGGCGCCCACCCTGCCTGCTGGCTTCCAGCAGGCACTTACATGTGCCAGGTGCTGCACTTGAGGCTTCAGTGGCATCAGCCTGAAAAACCAATGAGGGAAGGGGCTATTGTTGGCCTTGTTTCATAGATGGGGAAACTGAGGCTCGGGTAAGTGACAGTACTTGTCCAGGGTCACCTGGCTACTAAGTGATAGGGCTGAGACTCCAATTCAGGCAGTCCAAGCCCAGAGCTCATGACCTTGGTCTCTAAACCAGGTCACCAGAAGGGACCGGGGAGTTCAGGTTTGCTGCGGCATGAACCCATTGGCCATTTCTGAGCCACTTCATATTTCTCTTCAATAGCCCAGTTGGGCTAACATTTCTCACATGGAATGTTACACTTACTACTGCTGTGTAAGGCAGCATCCCAAAACATAGTGGCTTCAAACAGCCACGCTATTTTGCTCATAATCTTGTAGGTTAGGAATCTGCAACAGGCCCAGTTGGATGGTTCTTCCTTGGGGGGTCTGTCGCGTGGTTGCGGTCAGGTGTTGGCTGGGGCTGCAGACGTGTGGGCAGGACTGAGCTGGACATCCGAGCTGGCTCACCCCTGTGGTGGGAGCTCGGCTGCGCTGTCACCTGCCTCCACGCAGCCTTTGCAGGAAGACGGTTTCAGGGCAGCCAGACTTTTTTCTTCCCCTGAGCAAGCCTCCCGATAGAACCAGGCAGAAGGTGCATGACCTTTTATGGACTGTCGTTGGAGTCACGGAGCGTCACTCCGCCATCCCCTTGGTCCAATCAGAGTCCACCTATGATCAGGGAAAGAGGACATGGCGCACACTTCTCAACAGGCGGAGCTCAGAAAATTTGCAGACAAGACACGTAAAGACATATAGTTTGGTGCCTGGTACTGAACACTCAATAAAAGACAATTTATCCTTCATGGGGGGCTAAGTTAGCCCAGTGGGAGGAGTGCCATATCTGCATCTAGACAGATGAGTTTGAACCACCAGGCACCCACTGTGTGTCTTTGTTCAGTGGCCTGACCTCTCTGAGCTACAGTTGCCTCCCAGGCTGGTCACCTTAGGGGCAGACTGAGTCAGTAGCTTGCTGGCTGGTGCCATTGTCTGGAACAAGTCAGGCTGGGTTCCAATCCCGGCTCCTGTACTTCCGAGCTGCTGGCCTTGTGTTCGGCTCCCCATCTGTGAGATGGAGGTGATGACAATGGCCTCTCTCTCCCCTCGGGCTAAAAAAATAGAAATATTTTTACTATTATTAAAATAGCAAATGGTTACTATGTAGGAAATAATTGGAATACTTGCACATAGCAAGTATTAGTTAATATTATTGCTAATTAAGTCAACAAAGTAAAGAGATAGAAAAGCTTAATTTTGATCAACTTTTCCATCATTGTGTAATCTTAGATTTCCAAATAATTTCCAACAATTAACATTTGACTTTGAATAAGATGGTGTGTCATGGGCAACACTGGCTTCTGGGAGGTCCTGAGTGGGAAAGGACCCGGATGCACCGAAGAGTCCTTGTGGGAAGGGACTGGCCACGATACCCTTGGAAATCCCAGCAAAGGGTCCTGGTTGCTACCCCGGCCAGAGTTAAGTAATGGAGAGTTCGAGACCAAGGAAAAGGTCCCCCTGAAGAACCATAATGAAACCCATCCTGAAACTGGAGCCTATGGGCCTGGTCATGACATCCTGGAGAGGTTCCATACCTCTGCCCAGGCGCACTCTCGGAATCAAGGAGGGCTGGCGGTAGGACCACACACGTGAGTGCAGAGTGCTGGAGTTGCACCAGGTGGTCTGAAGGTTTAATCATTCAAAGCAAAGATCAAGGTCTTTCTTTCCTATCTCAATGTGGTTGTCATAGGGCTCAGGAGTCTTGAACTCAGACCACTTGTTTTCATTGGAATCTCAAGCTTAGATATCAAGAGCCAAGGCCAGGGAGTTTCACCTTCTTGCTTGCTCCTGATACACCCATTCAGCAGCTGCAGAATGTCACTAAGCCTCAAATTGGCATCAAAGACCACTAACGATTTGAGCCAGGGAGACGGGACGCCCCATTCTGTGATGGGCACGGCTTAGAAAGAGGAACCAAAAGGCAAAGAATGATGGCGACAACTCTGTGTTGACAGGTGCCAATCATGTGGTCCTTTGGGATCTCAGTGGGATAGACGTGCTTGACTTATTGGAAAGGAAGGGTGTAAGGGCTGATACAGCATGGTAAGAAGCTAGGAAAATTCCTTGGCAAGTGAAACAGAAAAACTGAGACAGATAGCTGAAGAAATTGGCCGAGCCATTTACATCCAGGTGCAGATGGTCACTAGGGCGGACGCCCCGAGTGCTGCTGGGCAGGGAAACTCACAAGGACCTCACCCCCAGGGAACCTCTCCTCCCCTGGCCTTTCTTCCCTGGAGATAACATCTAGGCCTCAGCTCTATTGCAGCTCCAGGCCCAGAAAAGCAGCAAAACCAGGTGGGCAATGTCAGAACCAACTGCAATGATTAAAGACCCCCTTCCCTGTCACTGACCGATCAGTGGACACCATGACCAAAAAAGAGCACCTGGAAAAATGATGAAACCTCCCCTGAGACCTCCCCTAAGATTCCTGCCTGCAAGACAGAGATTAAAACCTCAAAACAAAGGATCCAGTTCATAAGCTCTCCCTCTGGGAGCAGCCTGTGCCATTTCCTTTCCCTTCCTCTTCCCCCACTTCTTTCCCCACAGGCACACGTCTCCTTAACTTTAGGCAGTTGGCAGCTGGCAGTGGCTGATCCCCTGAACCTGTCCCCAGGCCCCCTCTTCTCTGACTTCCCAGTGAGCTCAAGCAGCCCTGCCCAGTCTCTCCTGTTGCTTCCTCCATGCTAAGCCCTTTCTTGTCTCACTGTCCACAGCTTTAATAAACGTGCCCTCATAGCCGCCTGGACTCGTGCTGTGAAATCTCTCCTACACAAAGTCAAGAGCCCACACACTCCATCTGGCCCTGGGCAGCCCTGCTCAGGCTCAGGCCCCTGTCCGGTGACAGAGTGAGCTCCACATCTCCCACTGGCAGGCAACTCCTGGGGGCAGTGCAGGGCCTGCTGGAGGGAAGATCTAGGCCGGGATATTGATGGACTAAAGTTGCGAGTAAGAAAAACACACTCGAGTTAGTGCAAGCAGAAGAGGGGACTTCTTGGTGGGGTTCCGGGTTATTGCGGAGCCTAAGAACAGTCAAGACCTTCAAAGAACTAGAGTTAGTCCTGGAAGGGTGTCAGGCATCCGGGCAGCACCATGCCTTTCCCTCCTCACTCAGTACAGGGGTCCTTTCTGGAGAACTCTGCAGCCAGGCCTCCCCTGTTCCCTGTGGACAGGACCATCTCCCTTGCTGCAGGGACCAGCTCAGGCTGTGCCCAACCATATCTCAGTTCTAACTTCCTAACAAGAGAATCTAACTGGCCCTGTGAGGAGCAGATGCCTACCCCTGGTCAATCACATGGGACCAAGGGGACATGGTGAGGCAACATGAACTTGATGACGAGGCACAGTAAGCTGGGCAGACACACCCAGAGGCCAGATGGATGGGGATGATCCGCAGCAGAGCCTGTGGATACAGCCAGAAAAAGGCCCAGGATTCAGGGGGATGGTAGCTTGGGGCAAAAACTCTACCTAGAGGGCTGAAGCAGACTGCAGCAGCGTGCTGTTCATGTCCCTGGAAGCCCCAACCATTTCGGTGCACACCCACCTGACTTCTGAAAGCCACACCTGCATCTGTGCAGGGCTGCCCCTGAGCTGTCAGGACCCAGCCAGCCCACAAGCATGGGCCCTAACGTGCCCAGGATCTAACACCCCCTGGGCACCCGCTAACAATGGCTAATAGGGTTGTGGATATAAATACCCCAGGTCCCCTGCTCTCAGCTGAAAAGCTTCAGAGGTGAGTGTCCCCATACCCCGCTCCCCCGCCCCCCGGCCCAAAATTCTCTGGTTGGCCACATAGTAGCTGGCTTAATGACGCAAATGTGTCAGGTTCCTTCTCTTCCAGTCTCACTAACCCACCTCTCTTCTCCACTCCTTGCGCCTTTCATATAACCCGCCTGCCCTCAAAACCTCAGGTCAGGATCTGTTTCTGGAAATCAAAACTAAGACAAGGACCCTGAAGTTTGGGGAGAAAGTCCCCGGAGTCCCTCTATTCTCCTCAGATACCTGTGCACGCATTCATCTGTCCATTGAATATTTACTGAGCATCTACTACATGCCACGGAATATGCTGACAAATGTGGGGGGGGGAAATAGGAAAGAACTGACAAGGACTCAACAGCCATATAAAGACAGGAAGGCTTTTTACAAGAAGAGTTTGAAAAGCCAAGGCTTAGCTGTGGGGTGATTTAACTATATAAAAACTATGACTCATGCAGGAAGAGTGGACACAAATCCCACATATGATGGGCACCCCCTTAAAGTTTGAGAGAAGTCGTGTTGGGCAAATTAAAGGAATTCTCGTCCAACACTGAATAGCAAATGTACCCAACTTGAGTTACCCCACAAGAAGTAACACAAGCAGAAATGTAAATAGATTTAAAAAAAAAAAATAAATGAACGCTGGAGTTCATTTTTTATTCTATTTGATGACATTTACTGAGGACTTTCTTTGGACCAGGCATTTGGGCAAAAGAGAGGAACAAGGCAGACATCAGACAAGGCCTTTAATGGAGGGCCCGGGCGAACGCTCAGCGCAGTCCTCTGTGCTGAGTGTAGCAATGGAGGCATCCAGAGGGCTCCAGGGAGCCCAGGAGATGGGCGGGTGTCTGGATCCAGGAGTGGCCTGAGGCATCACAGATGTGAAACAGGGCCAGCGCATTAATGAGGGCCTTTTGTTGCTTGTTACAGAAACTTAACTAGGATAGACTGAAGGAAGAAAAAGAGGTAAAGTGGAAAGTCACGAGAGGAACTTCAGGCACACCTGGGTCCAGGACCTCAGACAAGACAGTCATATCTCCCTCCTCCCTCTCCCCTAACCTCCCTGCTCCTCTCTGGGCTCAGCCTGGCTCCCTCCTGTTACTCCACCAGGTGGAGAAGGTGGCCCCTGGCAGCTACAACTCAACCCTGTCCAACTCTGCAACCCAACAGGCCAGCACCTCCCACCCGGCTGCAAATTGAGAAGTAAAATCCCAGGGAAAAACATGCCTGGCCTGACCCAGGCCACATGCCCATCCTGGCACATGTCGTCATGCCCAGTCCTGGTCCTCTGACCACGACGGCCTCAGTGAATGCCAGCTGGACCTCCAGCACGTGCACTCCTTCGCCTTAGAGTTTACTCCGGCACAGGTCCTCATGGCAGGCCCAAGTCAACGTGGAATTCCACCCCTTCGAGCAGCACCCACCGATAATTTAATACGAGCTGCAGCCCAGATGCCCCAGCCGCTTCCTCTCTCAGGCGGGACAACGCTGCCTCCCAGAGGCCCCAGGGGATTGTGCTCCATGGGCCACTAGCTGGTAACAGCCCTTTGTTACTGACTCCTTCCTGTCCCTGTCTCACTTCCTCACCCGCCTCCTGGTATTTCCTGGGATCATCTCCTCCAAGAAACTACCTGCACTCACATCCTGTCTCAGAGTCTGTTGGGGGAAACCCAAGACAAGACACCCAGCCATTGCCACAAACCTGTGGGTGGAAAATGGGACCTCAGGATGGGCTAACCTGGCTCACTCAGTGGCCACGGCAGCAGGAGCCTGTGATCGGAGTGGGGCGGGGCATCTGCCCCCAGGAGAGAGGGCTAGGCAGAGAGACAGCCAAGATGGATGGATCTAGACGAACAGGAGACAGGCCGGGGTTCTCTAGGCAGAGGGCAGTACGTACCCTGGCGCGTGCCAGCAGGGGTCATAGTGTGGAGGTGAGAGCCTTGAGTGAAGCCTGCTAAGCAAGGCAGACGTCAACCTGGAGGACGAGAGCTGGGAGCCCCCCAAAGGCAAGCCTTCCAAATTGTTGGTATCCGTGGGGAGGGTGGCCTGTGATGGGGAGCTGGTATGAATGTTTCTGGGGAGAGCTCCTGGCAGCAAAAAAGGATGGTCAGCTGTAGCCCCCGGAACAGCTCCCTTCCTCTCGGTACCTGGGTGAGCCCTAAGCTCTCCGGAGGGAACCAGGAACTCAAAGTTCATTGTCTGCTGAGCACTCGATGGGAATCCTGCATTCCAGCCATAAGCCAATGCTGCGCGGTGGGAGTTATGGCATCCCCATTACACTGAGAAGAAAACCGAGGTTGAAACACATAAGTAGGTTACCCAGGGTAGTTGGCACAGCAAGAGGCATGGAGGGTGTGAACCCAGTGGACTCCGAACCTGAGATTTGAACAGTTTTGTCATTTGTGTATTGAATGTTAATAGGTCCTATGCAGGTCGGTCTGTTTGTCTGTCTGTCTGTCTGACTCTCTCTCTCTTTCTGAATCTATTTGAGTCCCGGATTCCAGTTGTGAGCTTTTGCCTAGTGAGGGATATCTGCTGAGGGGGTGGGGTGGTCAGCACGGTATCCTATTGAATTCTTTGCTTAGAAAGTCATAGAACATTCAGGGAGCTGTTTGTCACAGGGCTTTTATGGCTTTGAAATATAAACAATTATCCTGGAATGCTCACAAAGCCAAATCATCCACACCTGGGGTGATATAGTTTGTGGCCACCCTGTGACAATAATGCCAGCTTCCCAATTCTCCACCTCCACACTAGATCTCTTTTGCCACAAAATCCTCCAGCATTGGCACCAACTGCTCAAGTTGCCTCCTGATACCTCGTCTCTTCTCTTTCTTAGAAGAAACAGAAAGATTCTTGAATTCTGAGTCCACATCACTCAGCTAGAACACTAGACTCCCCAGCCTGCCCTGCAGCTTCTCCAGTCCATAGACTGCACGTCAGCCAGAGAGTTGTGTGTGGCTTCAAGGAAGCCACCCTAAAGGGTAGGGAAGATTTGCCTTTCATTGTTCTCCTTCTTCATTCCTGCCTGGAATATGGGTTTGATGGCTGGAGTGCAGCAGCTATATAGAACCATGAGGTGCCTTGGGAACAGAAAGCATAAATGTTGGCACCCAAGTCCATGACACTGTAGGTCACTATATCAGTCCCACTACCTAGATCAGACTTCTTTTACATAAAAGAGAAGTAATTTCTATTCCTATTTCTGTGGAAAGTACAGGTGTGGTCTTTGTTCTTCATAGTAGCTAATCCTGATAACATCTTTAAAAGTGAGAAGGGATCTGATGTTAGATTAAAATTTGTTTCTCTCCTTTGAATTATCCATCTGGCAGCTTTTCATTTTGGGGTGAGGGGAATTATAAAATGGAAGTACGATGATATCATTACAAAAATGGGGAGACTCCATTCCACAATTTCATAAGAGACCCCTTGCTCTTGCCCTTTGAAGCCCTTAACCCGGAACAGCCAGATCCATGTCTGAAACACGCCTGGGTTCCCGCTCTCACCCCTGACCTCCCTTTAATAACTCAGTGGAGGAGTCAGGGAACACTGATGACCACGACTGGAATTCCTCAGAAAATTCAGCTCTTTTGGCAAATGCTGCCAGGGTGATTGCTTTCTCCCTGGGTGACAATTGGGCTTTTCCAGAAGAGGCTGGGCCCCGGGTTTCACACCCAGGGCGTGGCGTTTCCCAGATTCTAAAGCTTTCTGCCAGCCTGGGAGGAAACAACGCCTCTCCCACAGGTGGTGTCCCCAGGGTGTGAGCTGGACCCCTCCATGCCAGCCTGGGGGAGAGGAGGGCTCCCCGAGTGGAAACTGGCCTCCTTCCCAGCCCCCAGCAAGGGTACCACGGCTCCCCACCCCTCCTGCTGCAGAGGGGCCCTCACATTCTCCTCATGGCACTAAGCTCCCAGATCCCCTGTGGGGCCTTGAATCCAAGCCCCATCACTTCCTGTTGTGAGACCTTGGACAGGTGCCTTGCCTCCTCTGCCCCTCAGTCCCCTCCTCTGTGAAGTGGGAATGATAGCAGAGCCACCTTGTAGTGCATTCGTAGGTGACGAGTTAACTGTTGAGAATTCTTAGTCCGTATCATCCCTTCTATCTCTGTTCTCCAAGCTCTCACCTCTCCTCTTTCTATGAATACTGTCCCTGAGAAGCCTGACTGCCGAGGGACACCCTCCCCACTGAGGGACACCCTCCCCTATTACCCCCACCCCAGAAAGCAATCAGACAGGTACAGTTTGTGGTCAAAGTTTGAAAAGCAGGGTAAATGAGAGCATTGGTGTCCTGGGGCTGCGGAACAAATGACCACAATGTGCGGGGCCTCACACAGCAGAAAATTTGCTCTCCCACAGTACCCTCTGTAGCCTTGGGGAAGGACCCTTGCTGCTTTTCCAGCTTCTGATTTGTTCCTGAATCCTCTTCATTATAGGGGCATGTCCTATGGAATCAGGGTGGCCCCTGATTCAGTATGACCTCATCTTAACTCATTGTGTCTACAAGGCCCTATTTCCAAATAAAGACACATTGGAGGTTCCAGGTAGACATGGGTTTTGGGAAGACACTATTCCCTTGACTTTGAATCGCATGGCCAAGTATATGGCAGAAGTGATGCTGTGCTAGGCCTTAAGATACTGGCAGCTTCTACTTCTTCCTCTTGGAAGCCCAGGCTGCTGTGTGGAGAGAAGCCAACAGCCAGCACCAACCTGCAGTTAAGAGAGTGAACCATCCAGCATGGGTCCTCCAGGTGCAGCTGAAACGTGAGCAAAAGAAATCATTGCTACTGTTCTAAGCCACTACATTTTGGGGTGGTTTCTCATGCATCAAAAGGTAACAGGATGAGGTCTGATCAATCGGTTCCTTGTTTTTATGTGAGTGCTGGGCACACAGCAGGTGCTCACCGACCTTGGGTGTACCCGACTCCCAAGAAACTGCTCAACAATGGCGACAACAAAAGTCATAGACACCAGTGATCTATTAAACAGAACATGCCAGGCTCTGTCTTTCTTCTTGCGTAAAGCAAGATAAATTGAGATGTTCATTTGCAAATGAGGGGGTAGCCTCAGTGTTCCTGTTAAACAGGCAATACTGGCCCCTAATGGAAGACAGCCTGTCCAGAATCATTGGCAGGCTCTGGCTGGGTGAGTACCCGAGTCCGTGAGACCTAGAGGTATGCAAGTCCTAGCGGGTGCTTTTACCTGCAGACAATTGCAAGAATGATCTCACCTTGCATGCACATACTCCAGATCATTGTCATCTGTTGGATAATGGGGATCCTTTGTTCACTGGGTCCTGCTTTCAACCTAAGCCAAAGCTAAACTTGTCTCTTTGACAGAATAATGACAACGTGGTAAATCATTATCATGATGGCTCCCAGTGGACCTCCCTGCCTCCGTGTCCTCGCCCTATTGCAATGAGACTTTGCTCCTCATCTTATCAAGAGGTGGAGTCTACGTCTCTGCCCCCATGTCCCTGGGTTGGCCATGTCGTTTGCTTTGGCCAACAGATGATGGCGGAAGTGATGGGCTTGTGTTCCAAACTTGAGACTCAAGAGGTCTGCAGTTTCTGCTCTCACTCTCTCAGACCCAGAGATGAGAGGCTGTTCAGAAGCTGAGCCCAGCCTACTGGGGGACGAGGGGACCCATGGAAGCAAACCATGGCGCCTGAGCTGACAGCCAGCACCAACTGCCAAGCATGAGCGAGCAGCTTTGGACCCTCAGCCCCAGCAGAGCTGTCAGTCACCCACAGCTGCACGAGTGAGCCCTGGTGAGACCACAGAAGGACGACCTAATTGCCACCCTGAGACCCTGAGAATAGTACATTGCCACTGTTTGAAGCTGCTATAGTTTGGGATGCTTTGTTCTGCAGCAAAGACTAACAGGTCGTGTAACAATAAATGTTGTCAGAGGGGGGAGGGTAGGGAGAGGATGCAAATAACTGTAATTGAACAACAATAAAGGAATTAAAAAAAAAAAAAGAAAGAAAAAATAAATGTTGTCAGAGAGAGAATGCCATTTGTTTCCCTCCAAACAGCCAACTGTCCCGTGGAAAATTCTGAGAATACTTCATACTTCTGTCATGGGCTGAATGGTGCCCCCCAAAGCCCTGTGTTGAAGTCCTAACTCCCAGCACCTCAGAATGTGGCTATGCTTGGCGATAGGTCTTTCAAAAGGTGATTAAGGGAAGAGGAGGTCATCAGGGTGAATTCCAGTCCAACATGACTGGTGTCCTTATAAGCAGAGATCAGGCACAGATGTGCACAGAGGGAAGACCACACGAGGGCACAGGGACAAAACGGCCGTCTAGGGCCAAGGAGAGAGGACTCAGAGGAAACCAACCTGCTGACATTTTGATCCTGGACTTGCAATCTCTAGAACAGTAAGAAAACTCTCACTCCTGGTCGAGGCCCACAGTCCGCGGCGTGTGTTATGGCAGCCCGAGCGAGCCAATACAACTTCCCAGTGGCTCCGGCCGAGGACCGCCTCCGCCTCTCCACACCTCAGAGCTGGAAATCTGCACTGCGCTTACTCAACGCCTGCTTTGTCATCTCAGGAGAGGGAACCGTTTCCTTTCCCCAAAGGCCAAAATGGGCCTCCAGCCCCAAGCCCACCCGACACGCCTGGCACTCACTCAACACTTGCTAAGTAAGAACTTACAATATGCCGAGCCCTTGCAGTCTTCCGGCAGTCCTCACGCTTTCCACTGGGGTATGTGTTATTTTTGTCCCTCTCTCACTGGGGAGGGAACTGAGGCCCAGAGGGGCTGCCCCACCTCCCCATGTGCACACAGCCAAGTGGAGGGCTGGGACTCGAAGTCCCAGCCGGGCCTCCTCCCACATCCCAGTCTCCAGCATTCCGGCCCTCCCAGCATGGAGGTTTTCCCCCCAGGAGGTCAGCTAAATAATGTCCCCCGTCCTAATCCCTGGAACTTCATATGGTACTTAGCTTCCTAGGGCTACTGGATCTAAGGACCACAAATGGGGTGGCTTAACACAACAGAAACTTACGCTCTTACAGTTCTGGAGGCCAGAAGTCCAAACTCAGGGAGTCAACAGGGCCTTGCTCCCTCTGAAGGCTCTAGAAAAGAGCGGGTCCCATGCCTGTCCCTCAGCTCCCACTATGTACTGGCAATCGTTGTCATTCCTTGGCTTGTGGCCACACCACTTCAATCGCTGCCTCTGTCTTTGCATGGCCTTCTTCCCTGTGCGTCTGCGCTCCAAGTCCCCTCTTCTTACAAAGACAGCAGTGGCTGGATTAGGGCCCACTCTAACCCAGTGTGACATCGACTTGATGACATCTATAAAGACCCTATTTCCAAATAAGGCCACATTGGACATGAATTGAGGTGGGGGGGGGCACTATTAATCCACTGTGCATTTTAAAAGGGACTTTGCTAATGTGTTTAAATGAGGGATCTTGAAAGGAGGAGATTATCCTGAATTGTCCTGTGGGTCCAAGGTGATCACAAGGGTCCTTGTAAGAGGGAGGCAGGGGTCAGAGCCAGGCAAGGAGACGTGACAATGGACGCAGAGGCTGGAGTGACTGATGCACACTGAAGACAGAGGAAGGGGCTGTGAGCTGAGGAAAGCCGATAGCCTCTGGAACAGTGGTCCTGATTTTTTTGGCACAAGGGACGGGTTTTGCGGAAGATCGGGGCGGGGCAGGAGGCAGAGGTCAGGAGAGCTTCACTCTGGGCCTGGTTCCTAACAGGCCGCAGACCGGGACTGGTCCGTGGCCCCGGGGGTGGAGACACTTGCTCTAAAAGCTGAAAAAGGCAAAGGAATGTATTCTCTCCTGGAGCCTCTACACAGAACCAGCCCCACTGATGCCTTGATGTGAGCCCAGTGAGACCCAGCTTTGGATTTCTGACCTCCAGAACTGTGAGACAGTAAACTCATGTTAAGTCGTTAAGGTTGTGGTCACTTGTTATAGCAGCCACAGGACACTAACACAGACCCATGACTGGTTGTGTTTGCAAAAAGGCAGAGGGGTAGCTGCGGAGGTGGGCCGTCTGCTCCTGCGCTGCCCCTCACAGGGGCAGCCACTGTGAACCAGACAGAGCGCATGAACACTTCCAAGCGGCCGCGGCTTGCAGACCACACAGCACTCGCACAGTCCTGAGTCATCTGGCTCCGAGAGGCCCCTCCTTCGAGCCTCTTTACCAGAAATGCCCTGGGTTCGCCCTGATTATTTTTCGAGTGATCAAGTAACGCTTTCCAGATGCACGAATTGGACAGTGGCCAGTCTCAGACTTTGCGAGGTCTGGGGGTCCACACAGGGCCCTTTGGGTGGGTATTTCAGCCCCGGCTGTCACAGCGTCCCCAGTGCCCTCAGAGCCTGAGCGTCCTGGTGGGCAGCAGCTGTCCTGCCCCCAAGCAGGGGAGCCTGAGACGCCTGCAGAATATCTGACCAGGCTACACCCGCGAGTGGCCGAGGCCCCGGGCTGAGGGCCCAGCACAGCCTGGTGTTTCCGAGAGCTGTGCCCCCTGCGAGCGTGTCTCATTTCTGTGGACAGGGTGGCTGGAAGGTGGTGTGGGGAGCCGCACCTCACTAAAACTTGACAATGAGCAGCGTCTCAGTTTCTCTCTTGACATCATCTCTGTACATTTGTAAAGTCTCAGGTCACGAGTCCCCAGATGTATCATCTGGAACCTCTCACAGTAGTGTCTTCCTCCACTCTCTCCTTCCTAAGATGTCATCTGTGGGGGGAGGAAAGTTTAGGATCTGTGTGGTTTTGCTAGGGAGGGGAGCCCACCCCTACCCCCAGATCCTTTTACAAGACGCAGGAGCCAATATTAGTTTCCTAGGGCTGCCGTACAAATGACCACAATCTGGGGTCTTAACAGGAACTTATTTTCTCCCAGTTCTGGAGACCTGAAATCCGAAATCAAAGTGTCAGCAGGACCACACTCCCTCCAAAGGGCCTATGGGAACTCCTTCCTGCCTCTTCCAGGTCCTGGGGGCGCCAGGCGGTCCTTGTGGCTGCATCGCCCAGGCTCCGCCTCCTTCCTCACTTGGCCTTCCCTTCCTCTTACAAGGACACTGGTCATTGCATTCAGAGCCCACCCAGGTAACCCAAGATGATTCATCTTGAAATCTGCTACCTGATCACATCCGCAGAATGTCTTCCCTGACAAGGTCACAGTCACAAGTTCTGGGGGTCAGCACTTGGACGTGTTACTGTAGTGGCCCCCCTCCAACACTCTACAATAAGCTCAGGCTCACTCTGGTCATTCTCTCCTAACCAGGCCACACCAGCAGCCTGGGCTTCTGTGCCACCCATGTTGGAGCCTGAGCACCATGCACGGGGGTCTTCCCCCCACATCACACTGGGGCGTGGCTCCTAGCCCTTTTGCTTTTGGCCGTCTGCTCCCTCCCTCAACTCCAGGATTCAGATGCAGGGGAGCCAGCTCTGAATATATTGCCCCTCTGCATCTCTCTTTAATATCCGTCTCCCCTCGCCCAGCTGGAGCTGGGATGAAAGGATGTCTCACCTTCTTGTGTTGCAAGGATGCCCCTTTCATGAAGTACCACATTTTATTTCCCCTCTGGCTGATAGTCAGCTTGAAGGTCAAGGACAACAGGCCTGACTCTTGATGCATAAGTGAGAGCTAAAGGAATTTAGAAAACCCTTTATATATTTTGGACTATCATCCCAATAAGAATTCTCAAAGCTAAACCCGAACTCCTGCTTCTTTTTTAAAATTCTCATCTGAGGACATGCTCATTAATTTTAGGGAGAGGGGAAGGAAGGGAGAGAGAGGGAGAGAAACATTGAGCAGTTGCCTCTCATACGTGCCTGACTTGGGACAAAACCTGCAATCCAGGCCTGGGCCCTGACTGGGAATCGAACTTGAGACCTTCTGGTTTATGGGATGATGCTCCAACCAACTGAGCCACACCAGCCAGGGTGAACATTGTTCTTGCTTAGCTCTTGCTAAGCATTCCTGGTCCCCACCCCCTCTACAAGGCAGATAAGGGGAAAGGTCACATTCTCCAAAATGAAAGAGGAAAACATATACATGTGTTGTAAAAACACAATCCACTTCCATTGACTAACGGCACCCACACCGACCCACCCTTACCAGCAGGAGGCCTCAGAGGCATTTTTTAAGTCAATCTTATGGTGGCTGGGTGACTTTATATACAATAAAGTACACACAGCTTCATGAACGTTGACAAACAGCTACACCAGCTTAACCACAATCACTCTATAGAATGTTTCCACCACCTCAGACCCCTCCCAGGTCAACCCTCACTCCTCCCTCATTCCCATACACCTCCCCCACCCCCTGCTTTGCCTTGATGTTTCAAGAATGGCACATTAATGGAATCATCCAGCATGCTAAGAGTTGCTCTTGACCCTTCCCTTCCCCTACAGGAGAGCACATTCAACTCTCCAGCTCAACAAGCTTGACCAATGAGGAAATATTTTTAAATAAATAAAAATGGCCCTGGCTGGTGTAACTCAGTGGATTGAGCATGGACCTGTGAACCAAAGGGTCACCAGTTTGATTCCCAGCCAGGGCATGTGCCTGGGTTGCAGGCCAGGTCTCCATGTGGGGAGCATGAGAGGCAAACCACACATTGATGTTTCTCTCTCTCTTTCTCCTTCTTTTCCCCTCTCTCTAAAAAAATAAATAAATAAAAATTCACTGATCTGTGTGTTAAAAAACAATACCTATTTCAATAGGTTCTTGTGAGATTCAAATACAATTAGGCATATTAAGTGCCAGGCACTTACTTAAAAACCTACAAATAATAGTCATTATTATGCCTCCTCTCTGTTCTCCACCTTGAAGCCAAAATTATCATCCAAAAATGCAAGACTGACCAAGACATCTCATTAGCTTCATTATTGGCTGCTTTCTGGGGTCAGCTTCTTCCTTTGCTCCCAACCCCCTGCCCCCACCCACCCTATGTGTCAGCTTCATGGCCTTCCACGCTCACAAGGGCCTTCTGTGCCCCTAGGCCTTTGCACATGCTCTATCCCCTCAATCGGGGGAACTCCACTCCACCTTTCGAGACCTAGCACAAATGTGACCTCCTCTGAGAAGATGTGTGGTTGGCAGATCACAATTGCTTTATCTCTGTCTTCCCTAATGGCATCTTTTGCTTCCTTACTCTTTTGCATTTATCATGCGAATTACTTTATTTGCTTGTCAAAATGAATGAGGTAAATTGAATTATTGGTCCCAATTCCTCACTCTGCCAGAAGACCAGTCTATGCTTTATGGCCTTGGGGCTTCCCATGGCCTCATGGTGGGCAGAGAGTACTTCCTACCTCTTGACTTTGGCCATGTGACTGGCTTTGACCAATAAGCTTCTGCCATGGCCAGGTCATACTTGGAAGCCCAGGCACAGAATGAAGATGTGGGGAGTAGAATCGGAAACAGCCTGCGGCTTGGAGGCCAGCCCAGCTGGACCTGGCATAGATCAGGGAGCCCCACTCCCCTCACCCCCGGCTGACCTGCAGACACGGGAGCCAGTTATAGGTGGTTGGTGACTCAGTGTCACTGTGTAATAGCTAACTGTTACAATGGTTTCGTCACCTTTTTTATGACAAGCATCTCTAAGACAGAAACCATGCCTTACTCCCTCCGTCTCCCCAGTACCAGCACAGAGCCAACATCTGAAGGGAAAGATGCTTCAGAAGTGCCTGTGCAGTGACATACTTTCATTTCAGCCCAGGGGAAGGAAAGACAGGGATAGGAGGTCCCAGCATGACAGGCTTTCTCTGGGACAGCCTAGGGGTCAGGAGCATGGGTTCTGATCTCTGCACGGCCCAGCTTGGATTCCAGCAGCTCCCTTAGACGCCTGAGCCTCTGTTCCATCAGCTGCAAAGCGGGGCTAAGGATAGTGGGAAGCTCGCAGTGCTGCTGGGAGGACTGGATGAACTAAGGGAGGGAATCTGAGAATGATGCCTTGCACACTGTTAGCCCCTCCAAAGTGCTATCTAAAATTGATATATTGGAGAGACATGCAAGCTAACCCAAGGACTGTTCTTAACAAAGATAAGGACGGAAAACACTAACGGGAGGTGTCCTTTGGCCAGGAACGTTTTGGAGCATGAAATATGTGGCGCCAGAGAGAGAGGCTTAGCATGAGAGAAAGAAGGAGAACCACAGGCAAGGGGAATAGAGGTGAGCACGTCATTCCAGATGGCTGGGCTTGTAGCCCATTACCACATTTCTCTCATATTTCTAGAACTTTCCACTTTACTCTTTTGATGATTGAAATCAGGTACTATACAATTGTGAACTTAGGAAATAAACTGGTGTAGGTTTATTCTGTCTCCTAAAGATAATCAGAGGTACATGCAAATGCATTATTATTCTTGACCTTTTCCTTAACCAGTCATCTCATGATTGTTACCATTATTTTAGGGAAAACCTCTACTTTCTATACATCTCTAATGAAATTTCACTTTTCAAATACCTGCAAGCAAATAATAAAAAGATAAATTGGAATCAGACTGATGCAGGATAGTAAGAAGCTAGGAAAACTCCTTGACAAGTGGAATGAGGAAAACTGAGACATATTTAAAAAGCTGAGCAATTTACAGCCAAATAATAAGTCACAAGGTCTTATCTTCCCTAACCAAGGACACTTAGGAGCAAGTGGTTCACACGTCCCAGACCAAGCTGGGGCAGACCCACCGGCCCCAGTCCCTTTCCAGTGACAAGACGAGCTGTGCAATTAAGCTAAAAGAAGACAAGAAAATGGGGTGGGGCAAAGAAGAGATTAAAAAATTGAAAACAAATAGCAAAATAATTGGTCTTAACCCAGTAATATTAATACTTATATTAAATATAAATGGTCTAAACACTCCAATTAAAATGCAAAGGTTTTCAGATGGTATAAAAAAGCAAGGTCCAGCTATCTTAGATACAAAAATGTAGTTATATTAAAAGTAAAAGGATGCACCCTGGCTGGTGTAGCTCAGTGGACTGAGCGCGGGCTATGAACCAAGGGGTCACCAGTTCGATTCCCAGTCAGGGCACATGCCTGGGTTGTAGGCCAGGTTCCCAGTGAGGGCCACGTGAGAGGCAATCACACATTGCTGTTTCTCTCCCTCTTTGTCTCCCTCCCTTCCCCTCTCTCTAAAAATAAATAAAATCTTAAAAAAAAGTGAAAGGATACAAAAATGTGCACCATCCAACATACACTAATAAAAAGAAAGCTGCGGTGGCGATACCAATACCAAAGTAGACTTCAGAACAAGGAATATTTCCAAGGATAAAGAGGAACTTATAATAATTATAAAAAGGCCAATTCATCAAGAATATATAAAATTCCTAAATGTGTATGTGCCAAATAATAGACCTTTAAAATACATAAAGCACAAACTTATAGAACTAAAAGGAAAAATATAAATCCAAATCATAGTTAGAAATTACAATACTCCTCTTGCACCAAGTGATGGACGTAGACAGAAAAGAGGAAGTTATAGAAAGCTTGAACAATTTACCAACTAGCCAACTAATTAACATTTTAAGAACTCTCCACCCAAATACAACAGATATACGTTTTTGAGAACATAAAATGGTAACTAAAGTAGATCATAATATAACTCAAAATCTATATCTCCACAAACTTTAAAAGATTGAAAACTTACAAAATATGTTCTCTGACTACAATGGAATTAAATTTTTAAAAATCTATTTAAAAATCTGAAAAATCTCCAAATACTTGAAAATTAATTCATGGGTCAATGAAGAAATCATAACAGACAATATAAAGTATGTCAGCATGTCATGAAAACATGTCAAAATTTGTGGCAAGCAACTAAAGCAGCACTTAGAAACTGACATTCAACGCTTATATTTTGAGAAAAATAAAGGTCTCAAATAAATTATCTAAATTTCTATCTTATAAAACTAGAAAAAGAAAAGCAAATTAAATTTAGAGTAAGAAAAAAAGGAAATAATATTCAAGAAATTGAAAACAAAATAATAATAGTGAAAACCAAAAAAGCCAATAACTGGTTCTTTGCAAATTTCAGTCAAATGGATATATTTCTACCCAGCCTAATCAAGATAAAAAAGTGAAAAGACAGACCAATGTAATGAAAGACAGAACATTACCAGAGACCCTAAAACACTGAAAGGATAATAAGAGAATAATGTGAACGATTTTATGGCAATACGTTTGATAGCTTAGACGAGATGAATGAATTCTTTGAGAACTCACCACCAAACTACCAAAGTTCACTCAGGAAAAGACGGACAACCTTCACAGGCCCACGGCACTTCGGGCAATTGAGCTTGTGGTTAAAACCATTTCTACAAAGAAAACTCATGGCTCACACGGCTCACGGATAAATCCAACAAAACCTTTAAGGAAGAAATCATACTAATTCTAGCACCAACTCTTCCAGAAGACACAGGAGGAAGAAACACTTCTCAACTCATTTATGAAACCAGCATTGCCCTGGTGCCCAAACCAGACAAGGGCATGACAAGAAAAAAAGAATATTACAGACCAATCACCTACACAAGAATAGGTGTGAAAATCCTTAGCAAAGTATTAGCAAGTCAAATCCGGCAACATAGAAAAAGAGCCCTCCCGGCGCCCCGACCTCAGTTTCCATGTCCCGTTCCCCAGTAAAAGGAACCAGGGCTTCTTGGAGCTGATTCTGTGGCTGCGAGAAGGAAAACCAAGCTAAGCTTGGAGCACGTTGCAGTGTCAGGAAGGGGAGAAAGGACAGGGGCGTGTCCAGAAAGCACACAGAGTCTCAAAGACTTTTCGACCAAAGCTGTAATGATATGAACAACAAAATTATATAGCATTGGATTATAATCCAAAGAGTAGAGTGGAACTCTCTGCACTATCTTTCAATTTTTCTGTAAAATCTAAAATCATTCCAAGTTAAAGCCTTATTAAAGTCAATCAGTGCAATTCACAACATCAACAGAGTAGAGAAGAAAACCCAGATTAAGCACCTGACAAAATTCAACATTAAAGCATGGTAAAAACTCTCAAGAAACTAGAAATAGAGGAAAAGCACCTCAACATAACAATGGGCACTTATAAAGTCTACACCAGCCCTGATTGGTGCGGCTCAGTTAGTTGGACATCGTCCCACAAAGCAAAGGGTCACCGGTTCAATTCCTGGTCGGGGCACGTGTATGGGTTGCGGCCCGGTCCCTGGTCGGGGAGCAGTGTGTGCAAGAGGCAACCGATCGATGTTTCTCTCCCTCCCTTCCCCTCTCTGTAAAATCAGTAAGCATGTCCTCAGGTGAGGATTAAAAAAAAAAAAAAACCCAATGTCAAAAGCACAATCTATAAAAGAACAAACCGTGAATTGAATCGTTTAAAGCAAACATTATAAGACTGAATTGCTGGGATTACAATGTGTATAGAAACGATACATGTGACTGCAGTAGCCTTGAGTATGGGGAGGGTAAATGGACGCACAGTGCTGCAAAGGTCCTTTATTTTCCTGACGTAACTGAATATTAACTCTAAGTAGGTTGTGATAAGTTAAAGAGGCACACTGAAAGTAGGTTGTGATAAGTTAAAGAGGCACACTGAAATCTCTAGAACAACCACTAAAAGTGATGACGCTTTCCACGGCCTAGGGAAACATACTGAGCAAAAACTGAGGCAAGCAGCATCATACCAAAGGCACAATCCTGAATACATAAAGAAAGAAAAAAATATTAAAAGCCAAAGAGAAATATGCACAGACGTGAGTGACGAGATGGTGGGTTTTTCTTTTCCCTGTTCTGTGCCCAACAAAAATGTTCAGAGTGAGCATGTACTACTTCAGGGGGAAATGTGCAAAACAGGAAAATGAAAAGAAATACGAGAGGGAAGAGGAAGGAAAAAAGGAAGGAGGAAGCAAAAGCTCTTGGAAGCCAGCGGCTTTCCCCTCCCTCGGGGACAGTGGCTGCCAGGTGATTTGAAACAGCAGGACATCCTGAACTCAGATGTGAACTTGGAGCAGAAGAAACGTACCTGTTAAACAGTCCACACCTGTGGCCGAATGGTCTGTCCTCATGAACAGAGGGCAGACGGGAGCATGTCGCTACTTGTACATTAAATGAAAACCACCACCAAATCTACCTCTTGTAGCTGAGCGAGCACGCCGGCACCGACAGGGATGATGTGTTTCTGGCATCTACCCACGGCCTTAATGGGGTCGTAGGGCAGCTCCCCTGTGGCCTGTTTCTGAGATTAATCAAAATGATGGGGAGCTGGGGGGATTCCACCTCCTCACAAGCCCTAAGGAAGGGGCGGGAATTCGGACTTCTGAGTCAGTTCAGCTGACCGCGGCTGGAACAGGTCAACGGAAGAGAAGGTCAGAAAGTCCCTGTGAGTGATGTGATCTTGCTCCATCTGTAGAAGGAGCCAACTTTGGCAGGGAAATGGCAGCTGAATACGCAGAAAGACGTCTCCGGCTTCCCAGAATTCTTAATCAAAACAGAACACCACAAACATACAAAGTTTTCAAGGGTTACTGTTCTTTGCTAACACTTCCCGCCAATAAATTAAAGTCGTCGTCTGGGTGAGCGCTGACTGTCAGCCACCAGATGAGTCTCTGCGAAGAGCCTTGGCTGACACAGTGGGGGATGGGCCGCTCCTCGCTAGGAAAGCCGTGATCAGCAGAAGACTGAGACTCTGAAAGCACATCATGGAAGGATAAGCCAGGCCCCTGTGTTTACCTGGAAGATATGTCTTTAGAATTTTATTTTTCAATTTATCCTGGCTAAAACACACCATAAACGTGGGCCTGGGTTCGAATCCTTGCCACAGCACGTCCTTGCTGTGTGCCCTTGGGAAGGTCACTTCCCTTCTCTGGCCACTGTCCTCTCACCTATGCATGAGGATGCTAGGCATGATCTACCTCACAGGGCCACGTCACGCTAAATGAGAGGATTAATAACCGTTGTTAATGGTATGTAATAAATGGTAGCTCCTACCATTCGTATTTAAAATATAGACTTTTTGTGGTATGTTCACTTGACCCAAGCACATTCACTCCCCAGATGAGTCATACTCGCAGCCATCAGTCAAGACCCCAAGCACCCCTGGCAGCGTGCACACCACCGCCCGGAGTCATGACATTATGACCTGGGGAGGCAGGAGATGCGGTGGGACTCTCAGCTCTGCCACCTCCTTGCACCGTGCTTTCTCCACTTGTAGCACGATAGGACTTGATAAGCTCCCTAAGAACTCTTCCACTCTGACCATCTCCACGGTCAAATTTTGTCCTGTGAAGAGGACAAAATTTAGCCCAGCATGCAAAGTGTGGAGTCACGCTGAGGAACACGCATTTGCCCAGGAAAGTTGAAGTCAGGGTGGAAACTTGCACTTTTGTAAAGGAAAATGGCTTCCTCAGTTTAAATGTGATTGACTTCCTGGGTCCCTGGGAGGCCAGGACATGCTGAGATCCACAAGACCCTTGGCTGCCACTGGCTCCCACAGGTTACTGTTATTAAAAATAAAACTGCATTATCTAGACAGACGAACACCGAGCGCCAAGCACCATCCCTCCTGGCTCTCCCACTGAATGCAGCTGCAACCCCTGAAGGCATGAGAAGCAGGTGGAGGCAGACACACAGGAAGGAACCAGAACTCAAAGCTCCCCTGCGGCCGTGGCACTGAGTTGAAGAGGGACGTTGCCATTTTTCTCCTGCCCACCATTCTCTCCTGGATGTGAACTGTGCACCAAGGTAGGCAGGGAGAGCCCCACAGAACTCCTCTGTTCTGGACCAAGCAACGCCAAAGGGAGATTCTGAAGAGTCAGAGAAAGGATGCCCTTGTTGTTTTCCCTTTGTTGTGTTTCTTCCATTGGCTCCTAGGCCAGCCCCGGATGGAATGCAGTGGGGAGATAGCTGGGCAGGCACCTGAAACTCCGAAGGGGAAAAGGCTCTTCTCTGATCAGAAAGTCTGTGGTCCCAGGAAGTGCAGGTCTCCGTAGCTTTTCCCTTACCGGTCTTCTCCACTTGGTCCTGGAGGCAAACAGTGGCAGGAGGAATATGGCAGGGCTAGGAACCAGGGCCCTACTCTCTGGCCACTGAAGGAGTTAGGAGGACCCCTGTTGGGGAAGATGGGGATGGGGAGGAGCTCAAGACAGTAACCCCAGGAAGTGTATACAAACCCCCAGGCTCATCCCTGAGCTGCAGATACATGAAAGTCTCAACAATATTAGGAGATAGTTTTGAGCTGAACTTGAAAACACCAAGTATCAAAACCAGTGAGATGCAGTTAAAGCCATGCTTAGAGGGAAATTCATAGCATTTGAAAAAATACATCTCCCCAATGAAATCTTAACCCCCAATTAATTCTTTTTTTTTATCGTTGTCCAAGGATATGTTTATTGATTTGAGAGAGAGAGAGAGACATTTATGTGACAGAAAAACATCAATTGGTTATCTCTTCAACGAGCCTTGACTGGGGATCGAACCAGCAACCTTTTGGCATATGGGACGATGCTCCAACCAACTAAGCCCCCAATTAAATCTTAATCCACAATCCCACTTTGAGAACCCAGAACAATAAGAGTAAAATAAACCCAAACCATGGAGAAGAAAGGAAACAATAAAAAGCAAAAATCAATGACTCTGAGAACAGAAAAAGAGAGGAAATCAATGAAACCAGTAGCTAGTACTTTAAAAAGACCAATAAAATTTGACAAACCTAGCAAGACTGACAGAGAGAGGACACAAATGACTGCTATCCAGAATAATCAGGAGCTGTCACCGGAGAGAGTCCACACGGACATAAAAGGGTGATGAGGGGACACTTGAGCATCTCCATGCACACAAACTCGGCAGTTTAGATGAACTTTTTCTGAAAAGTCAGAGGACCAACACTCATCCAAGATGAAAGAGATCATCCCAGAGTCCTTTATCTATTAAAGAAGGTGAATTTGTAGTTAAACATCACCCCTCCCCAAATCCCGAGGCCCAGATGGTTTCACTGGTGAATTCTACCAAACATTTAAAGAAGAAATAACACCAAATCGACATAGTGTCTCTCAGAAAATAAAAGAAGAAGGAACGCCTCCCAATTCATTTTCTGAGGCCAGTATTCTCCTGAGATCTAAACCATATGAAGATAGTACAAGAAATGTGTATGGACCAGAGCACATCACAAATCGTCACAGACCCCAAAATCATCAACAAATATTAGCAAATTGAATCCAGCACTATTTAAAAATATTATATCATGCCTAAATGGAGTATATCCCAGGAATGCAAAGCTGATGGAGTATTTTAAAAAATGGATCAATGTCACCCATCATATTAATAGGCTGAAGAAGAAAAAACATGATCATATTAAGTGGTACAGAAAAACATTTGACAAAAGTCAACACCCATTCATGATAAAAACTCAAAAATTGAGAGTAGAAGGGAACTTCCTTAATCTGATAAAGCATATCTATAAAATTCCACAGCTAGCATTCTATTTAATGGTACGAGACCGAATGCTTTCCCTTAGGATCAGAAACAAGGCAAATACATACATCCTTCCCACTCCAATACCACATTTTATTGAGAGTGAAATGTTGCAAGAAAAAGAAATTACAGGCAGCAGGAATGAAACATCACTGCCCTATTTGCACACGTCACCGTCTATGTAGAAAACCCTGAGGAACCTATGAAATAAGCTTATAGAAATAATGAGTTTAGCAAGGTCTCAGGATACAAGGTCACATACAAAAATCAATCATATTTCTATATACTAGCTATAAACAATAACTGAAAATTTCAAAATAATACTGGTTACAGCCCTGGCTGGTGTGGCTCAGTGGACTGAGTGCTAGCCTGTGAACCAAAGGGTTGTGGGTTCGATTCCCAGTCAGGGCATATGCCTGGGTTCCAGGCCAGGTCCCCAGTTGGAGGCATGCCAGAGGCATGAGAGATCCACGAATCTCTCACACATTCATGTCTCTCCCTCTTTTTCTCTCTCCTTTCCCCTATCTCTAAACACAAATAAAATCTTTAAAAAATACTAATAGCACTGGTTACAACAGCTCCCCCCAAAATGAAATACTTAGGTATAAATCTAACAAAACTTGTATATGAATTGAATATTCTGTTTTGGTGTTCTGTAGCTCAAGCACTCACCACACTATCCCTGTACCTGGGTCCTGCGTTCCCGCACTGACCATGAACTCCACTGGAGTTGTCAAAATTCGCACCTCCTTTCATTTTTCATTTCCCTGCAACTACAAGAAAAACCTGGCACTAAGCTGATGCTCAATAGCGGCCTAATGAATGAATACATACATTTGGAATTGACCCATGATCTGATTCTGGTAAAGATTAATAGCAAACCTGGGGCAAGTATGTCTGCAAGGGGGGAAAAGGCTGTTCTGTGGCGGCGGAGACAGGTCGGCCGGAACAGCGTTACTGGGGACCCCCACTTGCACTGTCTAAGCTCTCGCACAGACAGGAGTCTCCTTCGCTGTTTACAGCAATGAGAACAGACTGGGAACGTCCCTATAGACATAGTTATTAAGTACCAATTAGGACTCCGGCAGGAACCAGTCGGGGTTTGGGAAAATGTTTTCAGATTATTTTCCAAGTTCTTGATGAAACCCCAAAGACATTTCTCCCAGGCATATTTTCCCAGAAGTTGGAAACCCGTACATATTTAAAAGAGAATTTAATCCTTAGGTTTAGGATCTGTCTGTGATGAACTCACCCCAATGGAATGGCGCACGGTGCCACGGCGGCTTGCGCTCTCTGTATTTTAAAAAGGGAATTAGATACTTGCATTTCGGGTGCATGCAACTGAATCTCACATTCTCAAACCAGCACTTGAATTCCAAGGGGGAACAGATTTGGCAGAAGTGTCCCTCAGTTATTGGAATCAAGATAGGCCCCTTCCCTGAGTTTCAACAGGACCAAACTTCAGGCCTTGAGAACCTGGGGCCCCTGGTGGGGGATGGGCAGGGCTCCGGCAGCTACCCTGGGCTGTCAATACCAAGCATGGGAAACACAGGGGAGAAAATATTTCTAAATTTAGAAAATAAAAAATGCCCATTGTAGAAAAATTGAAATATGTGAATAGGAAGATTGAAAGAAAAAAATATATACAACCTGCAGAGACAGGCCCTGGTGGTATTTTGGATTATGGGTATTTGCTTTCAGCTTTTTCTGTCCTGGGCTCTGGGAATTGGATTCAAGGGTGCAAATATGTGGCTGAAATGAAAGGGGGTGCTACAAGATGAATCGGCTGTTGGCCCCTCGGGTAAATCTTCAGGCCTGAGACGGGCTGGGTAGCCCTCCTGGTGCGCAGCTGGTGAGGGGCAGTGGCAAGCCAGCGGTGGGACCCGGAGACCAGGATCAGGATTCCTACCCCTCGCACCTGTCACTCGAGCCAGCTTCCTCCAGAAAACGGGGCACCAGGGTCTGTAGCTCTCTCAGAGGTTGTGAAATGGGAGCAAGTTAGGGGAGATAGGGTTGTGCCATGGTGGATAAAACGTGGTGACTTCACAAACGACTACTAGCTAAGCTTCACTTTCCTCGTTTATAAATGGAACCAATCCCACCCTCTCCTAAGATTCTCGCGAGGATTATGAAGATATCGTGCAAAGGCTCAATGTTACCTGCCTGGCATTTAATAAATAGCAATCAGGAAGAAAAGGGTTTTAAACCATTCTGAACTGTGAAAGGTGGAGCTGTAAGGTGGATCAGCTGTTGAGATTTATCATTTTGAGAATAATTTGAGCGGATATACTGTCATTACAAGTGGCAAACTCGATAGATATATTCCTGCGAGCTTGAATCCCATTATTGTGGACTTCAGTACAGAGTGACTTGGAACACATCAAAAGGACTGCGTTCATTCTGCAGTGCATTTAAAACCCTGGCCAGAGCCCCAGGACGGGCATCCCCTCCCTGGCTGCTGGGAGTGGAGACTGGTACAGCTACTTTGGAAAACTGTGCCAGTGTCTACTACTGTGCACCCGAGAGAAAAACTGCACGCGTGCACCAAAAGACAAGCAGGAGAACCTTCATAGCGTTGGCCACCTCGAATGACAGACCACCCAACAACAGAACACGTCAATACACCGCAGTGTATCCACGTAACAGAATTCTACGGTGAATTCTATAAAAAAGAACAAACTACGGGACAAATCACCACGCGGGTGAATTTCAGAGAAATACCGCTTTGTGAAAAATAGAGTGTGTCCTGTATGGTGCCATCTATATGAAGTCCCAAACAGTCAAAGGATCTATGGCACTCACTCTCAACCAGGGGTGATTTTGTCTCCCAGAAGACATTTGCAACGTATGGAGTCACTTTTGGTTGTCACAGTTGGACAGGGAGTGCTACCAGCGTCCAGTGGGTGGAGCTCCTAACATCCCACAGCCCAGAGAACAGCCCCCACCACAAAGAATCACTGGTCCCTGATGTCCACAGTGCCGAGGGCAGGAAACTGATGTATAATAGATGCCAGGTACCGGTGCTGAGATGGGGGAAGTGACAGGGAGGGAACTAGGGGGCCCCAGAGTGCTGGAAACACACCACACATTGACGTGGGAGTGTGACTACGCAGAACCCACTGAGCTGACCGTTTACAATTTGTCCACTTCGTCAAGTCATACTACCACCCTTGAATCCAAAGCCAGCCCGCGATCCAGCACAGTCATGGTTTCCAATTAAGTGTCTTATATCACGTCCTTGCCGCGGCTCCCACTTAAGTAGAACGAGACATTTTAGTCAATGGATCATTTTTACTCAAGGGAAATGAAGGGTTTGGTTTCGGGTATTCCCAGTCAAATGCGAACCATATGAACGTGCAGACTCCTGGTAGCCACTCCATTCCTTCACAACATCGTCCAAACCGCTGCCGTCGCAGCAAGTGAGAGCACGCATCATCCAGTTCACAGTCCCAGCCCACTCCCAGTTTTTATTGCTCTGACACTCCAGCTCAGAGAGCTCATCACTTCCGTGGAAAGGGGGCTGGGCCGGGCCCACTGCTTCTTGCTCAACCAGCTGCAAACCTTCTGGGGGTGTCACCACTGTAGGGTGTTCCAAGACCCAGTGGGTCACCTGCTCAGTGGGCCAGGGGCTGCGCTGGCTGTTGCTGAAGTTCAGAGCCATGACTTAATTCCCTTCAGGACTGCGTCGAAATGGCACTCCAGCCAGGCCCCATGAGGTACCCTGCTGCGGCTGCGGCTCCAGGAAGTGAGCTCTGGGGCTTTGAGCCAAGCCATAAAGAACGGTCCGCCCGTTTACTCTATTTTTTTTTTTTTCAGTGAATTTTATTTTCCCTTTGATTCATATTATGTACTGTTGCCATTAGGACTAACACAACCAAAGCTCTGAAACAGATTTGGTTTCAGGAGAACAAGAGTCAGAAGTCAGCGTAAACGTGGGTTGACAGTGTAACCTTCAAGCACTGGGGACTTAACCAGAGAAGCAAGGCAACCAGCCAGCCTGTGAGCATTGCAGGCCAAGCAGACGGACGGCCCCAAGTTTCCAAAATGAATTTCTAAAACGCAAAGCATATCAAAGTCCTGCAACCTTCAGAATTGCAGAGTGAACTTTGTTTCCAGAAGAGAGAGAGCTACTCTGTAGAGACGAGGGGCGTTCAAGATGCTCAGTGGCTGGTGGCGACCGAGGCCAGCCTGCTGCCCAGATGTGGTCAATCTGTCCTCCCTCCAGGAGGACCAGGGGGAACGGGGGGGGGGGGGGGGTGGCCAAAGCGCTCCCTGCCGCGCCCCTGCCTCTTCCCCTCCATCTCCTTCCCTCCTCACAGCCTCGGCCCTTCCGTGCCCTTCACTGCTCGTGATACAGAATTAAAGCGTAATTTTAAGTTGTTGATTGCATTTATTAAATGAACTACAAACTTTCTTCTTAGTTGTACTGTGGGTGATTTTTTGAAGTTTTATATTTTTATTGATTTGAAAACAAATCTTAGGCTGCTCCAAATCTTAGGTTAGATGCAAATCTTAGGTTGGATGACTGCTTTATTCGTCCTGTGCACTGGTGAATTTTAGTTTTTAGTAAAAGTCCCATTATAGCTGTAAGGAGTAGTAACAGAAAAATGCGAGGCATGTGTGCACAGCCAGCCCTTGGCTGCGCGCTGAACCAAAGACGACGGTGGGGGTAACGAACCTCCGCACTGAGCTGTTCAGGACCCCCAGGGCAATCCTGGACTGGGTTGCCCACTACCCAGAAACACCTACTTCTTAGTGGAAATTCAGCCAGCACCAAACAGCTCTTTACTCTGATGGGCCCTGACCAGGCAAGAGGCAAAGCCCAGCTGTCTGAATTGAAAAGAAACATCCAGAACTAACAAGATGGCAGGAATTCAAATGAGGAGACAGACAAGCAAGGTCAAAGGTCAAGGCAGGTAAAAGATGGAAATTCAAAAGGTAAGCTGCCAGAAATAAGGCCCCAGCCCCGGGTTGACACCAGAGGGCCCGCCAGTTCCCAGAGTTTGCTGAGCCCCAACGCTGCACTAACAGGTCGCACCTGCTGCCTTGCCTGGTCCTGTCCCTGGCCAGGTGCGGCACTGCCACCTCCAGCCACTTCACAGGCACTGGGCCACCTCCCCAGGGGCACGTGGCTGACTACTGCGGGGTGAGTTTGGCACACAGGCTGTTGTGGCTTCTGCGGGCAGTTTTTAATCATTTCATTACTCTCATTTTCGTTTTAATGCTACAAGCATTGAGAGTTCATCCAGATTTTCCCCTTTCGTTTGTCTGCAATACCACCAGCCTCTGTCTGCCACTCCAGTGTGCTCCCAAGTACCAGCAGCTGAACTCGGTGAGACGGCAGGCCGTGCGGATGCAGAGTGAGCACCTGCGCACAGGGGCTCCAGGCAGATTCCCCAGCTGCACGCTCTACAGAGAAGGTACTCACGGGCTGTCCGAGGGCCGAAAGCCTATAGAGCTCAGAAGTGGGCCTGGTCTTAGCCACTGTGAATACCTTAAAAAGAACACATGCCAAGCCCTAAGCCAAAGCAGAAACGATGTCCCTATGTCCTGGAGAGGGGAGGGGGCCGGCAAGCAGGAGCACCCCAAGAGTGGCCACTGCCGTGGGTCGCTGGTCCTGACACCCGAGGCCATGCTCCAGGTCACGAGCCTGGGTAGAGGGCTCCGCTGGAGTCTGCGTTTCTCTCAGCGGGAGGCAGGGAGCACTTGAAGCCACAGAAAACAGGATGTCTTCCTAGAAAGACAATGCTACTTACCGCAAAGTTAATCAACATAGTTTTTCAAAAACAGAATAAATTTCATATTTCTGCATGACCCCCTAGGAAGACCCACTCACTGACCTTGGATGTGAAGGGTGGGTCATCGCTGGAAAGCTGAGGCACAGGAGTGCACTGTGTGCTTCAGGCTGCATGTAATAAAATAGGCAGGAAAGCGAATCCAGCCCTGTGTGTCTTAGAAGCTGCTTAGTGGTCGCCTGTTAAACGACAGGCACACATATCAACTGCTCCAAGAGCCCAGAGCCAGCCCCACTGATGGAAATGGGGAATGAATGAGGATGAAGAGTCATTTCTCAGATCAAGAAGTATATCCATATCTTTTTTAAGTATATTTAATTGATTATGCTATTACTGTTGTCCCGTTTTTTTCCTCCCCTTTATTCTCCTCCACCCTGTACCCCTCCTCCCACCGTCATTCCCTCACCTTAGTTCATGTCCATGGGTCCTACATGTAAGTTCTTTGGCTTCTTCATTTCCTGTGCTATTCTTAACCTCCCCGTCTATTTTGTACCTACCATTTATGCTTCTTATTCCCTGGAACTTTTCCCCGTTCTCTCCCCACCGCCTCCCCACTGATAACCCACAATGTGATCTCTATTTCTGTGAATGTTTCTGTTCTAGTTGTTCGTTTAGTTCATTTTTTTGTTTTTTTTTAGGTTCAGTTGTTGATAGTTGTGAGTTTGTCATTTTACTGTTTGTATTTTTGATCTTCTTTTTCCTAGGTAAGTCCCTTTAACATTTCATATAATACGAGCCTGGTGATGATGAGCTCCTTTAACTTGACCTTATCTGGGAAGCACTTTATCTGCCCTTCCATTCTACATGATACCTTTTCTGGATAGAGTAATCTTGGATGTAGGTCCTTGCCTTTCATGGCTTTGAATACTTCTTTCCAGAGCCTTCTAGGCAAGGTTTCTTTTGAGAAATCAGCTGCTGGTCTTATGGGAATTCCTTTGTAGGTAACTGTCTCCTTTTCTCTTGCTGCTTTTAAGATTCTCTCTTTATCTTTAATCTTGGCTAATGTAATGCCAAGATTACATGTGCCTTGGTGTGTGCTTCCTTGGGTCCAACTTCTTTGGGACTCTCTGAGTTTCCTGGACTTCCTGGAAGTCTATTTCCTTTGCCAGATTGGGGAAGTTCTCCTCCCATTATGTTTTCAAATAAGTTTTCAATTTCTTGCTCTTCTTCTCCTCCTTATGGCACCCCTGATTCAGATGTTGGAATGTTTAAAGTTGTCCCAGAGGTTCCTAAGCTTCTCATTTTTTTGAATTCTTATTTCTTCCTTCTGTTCCAGTTGAATGTTTTATTTCTTCCTTCTGCTCCAAACCATTGATTTGAGTCCTGGTTTCCTTTCCTTCACTGTTGGTTCCCTGTACAGTTTCCTTTATTTCACTTTTCATAGCCTTCACTTTTTCTTCTATTTTGCAACCATACTCAACTATTTCTATGAGCATCCTGATTCCCAGTGTTTTGAACTATGCATCTGATAGGTTGGCTATCTCTTCATCACTTAGCTGTATTTTTTCTGGAGCTTTGATCTGTTCATTTGGGACATATTTTTTTGTCTCAGGATGCCTTTTGTCTCAGGATGCCTGCTAGGGGCGGAGCCTTAGGTATTTGCCAGGGCAGACCAACCCACGTGGCAGCGTTATTGCTGTATGTGGGGGAGGGGTCCGAGAGGGAACGATGCTGCTTGCTTCAGCTCCCAGTCACCTCCTCCGCTACCCAGAAGCAAATTGGGTCCTCTGGTGCTGATTCCTGGGTGGGTGGTTTTTGTGTACATTATAGGATGCTGTGGGACTTTCCAATGAACTCTCCTGTGAGGCTGGGAGTTTCTCCTGCCACTGTAACCCCACAGGTTTTTTCAGTCAGAGGTTTTCAGCTTTACTTCCCTGCACTGGAACCCTGGCTTTGTCTCGCTCCCCAGTTGTTCCCCCCGGTTTATCTGCATGCAAATGTGGGACAGCCCACTCTGCCTGCACTGCCTTGCCTGCCCTGGTCCGCCAGCCGCAGCCTTGCCAAGAGTCCTCTCCACCCCAGCTGCCCATCTCCACCTCTCCTGCCAGTCGGAATGAATGTTTCTTCTTTAACTCCTTGGTTGTCAGACCTCCGAACAATTCAATTTTCTGGCAGTTCTGGTTGTTTTCTGTTTTTAAATTTGTTGTTGTCCTTCTTTCAGTTGTGTGAGGAGGCAAAGTGTATCTACCTACACCTCCATTTTGGCCGGAAGTCAAGGAGTCTATCCATATCTTACATGACTTACATTTTAAAAAATCTTTTTAAAAAAGATTTTATTTATTTATTTTTAGACAGAGTGGGAGGGAGGGAGGGAAAGACCAATTTGTGGTTGCCTCTTATGCGCCCCCTACTGGGAACCTGGCCTGCAATCCAGGCATGTGCCCTCACTGGGAACTGAACCAGCGACCCTTTGGTTCACAGGCCAGAGCTCAATCCACTGAGCCACACTAGCCAGGGCTCAATCATTTTTTTAAAGCATAACAATAATTTTTTTCTTAAATCATAGAGAATCCCAAAATACTCAGGAAGCATGTGATGAGATTTGCTTCCTTTAAAGGACAGATGGGAAACCCAAGGTCAGGTTCACCAGATCCAACCCCTTCATCCCAGGACCACCAACACTGAAAATCACGCAGATGGCCGACAACATAAAACAAAACACACTCCAGATGGGTTTAGGTGTTAAGAAAAACAACAAGTAACAGAAACTTAGGGTTGAGGTTTATCCGGTTCCCAAATGCACAGGACATCTATCCAGGAACTCTTCAGATGCACAAACACATATTTTATTGGCTTGATACAGTAGACTAAACAAAGCTACCTTAATATTTCACTTGTTAGAAAACAAACAATACTTTACCAATAAGTAATAAATAAGACTAAAAGCAAACACTTAAGTGAAAGTCTATGACAAAACGGAGTTCACAAAAAATGAAACTATCTTAAGATATCAGTATGAAATCCAAGTCAAAAAAAATACCGCACACATGCCACAGCCGACAGGATTAGATAATTTCCTTTAATGCAAAGACAGTGATTTAAAAGCGCACTTCCCGTCGTTTCCAAAGACAGCCCCCTGACCAAACATTGAGCAAATTGGCACACGGCAAACTGTCCCTAATTATGATCAGTGCACAGCAGGAGACACGGCCACATGTGTGCAATGAATGCAAGTGAGAAATAAATTTACAATTCAGATTCTATTCTGTACCTGCTAACTGAAACAAGAGACCCTTTCTTGTGGGGGCAGAGGGTGAGGAAAGAGAAAGATCAGGAATGGGACCAAGCGTTTGTTCTCTGGCTCATTTGTTAATTCCCTGAAAGAACAACCACCATCACAAAGTGAAGCCAGGCTGTGAAGTGAATTTCGTTTTTCAAGCAAAGAAATTTTTCTCCAAAAGGTAGATAACATGGGACTGGGCAGATCAGAAGACGGGTAACAACAGTTTAAAAAGAAATCCTAGGAAGCATGAGAAAAAAGCATGCCTACTTGGCAATTTGCTGTGATTGACTTTAAAGGAAAAACACAGGGTCGCATGTGGAGTTGGCTGTTAACGTGTGACCTGGCCAGGCAGGAAGTATTTTTAAAGCACCCAGACTTTATCTAGTGTTTTCGAAGTCCGTCAGGACCGTCAGGAAGTTGGTGTAATGGACACACTGCCGTCCCTGGAACAGTCGACTGGATTGTTTTCTTTGTTGATCTAGAGAAATGCCAGGAAAGCTTTGGGTCTCCTGTGCCCTGCTGGACTGAAGTCATCAGACCGCTGTAGCCACAACAGTTGCGGCACAACTGACGCGCACTGACTCGTGCACGCGAGCTGGCGGCTGCACGGCACCCAACTCCTTGGTTTATGTGGTTGATTCAAAGCAACCGGCTTTGACAGCAATCTCAAGTTTTCTACCCAGCTGGCCTGGTCAAGTACAAGCAGCCTATGAGGGTCTATGGAATTTCCACTAAGGAAAAGACATAAATGATGCACCTTCTGATTACAAAGCTCCTGCTGACGTCCACCACACATTCAGGGGTGTCCAACCTTTTGGTGTCCCTGGGCCAAACTGGAGTTGTCGTCTTGGGCCACACATTAAATACACGGCGACACATAACCACAAAAAAGTCTTATAATGCTTCAAGTAAAGTTACGATTTTGTGTTGGGCCACATTCACAGCCACCCTGCGCTGCATGTGGCCCGTGGGCCGCGGACTGGACACGCGATTAGATCATGGTGATGTGACTACACTGAGAAACGGAAGCACAATGTTAGTTACTCAGATAGGACAATGAAATGACCGCCATTTTTAAATTCTGAATGAAACCCACAGTGGCCTGTGCAATGACTTCCTTGGCCACTGAGCTAACAGATACTGTACTCGTTACATTCTTTCCTGTAACAGAACGTCCAAGTTTTATAATAATTGACACATCAAAGAAAAACCTCCCCATAATAAGCTTCTGACAATAACTCAGCATTCACGTTAGTTTGTCATCTATAAAGACATATCAAATGCTAATAAAGAAAACTCACTGAATTTGTATCAACATCACCACGTTAACACCTTTTGTACGGCTCACGAGTTTTCTCGTGTTTCGCATGCCATCTGTTAAGGACCGCTCACAAATTTTCTAATTATAAAATGTTATAATTATTGAAAAACAACACCTAAAGTGCATTATGATCTGTAGTTATGATGATTTAAAAAATAACGTGCAGTTTGCCCAAAAACGTGCGGTCCCTGGCGTATCTTAGAGATTTCTATGCAGTATGAAATGTGTTAATGGGCAAAGTTCTATTGTGTAAATGACCTGAAGCCAGAAAAACAGTCTATGAAATTTACAAAAAAAAAGAACAAAACCAAAAAAACACCCTAAACATTGCAGCACAAAATACTGAACATTGAGTTCAAAATCTCAAGAACAGGTAAACAGAGAAGCCCACAATCACTTGGGACCCTAGAAAATGCTGGATTTACTAGAATGATCCAATTCTTCACTCCTGGGGCCAAATGCAGATAATTCGTAATTGCAGGCTGGCATCTTCTTGCTACATATTCTGTCCCTTTCTGAGTTAGGCTCTTGTGTCTGCTGATCCAGGTGTGCTGGTCCAGCAAAACTGGGGAGCTGCATCTGTCATAGATATAACTGGAGTTGCTCGGTAGTAGGGGGTCATGCAGGCTCTTTCAGGCAAAGCTAGCTTCCACCTCTCAAGCCCAGCGTACTCACCCGCAGGGTGACTGTGGAGCCCTTTGCGGGCTGCCACATGGCTGAATTCAAGTCCGGGCGTACCACGGATGACAGCAGCTCAAGGGTGGATCAGTATCACACAGGTGCATGTTGACCAAGACACCCGAATGTCCCATCGGATTTAATCTCTACCAGTTTTGAAACTTGAGTGATCTTTCAAAGGAAATTTCTCAGTATCTCAGTCATTTCCAATGTATTTTGGGCTTGACAATTTAAAGATTATGGAGAAGTACCTGAATGATATCTGAGGGAAACACTTCTCATCTGAAAACATTGCATGTGCTTTAAGATTTGGAAGCAAGTGGGTGTGCCAGTGACCGCACTGTCCGGCCTCTTGTTTGGTTCCCGTGACAGGCACTCCGGAACAGAGCATCTGGTTGCTGAGAGGGCCCATGACTGACTCACAGGAGACGCTTTAGTAACTTTAAATAATAAAGAGCCACTTTATCCTGCTGGGCGCACACGACCAACACCGGTTCTGGGGCTGAGTGCATACTCAGGACAGAGAGCCGTCCCCAACAGAAGAGGCACGGCAGGGCTCACAGCAGGACAACCGTGAGCTCAGTGAGGCACTTCGGAACAGGGTTTTACTCCCCCTTCAGCTGGGTTTCTGCTGGGGTGGGCTGCTCCCTCCAAAGTTAATTCGGCTTCCAAACACCACATCTTCCGTAAGAATTGTACATGACTCTGATGAGAAGCTAAATGCAACACGGCTGGTAAGCCAGGCAAGCGAATCGGAGTAGGGCAAGAACAGAACGAGCAGGACTGTAATTTAAGCGACAGGACTGTAATTTAAAAGCACGCTCTGAGCGTGGGGACACTGGTGGGCCTGGGCTACGAGTGGGAACGCCGGGTGGGAAGGGGAAGAGCTCGGGAGACAGACTTGGACAGTGTGCAGCTGCCTCTCGGGGGTCCAAGGACATTTCTATCAATTGTCTGCATGGGCCCAGTGGCACGAGAGCCACCGGGGGTGGCCTGACCCGAGCGTGCCTGTGTCTCTCCTCTTGGCCTCCTCTGTCTAGGAAGGCTTCCTTTCCACCCCTGAGGGCGGCGTCCGGTGCTGCTGAGCTGCCCCATGGCACGCAATGGGACGGGGCTAGAGACAGGGACAGCGCAGGGAGATGTGACCTCCCCTCCTGCTCCTCGGAGACTGACAAACCCACTGACCCAAATCACTACAGTCACAACGCTGGCACATTAAGCAAGCACAGCCTGTGTCCTGGTTTGGCTTTCTCCAACACGCTGGGCCGATCCAGGGGCCCGAGTTCCAGCTGCTGGAAAAGGCGCCTGCAGTCAATGAAACACTAAGCACAGTGTTAAACCAACTTGGTGATTTTTATTGATGGGCGACAACTTTATATCCTAGGTATACTAAACTGTGTACAATCGGAAACGCGGCATTACAGAGGAGCAGGCAGAAGTGAACAGAGCGGACTGAAGGAAAGATCAATCTCCATTATTTTGCCTGTATTTCATTATGTGTACACAGAAGCATGAATGCAATTTGAAATCTTTTACTGGCAATAAAGTCACAATCACCCATCTATGTGACTAACACCTTAACTCCAGAGATTTGATCTGTAATGCGTATGTAAGCAGTTTCTCATCACACAATTATTAAAACGTATTTTTAGGAACCAGCAACTCATTTTTCGTGTTTATTTTTCTTTTGAAGAACTGTTTCTTCTCTGATAACTGGCTCATTTGATCATTTATCAAAAACTAAAGGGTGGGGAGGAAAGTGTGATGGACTAAAAAATTTCTTTTTAAGGAAAGATAAAATTCATTTTCACAAATTTACAAGTGTTGCTGGTGCAGAATTTATTCTAAGCAATCAGACTAGGAATCAAATACAAGTTCCCCTTCTTACACGGGAATCAGCATTATTTCAGAATTATGGATTTTTGTGTATTTTCTTAAATCAAGCGAGAGTCTGTTTCAACCAAATGACTTTGATTTGGAAGTTAGACGCCAACATAAACTATGTTGCGTACAACCTGCAAGGCAGCTCCTTTTCATTCGAGCCCGTTTTTGCCAGAGGGAGGAAGTTTCTCTCTAAGAGCCACTGAAGAGAGGAAGGAAGTCAGTGAGAGTCGGTGTTCTGCAAGCGGGCGTGGGCGTGGGCGCGGGCGCAGCGGCGGTCACAGCAGGTCCACGCGGCGGTAGTAGAGGAGGTAGGCTGCGCGGTCTGCCGTGGGCTTCACCACCTGGTACTGGCTGATCACCTTGACCGTCTGGTCGTCGATGCGCAGCCAGCCGTTCAGACCGATCTGGAAGACGTCTGTAGTGTAGTGACCGCCCGTCGCACTGCTGCCGTGATGGTAGACCACTGGAAGACAGGGCCCGGGGGGACCCAGTGAGACAGGTGTGCACCCCAACAGCTCACAGCCACCCGTCTGACTACTTCCGAACCCCGTCTTTCTTGTGACCACCGCACCAGGACAGGTGGGAGGGGGGAACATAAGTACACAAAGCAATTATTTAAAACACAAAACCTCAGTTTACAAAAAAGTCACATGTATACACCTTAATAACATTTTATATGTTCAGTATGTCACAAACAATAAAGCCAATGCCCATTAAATAGGGCTGTTCCATTTGTCAGCCCGTTGGCAAGGGCCATCAACCATCTGAATGTTCACTACTTGAGAGAAAAGACTGGAAACCAGGGCATAAAGCACTCCTCCAGACCAACAGTAGCAGAAACTAACCGACACCTGAAACTCACCCGGACACCTACAAATGGCCATGCCCTGGATCTAGCCAAGTCCACTTCAAGGCTGTTCTAAAAAGAGCATCTGAATCTTAGGCAAAGATTTTATGACAATGAAAAAAAAAGAATAAAACCTAAATACACACTAGAGAATGATTAGTGAATTGTATTACAATAAAATGAATTTTCACTGAAGTTATTGCTTGTGAAGTAGAAATATGCTACACTACACGCCAAAATGAGAATTCTAGGTTTTCTGTGAATTATCTCCTACAATGACTCACAGCACCCGCCCCAGAGGCTGTCTGAGTGTGTGCCGCGGCCAGCCTCAGGGTAATCCCAACTGGTCACGCAGGACAGCAAGACTGTAGGACAATCAGGTGAGAGACCAACGACGGCACCAACACAAGGTCACAGCCTAACCATGTGCAGGCCACAGCGACCGAGGCTGCCACTGGGCAGGGAAGACACTGACTCCAAATCCAGTTTGGGGTGCTCGTCCTGGGTTTCCACCTCCAAGACCTAACTAACTGGGGCGAGAGCTTTTTAAAAGTGACAGAGTCAGTAGGATTTAAAGGACCTGTGGCTTTACACTTGTATTTCCTATTAGATACTTCCAATCTAAAAATTCAAGAGTAGCACGCTACATGCATTCAGGCTTCCTAAGCAGCAGCCTGGTAGCTACTAGGTCCACATGTCACAGACAGCTGGCCAGCCCACCTGGGAGGAACGAAACTGAGAATGACTGCCTTCCTTTTAAAAAGCCCATGCATTTTACCAACTCGTTTTTTGGTCCCACAATCAGAACCATTTTTCAAAGTACCTCCTTACCTACATGTTACAGAAAATTCTAACTAATCCCATGACCTTATTTTGGAGATCAGAAGACTCAAGGAGAGGATTCAGGAGTATAGGCGAGAGGATGCAGGTGCGAATCCAGGGCCATGGTAGGTGGGTGGCGCATGCAAGCTCGCTGGGGCCGCTTGACCAGGAGACAAGGAATTCCTAAACCTTGGCATTGACCATCAGCCTTCCCCTACACGGGCCCCAAGGGAAACAGCTTATAGGCAGACAGCAAAGAAACACTTCATCACCCTCTGCGACCTTGGTGCCAAACCCCAGAGAGCCAGACTGGACCCCGGGGACCCCTCTGGTAGCAGAGGCAGGCTGCAGAGCCTGAGTGCCGACTGAGGCCTCAGGGCTCCCACCCCAAGGCAGGGCAAGGAAAGGCAAGGTGCCACTGCCACCTGTCTGGGCCCCAGCAGGCTGGGGCGACTCTGATCAGCCGCCTTGGGGGAGAAGAGAAAGTCGAAAGGAATAGTGCCCGGTGGGGAGAAAGAGCCAACTGGGCTGAACACCTGCTAGCGTGGTCCAGGGCCTCACCACTGACCCAGGGCCAGTCCAACATCCTGAAACTGTGGGAATGGGCTGAGGGCAGAAAGGTTTAAAGCCCGGCTCAGCAAGTCACAATGATGAATAATCCTCTAGGGTAAAAGTTTCAGCTTATTCTTTTATAAAATGGAGATACCACCACTCACCTACAGGACAGTTGTAAAGAATAAACGAGTTACATGAAAGGTATCTAACAGAAAGGCTAATACACATGTGAGGGTCAAGTGGTGTTACTTTAAATCACAGCCAGGCTCACCAAATGCAACACAAAAGGATTAACAGAGAAGCCAGAAAATTCCAATAAGAACAGCCACAAAAGCAAACACAAGTGTTGCAAACAGTAAGTATAAAGAGATACAAAGCCTCCAAGGCATAAGAGACTGGGGCTACATAAAAGGGAAAGACTAGAAGAAGGGTCTAGAAGACAAGCTGGCACTGCAGGAAGCTCTAGGCCGGGAGATAAGGGGTTTTAGGGCTCCTGGCTCTGGGACAGGGCTGTGCCAGGGTCCCCTTACTCCCTTGGGGGTTCCTGTGACTGACTAAGGGGCGTGTGAGCGCAGGCCACCTTCACATGAACACGTGGCAGTGCCATACAGAAGATGACATGGTGGAGTGCCAGTTTGGGACTCCTAGCCTAGTTGGGTGGCTCCATGTCACAGCCATCCCTGGCACCCTATACCACAGGTACCGAAACTGCAGCAAGGAAAAGATCATGTCCTCTCATCGCATGCCTGGCAACCTAAACCTACTGCTCTGTCTCAGAGCAGAGGCGATCGTGCCCAACACGGTCTCATGTTGGTTCAGCTTAGAGCTGAGAGGATATTCTGTCAAATTCCAAGCACCAAATTTCAGTTGAAAGACACATTTTCAAATGACATCTTGACTTAAAAAGTCCACTGTGACACCAATAGCGAAATCTACTGTCTACATTAAGCAGTATTACAGCAAAACTATGCCTGGGTAGAAAGTCTTTTATTATAGCTTTAATAGGGAAACAGTGTACAAATTCACTTACCTGCAAATAGTCTATAGGTTCTGTGGCATTTAAAATTCTTATTTTTAACTCCTGGAGAAAGCAGTTCTGAAAAACAAAATGCCAACAGCTCCAATCTACAAAAGCACTAAGAGAAAGGCTCAGAATCACAGAAGCAAAGGGGCAACAACAGTCACCACTCACGCAAAGCAGCTGGTGGACCAGAAATCAGAACAAAACTCCATCCCTTTATCTGCATAAAAAATGACCCATAAGGAAATTAGCTGTGCAGTGTGGTAACAGACATAACAGGTAACCAATCCATTAAAGAAATACGCTATTAATAAGCTTATGCTAGAAAACCCTTTAAAAGCAGTGTTGTTGAAAAAAAAAGGGGGGGGTTGCCCACCTAAAGGCAAAAAAACCAAACAAACCAGTCCTGGAAAACCTAAGAATTAAAAGGTTTTCATGTGAGCAAGACCACAACTTCTTAGGCAGCAGGGAAATGATTTCCCCGCGGAGGTACTAATCTACCGGCCGGTCTGTAACGCACCCAGCTCCCCTCTGCAGAAGCACCGCTGGGACGCCTGAGCTCAGCGGGAGATCGCCGGCTCCTCCCCTCCTCCCACCTCTGTCATGCCCCTTCCTAGAAAGTGCTTGAGGTGGCAGCAGATATAAAAATACATGTAATGAAGGCAGTAAAACTAAATCATGACACACACACGCACACAATGCTCGTAACAAGAAAAGCTACGCAAATAAAATCAGTGTAGAAACCAGACGAGTCAGTCCATCTAGACGGTTAATTTGAGGATGAGGGAAATGCAAGAGTGGGTCAAAGGGTGCCTAGTGTTTGACAGTTTGCAGGCCGTTTTCTGGAAGCTATGCAAACAGGACAGATGACCCAGTATACGATTCTTGGCTGGAGCTTTCTCCTTGTTCTGGTCCTGAGACGGGATCAGAGAAACACGCTGCCTGCGGATGAAGCAGCTCAGTGGGGGGTGGGGGGGTGCCCCCCCACCATGAACAGGCACAGGAGCCCCACCTACTAACCGCAGGGGGCAACTCCCGAGGCTGGGGTTGAAGAGCCAGAGCCTGAATGCTGTCTCCTGTCCTGTTTCCATTCAGCCCGGTATTTTGGAAATCACCTAACTCGTTCCAGGCTTCAGTGTCACCTGATACAGCTGTTCACAAATCCTGAAGCCTTCAAGGAAAGCCTCCCTCGAGCTGCACCTTCACAGGACAGTGCCTACCTGGTGCCAGAGTGCCAACGCTGCCGAGCCCCGCTCGCCCGACGGAGACGTGCGGCTGACAGACGCCACAGGTCTGCCGCACGCGTTCCTGCAGCCAGGTGCGACGACCCCCGTGGCCTGCAGGCAATAGTCTCAACCCCCTAAAAACGTCTGTTGGACCTGGCTGGTCCACGCTCTTGTTAATATGTAGTATAAGAAAAATTATTTTGTGCCATTAATCTAGAAATTCTTTACAGAAAAATGGCACTCATTTTGATGGATAAAACCATTTTTTTCTAATCTAGTAAAATTTTATGATTTTTAAAAAGCCATTTTAATGAGAATTTTAATAGAAAAGGTGTATCATGAAAAAATTCATCCTGAAATTCTAGAGACATGCTAATGTGTCAAGCTCACTGACTTCCAGGTGCGCTGTCACCCTAAAGGCCTTGCCTTATACATTTATTACCTTTACTAATTTCCAAGTCCACAGGATACTCAATGTTTTTGATAAGCTTCTGACACCCGCCGGTCTTCTCGTAGACAAAGCGTTTCAGGTGCAGCACGAGCACAGGAGGGAGTTTTTCCAGAGTCACTCTCCGGCTGATCTCAACCTGAGGCACAGAGCACACAGGACACGCTGGCGCCGCACTTGGGCAGCAGAGCCCGCGCCGCCCCCACCCAGGCCTCTGCGGGGCGCTCACAGGGCACGCGGTGCTTCTCCCCCGTGCCGGCCGCGGGGCCTCCGGGAAGCCTGAGAAAGCTACAGCGCCGTTCTCAGGAAAGGGCCTGTGTTACAGCTGCGGGGGTCCCTGAGCCCTCTGTGAGCTCACATTAAGAACCTTTGCTCTGTAGCACTAATGACAAATTGGCATAACTGTCAAAAAGCTAACTTAGTAGCAACTTCAGTTACGCATCTATTAGCTTCTTTTTTAATAACACAGTATTTATAAAACTAAGGCCAATGTGTTTCTTGAACTGGATGCTTTAAGCAACGCTAAAACTTTTCATTCTGACCATTAATCTGATACACTCTTTCACAGGTCTAATGAATGCTTTTTATTAAAATACAACTTCACAAACAATACTTAATTCCTTTAATGTTCTCTGAACTTTTAAACTCCTTGAGGCTTCCTGTATTTACATGGAGAATACTTGGGTAGAACTACTTGTTAAAGGAACCACCTAAAAGATAGCAGGATACAGAAAATGCTGGGAAAGCTTTTGGAAGACTGTGTGTATACACGGCTGAAGGTATCTTAGGGCCAGACTTTTGGAAGCAAACTCCATGGTTATCGCTTCTCGGGCCTGGTAAGTTCACAGACCCCCCCGTGCCCTCTTGCCCACCTAGACTAAGGCCCCGGGTGTGAAAACCACCTTCTCCCTCTCTGTATGCCCGTCGGGTCTTTGCGTTCTCGTGTCTCCGTATCTAACAAGAGCTTGTGAGCGAATGGAAGTGTGACTACAGCTCAAGAGTTAAAACCAGGGGTGATGCCTCCGGTTTCCTCGCCCGTGAATCAAGGGAGCTGGACTAAAGTATCTCTGGGATGCTTCTAGATGGCTGTTCTGAAACTCTTCACTGTGTTCCGGGCTTCCAGACACACGGAGGCACACTTTCCTATTGCTCAACACAAGCAGACCTTTTCTACACAGCCAAGGTTTTGTGTAGTCATGCTTTCCAACGGACCATCGTCCTGTGTTCCACAGGAAAAAAGACATCTGTCCTAAAGACGTAATAAAATTCAACTTGGTATTTTTAAAAATAAAGTTAAAAAAAGACCCACACCCCAGAAAACGTGTTCTCTGCTCTTCACAGACATCACAAGCTGTCTAAAACAGTCCTTCCTCGCACGTCGGCCCGCCTGAGGGCTCGTGCTCTTGCCTGGTAACCACGCAGCACTCTGGTCGCGGAGCGAGAACAGTCGGCCTCGTTCTTTTTCACAGTCAAGGCTCCACCAAAACGCCACTTCTTTCTGGAATCTTCCCCTAAACCTGCTACCTAGAATAAATCCTCTTTCCTTACCACTCTCTGACAACAGGCCAACAATTCCCTCTACTTCAACATGCACTTCCCACTCCACCCCGTCCCCAAACTCCCAAGTTCAGGCACAGCAGAAGCAAAAGAGGGGGTAACAGACCTACCACGCGGGGCTTTCCCGGCCGCCCGGGGACAGCTGCGGCAGCAGGGCGAGCAGGTGGACCCGCACAGCTGGCTCAGAGAAGAGAGCAGGGACAGTGGCACAGTGGCCAGGACAGGCGAGTCCACCTTTGGGGTCATGGCTGCCACAGAACAAGCCAAGAGGACAGTCCCCACAGCCACATTCACAACCCTGCCACACAAACCAAGCTCCCCGAAACAGGTATCCACTATCTTTCCCTTTAAGTTCCACCACCAGAATCATCTTAGGTTTCTCATGAAGAAGCCAACTGCCAAATTGCTGTCGCTGGCTCCTACCACTTTTATATTTTAAGCAAAACTGCCCATGAGAAGCAATCAGAAAATATGGTGGAAGGTTAGGCATAACTTCTGCAAATCTCCCAACAGGCTGGCTTGACCAACCCAAAGCAGGAGACCCCTGATGAACTGAAGATCCCAGAGGAGCACCTACTACTTCTGTCCTTCACTCAGGGCACCGGTTGCAAGGCAAGGGTACGTCCACCTCAACCATGTAAGGAGCTGACGGGTTTTCTATGCTGGGGCACCTTTCTTCTCCCTTCAGCCACTACACACTACGAGGGGGGGACTCCAAAAATACCAGAATTTACTTATTAAAAAATTGCATATTTATTCTTACATGTTTAAACTTCAGTCACCTTCAAAGTACTCTCCATTTGATGCAAAATACCGATAGAGACTTTTTTCCACTACTCGAAACAACAGTTTTTGAACTTGTCAATTTTGATGCCTTTTAGTGCTTCTGCCATTTTTTGTTTCACCTCTTCCATATCGGCAAAATGTTTCCCTTTGAGGATTTTTTTCATCCAGATAAACAACAAAAAAAAGATGCTTGGGGCGAGATCTGTTGAAGAGGAGGCCAGGGCATGGGGGGTCATGCCATTTCTGGTCAAAAACTGCTGGATACTCAGTGCAGTGTGGGCAGGTGTGCTTGTAAATCAGTCATCATGAAATGGGCAAATATGCTGAGTCTTTACTGAAACCGAACACAGCCTCTCACAACGCCAGCTGGTACACTGATACAGGTGGGTTCCTAGAACATTCACCTAGTTGGGGAAGTCTGTAATACAAGGGGCCTGCCCTCTAGAAGATAATTCTGGTTGGTTTTGGGCCCCTCTCATATTATTTAGATCAAGCTTCACAGGAATACTATAAACTGTTCAAAAAAGCCCTACCCATAGCTAGCCTGCACTCATCCCCCCAACACACGCTATGACTTCACTGCCACGACTTAGGACATACAATGGAGAAAACACCCTCAACTGTACACACGGAAACTGGCATACGCTGGCACATCCGGGCAGCTGGGAACAAGCTGGGAATAAGCTCTTGAAAAGCAGACTCTTATCCATCTCTCCTGACTGAGCTGACAAGTACATCACACTAAGCTATAATCTGCTTCTCGACGCCTGAAGACTTTTATCTTTTTCATATCAAAGAGCAACAGGCACCAGAACAACTACTTCCACTGTTTCAATTCCTCGAAGATCTACAATCAAGTGCGAAAACAGATGCACTATGACTCTCCTGCCCTAACTAATCTCCTGACAGTGTGCTCTGTGTCTGGAATGTAAACAACCCGCTCAGACTCTGAGGGGGCAGAACTGATTCTGAGGTATCATGCTTAGATCGCCAGAATTGTAAATGCAGCTCAGCATAAATAATCTGCAAGACCATCACCTTGTGCTACAGGATTCAGGAGTAAAGGAGGTTGTTACCATCATCTGTTTAGACCATTTCATCAACAAATGTGAAAACTTAAGAGTCCAAAAACTTTAAGCAACTGACTTAAGAGGCAAAACTCAAATCTACTTGTCCTCATTCCTAATCCTACGTTCTTTCTACCAAACCAGAGTGCCTCAGGAGAAAGGTTCGCGATCAACCGTGAATATACCTCTTGTTTGGTTTTTGTGGTATAACCTTGGACAGATTCTCTTGCCACCAAGCTTTCCAATGCATCCTGGACTGTACGTATCTTGTCAGACTGGATGTCCAACTGCAACGTGAAAAATGGCTGCAAAGTGGCAGATTCTTTTGAACTCTGCTGGTAAACCACAGATCTAAGAATTGAACACAAAAACAAAAAATTTAAGAGACTACTCCTTCCCACTTTCTCTTAAGATTATCCAACAAGAGAAGAGGAATAAACACTGAAAATAGGATTATTCAGTATCACTTTCAGAAGACCAGAGAGAACAGAAAAGCCAAAAATATACTGAATTTAAAAATAATTCTGCTGAATGTCATCTCCTAAGTATTTCTAGCAACTAAGTACAGCAGTTGATCATTTCCCCAGTTCAGTGCTCTGAAGAAAACATATTTCACCTTCAAATTCCTTCACCTCCACTCCACGTTTAATGCACCAGTTAATAAATGTGACTATCTTGCCATGGCCTCAAAATGCTGACACTTTTCATTTTCTCAAGGTATCATAGCCTGCTCTAATAAAACAGAGGAAACCTCAAGATAAACAGAATATTTTTAATGGCATTTTCCTCTATAAAAATGACTTACAAAGAAGAGGAGCAGGGTGCATAGAATAAAAACAAGTTAACATTCCAGGAAATAGGGCTACCTCCCTCAGGAAAAAGGCTGCCAATCCAACCTTGTTTTCTTAGCTGGTTTTTCATTTCATTTTTCTTTTTCTAAGTTTTTCTGAGTAAAAATTGTGTTCTGCCCATCTCTCACTTAGCCTCAGCAAGGAAACATTCCAAGAGTTCAACAAGGGATTCTATTTCTGCAGCCTAAGTGACCTAGTTTATAAATGGAATAAAACGGGTGTGGCCAGATATTCCGACTTTTTAGAACAGATGCATGAAGAGCGAGCTAAAAGCTTTTCTGCTGAGGGTTTAACTTTCATATGCTGTTTTCCCAACACCATCTTAGGAGGGATCTCCACATTCCTTTTAAGACTCGAGACGGACAGCTACTCCCTTGGTTCTGAGGAGGAATAGTGGGAAAATCACCAATTAAGCCTGGTGAAGAAATCATGAAGTGGTCCACGTGGCTCCAAGGGTCTGATTTTATCACAAGTGTCCCAGGGGAACAAGGTGGAGAAAGGTTCTGGTTTTTCTGGGGAAACTGAAAAGCCACCAGCAGAGGGAGAATTCTGGAAGAAAACCTTTCAACTAGTCTGAGTAAAGAATCATACTTACGATAGCTACTGTACGAAGAAAAGGAGTTCCTAAAGTGTAAGAAGCAACTCCTTCTAGTTCCTTTACCATTTTTCAAACAGACATATCAACAACCATCTCAACAGAAAGAGCCCGCAGAGGCTGAGGCCGCTAGGGACCATGGCAGAGCCAGTCAGAAAGGCCCCAAAGTGGGCTCTGGTTTCTCCCACGGGTCATTCTCGGACGACTGTGGGACCTTTGGGTATGCCAGCCACCAGTGGCATTGCCATGCTGATACTGTATCTGGGCAAAAATATGGTGCTCTCACTGCACCCACCTGTTCTGTTCCTTCACCACCCCCTGCCATCCCTGGGTGCCCGAGAATACGAACACCAGGCTGCTGGTCTAAGGAGAGCTCATTGGCTTCCTCTCGCTGCTGCCTACTCCCAGCTTGGCCCAACCCAAGGAGCCATACCTGGCAAAAACAAGTCACAGCGGCAGCGATCGGAGGCCGGGCGTTCCCAGAGCACCACTGACCACAGGCTGACACGGAGACTCCCGAACAGAGAGGGGCCCTGGGAGTAACTCACAACAGAGGATATAAAATGACTTGTTCAAGGCCACATGGTGGCACGACTGGCTTCTAAATCCAGTCCTACGGCATCACTGACTGGCTTGCGAGGGAGTCAGGGCAGATTTCCTGAGGTTTTCATCGGCCTGTTGAGGGGTGCTCAGCCCAAGCTGTTTCAGAGCAGGGAAGGACCACACTAACCCTCGAGGCCTTGCAAGGGTGTCAGTTCCCGTGGACACACAGCGTCCGGGACAGCGGGAGGCTAGGCCTCGCTGAAAACGGGGGGCTCTGCCGAGAGGCCTTCAGAGAGGAGCCGTGCCGCACTGAGGTCCTTCCCCACTGTGGGGCGGGGGGACCTCCCTGGAGATGGCGTGAGCCCGAGTGAATGCCGCATCCCAGCAGCACCAAATGGCTCTAATGTAAATAAATAAACCGTGGTGAATGTACGGAAGGCAGCTGGTTTAAGGGAACTGGGGCAGAGGAGGTGCCAGGGACTCTGGCCTGGGTCACATCACCTCCTCTGGGTAAAACTTTCTCTCCTACATTTCCTTAACTTTCTGATTTGGTCTTGGTGCCTAAAATCCCTCCAATCGGATACTTGAATTTCTTCTCGTAACAAAATATGTATTTCAATTAACCTGCCCTTTCCTTCCTACCTAGCTGTGAACAGCAGAACTAAGGGAATGTCAACGTTGATAGGGGGAGTGAGGAGTTCACAGTGGCAGCCGGGCCCCTGGGGACAGCGCCCTTCACAGAAAGGCCACAACGGGTGGTGTGAAAGCAGTGGGGACTGGCAAGAGAAGGACTAGAAGTCCCAGAAAAGAGAGGGCATGGAGATGTAATGGTAAACCACCAAGGCAAAATTTTTAGGACAAGTCTTATACCTTTCCCCTTTAGCAAAATCTCAAAACCCTGAAAAAGGCAAATGCTAAATTATTCTAGAAAAGCATAAACCTGATGTGTCCACCAAAAATGCCGGTGATTGGGGTCTGAACAAAGTCCGCCTGGCGCGTGACTGAAGTCTTATTTCTGGGGCCCACTTGCTCCCATTCGTCCTCACTTCCTTCGCCTGGTTCTTCCTGCTCTTCCTCGTTCTCCAAGTGGCTTTTGGGTCCATTGGATACAGGAAGTCCTGAAAAGCAGACGGTCTGCTTAGGTTACTATTCACAACAAGAACAGCAAGAAAATTAAAATATTAAAGAAAGCTAAAAAAAATTAAGTCCTACATGCGTTACCTACACAGATTGGTCATTTACAGTTTCAAAACAAAATCAGAGTGTGTTCTGCATCAAGAACAAACACATTGTGTGTGACTACTGAACCCCTGCAAGACATTCTTGGGACAATCAGGGAAACTTGAAGATGGACTAGAAAGTAGATATTATTGTATAATTAGTTACTTTTCTTCACTTGGTAAGGATGCTAGACATGGAGAAAAACTCCCTTATCCTCAGGAGATGTGTGCTTTAGCACTTAGGCGTAAACTAAACAGCTATCTGCAACTTAATTTTGAAGCGTTCAGGAAAAACACGCACGCACACCCTGTGTGTAGGTAGAGAGAACGAGGGCATGTTAACAACTCAGGATCCAGCAGTGAGAAGTATTCACTAGACTATTTTTTCAGTTTGATCATTTTCCTAATTAAAAGTTAAAAGAAAAAAGCAGATTTTTTCAAATACACCCAATTTAACCAGATATTTGGATAAATTATACATATATAATTTACATATTTGGATAAATTGATCAATTCTCCCAAATGTAACATTCTCAGTGGTACATAAAGGGCAATGTAAAAATAACTAGTTATCTTAATGAGTAAGGGATTTTGAAGGGCAAATGATGGGGGGAGGGGAGAGAAGCAACTTAATATATGAGTATATAACATTTATTTAAAAATAATTCTTAAGAAAATGTTCTCACACATTTTTGTAGCAAATACAGTATAACCTACTTTCATTGTTTGGCGAGAGAAGTTTTTTTAGGTTCAACATTTCCTCATGAAGTCCATTTAGAATAAAGCCCAAGTATTCCTCAGCATCTTCTTGTCGACCCTGAAAAGGTCAAATAGAATCACATTCATTTTAAGCACTTACTATCTAAGACCAGCAAGGAATGTAATACCTGCATATTCCAGCTAAGCTGCCTCTTAAATCGCCAACACATCTTCATATAAAGTGTTTCCCCCCAAAAACACGTTGAGTTTTTCTTTGGACAGCTGAGATTGGGGGAGGGGGAGGATGGAGGAAAGGAGGGGCAGACTAGACACTTATCTTTAAGTGACAAAACTCATTAACAACTTTTATTATGCTTTTCTGTACTTATGAAATTGTTTATAATAAATATACATTATCTTTATAAGAAGAAGTTATTTCAAAGTTGCTTTTTTGTTGGTAAATGAAACAGAAGACCGAGCACTGGTTGCCAAGGGCCACCCCGCTTCACAACCCCAGGGCTCTCGCTCGTGCTGGGCACTGTGCAGGTAGCAGCCCCCGATGTCTCCTTCGGCTCCAGGGCCTGCGGAGCTGCCGGCGCCGGTGAGGATGATGACGGAACCTCTCCCGAACGTGGTCGCTACCCCAGGCCCGGTCACCCCGCTCTGCCTCAGAGGCAGTGCAGCGCAGTGGTTAAGGAGCTGACTCTGAAGCCACGCTCCGCCATTTATTAGCTGTGTGATCTTGAACAAGGACTTTACCTTTCTCAAATGTAACAAGGAGAGGCTACTCACACTACACTAGCAGGGTCAAGTAAGTCAACACATAAAAGAACTTGTAACAGTACTTGTGCACAGTGAATGACGTGTGAACTGGCTCTGATTATGATTACCGTGATCCTCTTAAAATTCATCCAAGCTACCGACTCTACAACAAGCCTAAATCTACTGAACACACCCGCCAGTCACAGCACTCAAAGCAGAGAGCAAGCACTGGGTAAACAAAGTTAAGGCACAAAATGGAATAAAAGGCAACACTGCACACTGGCAACAACAGAGGAGTCCCAAACCTTTTCAGACAGGCTCGACTTGATGACTGTCAGGAGTCTATAAATATATGTGGGTTCAAAGGCAGCTCCAGGGCGGATATCCCTCACGATTTTATCCCCAAGAGCTGCAGTGGGAAGAGGACACAGATTTTCATAACAAAAAGGAAGTCTGAAAATGACGAAAATCAAAGTCCTCCAAACTCCCTCCCACACCCACCCATTGTTGAAAATAGCATAGGTATAGTAACCTACATTTAAAAAACATTTTCTTTCCAACAAGGCTAAATTTATCAAATTCAGTCACTTGACCTCACAACTCACAGTATGTACTAACATCAGGAGACCTCACTTCCACTCACCTTGTCTGGGTTTTGGAGGTACTGGCATATTAGTAAACTCATTCATTAGCCGAACACTAAACATGGGAGAAAAAATGGTTAGTAGTGCACTGTTTCAAAAAACATGCTTTTACTAAAAAGTCTTGATGGCTAAGTAAAATATTAATTAGTATGAAGATAGCAGATTTTAAGCAACCAATGCTGTAATAGCTTGTGAGTTCCTAAATCTTTTCTATATAAATTTTTGGCAAATTGTAAGTGATAAACTGGTAAACACTGAAATTTAATTTCCTGGATCTAAGAAAATAGATAAACAAGGCTTCAATTCCATTTCTGGTTAACTTCTATACAAAATCATAAATAGTAAATTTTAAAAAACAGAACTCGCAGGAGATGAAGAACTTTGCTAAACTGCACGAGTTCCGGTTATCAGAGGTGGAAAACCCGCCCCCCAACACGCTCCTAAGCGCCTTACTTACAAGCTGTCTATCATGGGCGTTGACGTACACGGTCTCTGCGCTTTTGAGTACAGAGGAATGAACTTCATCAGGTGATACATCGGAGGGCAAGCAACCAGTGCCTGCAGCGTCTGGACATCGGCAGTAAGAAGTGTAAAGGAAATCAAACAGACATGCAAATTTCCAAAAGGCACATCAAGCACAAGAGCATAAAAACGAAATAAGCCAAGGACACTGAACTTAGTATATAAACACAAAAGGGAATAAAACAAATAATCATGGGGGTGACTGTCTTTTGATATCCACATAAAGGTTTACTCTGCAATCAGTAGTTTACATACAAGAATTTGATTCAATCAAGATAATCAAATCAATGAAAACAAAATTTGCAGTTGTAAATGGTCACTCTGCCCTATTATTTGGGACCATTCTACTGAGATTAAAACTTGCCTGATTCTGCCATTACCAGTCAACAAATCTTCTTTCTGGGGGGGTGGGGGTGTTGGGAGTAACACTGTCATAAGCAAGGCAGGCAGACTGAGTAAGGAACCAAGATCGTGGATTCACAATTCAGAGAAGACAACCCATGAAAGCTGAACTAAGTTACACATGCCCGAGGAAAGCTGCAGTGAGCCGGCCTTGGGGACAGCATCTAAGGATACAGCATTAATGTAGCACCAGTTTCCTTTATTGATCAGTCCACGGGGTTGCAACGATACCGGTTTATGTATTAGGGTTACATTCTCCAGTAACTCTGAAAGAGTAAAGCAGCATATTTAAGTTAATGACATCCAGTGAATAACATTTTTCTGCTCTTTTCTGGAAGTGTTCAAAACCCTGCCAATAAAGCACATATCCAAAGAGAAGGCATACTATGTTAAAGCTTCATTCTATTACGTACATTAGTTCATGATTAAACTTTTTTAATCCTCACCTGAGGATATGCTTTCATGGATTCCAGAGGAAGAGAAAGTGCGGGGAAAAGGAACATCAGTGTGTGAAACATCAATAGGTTGCCTCCCATATGCGCCCCGAGCAGGGATCAAAGCTGCAAGCTACGTATGTGCCCTGACCGGGAATTGAACCCACAGCTTTTTGGTGTGCGGGACAAGGCTCCAACCAACTGAACCACCTGGCCAAGGCAATGACTGAAATTTTCAAAAACTTATTTCCCCTCAAGCACCAATATTTATTTATCTTCTTGTGGGAATATACCCAGGGAGCATGAGTAAGAAACAGAAAAGCTTAAAAGACAGTATGTCGTACTAGGGACCAGAATTAGGAGATACAGACTTTTTCCTTAAGCACTGACAGCGAGGCATGCCCCGGCAACAGCGCGGCCCCCGAGACCCTTGCTACATAGTGTTTGCGTGCAAAGCCTGACTCTCACTCGTGTCTGAATGCCCAGCACCTACTTCGGTACACAACACACCACGGTGGGTGCTCAATGACTGTTCAGTGGGTGACACTCCTTTTTGGGACCACTAGCTCCTATGAACTAAATTGTATTTCTCATCAGGAGTCAACTTTAGGGACTGTTTTGTACCCTGGGATTCCTTTATTCCATTTGAAACAAACTTCTTATCCTCATATTTTGCCTTTGGACATCATTCTTCTTCATAATCATGAGATAGCTGTAAATGCCATCTTTATACAATGCTTCAATGACTTCAAAATAAATGCTTTAAATAATTATTTTCAGAAATGTCCTGTTATGAAACTTGTAACAGTGACAGCTACAATTTATGGACACCTACACTTAGCCAGTACTTTACAATTTACACATGTTAACTGGCCATACTTAATCCTTAGTAATCCAGGAGTACCACCGCTATCCCCCTTTCCCCAGTAAGAAAACTGAGGCTCACAAAGGTTAACAAGTTGCCTGTGATTACACAGGAGCAAGACTGCACAGCCAGCACCTGAAATGCACGGTCTGTGTGTGGCCGACAGCCTCCCTTACTCTAAATTGTGTGTTAGGAAAGAAGCACTTGGTGAGCATACATTTGATTGTAGCATCCATCTAAGTTATCAGGCGCATAAAAGAAGCCTTTTCTAAAGCACAGTCGGACTGGCAGGTCCCAGACTTAAGCAGTAAATGAAGGAATTAATTTGTAAAATTCTAATGTCAACACACACTCACTCCCTCCTGTCAAGAGTAAATTCCGCTAACTGAGGAGGCACAGGGCATAATCTTCCCACTTACAAGAAGTAAAACATTACAGGCTCAATGGAATCTGTTCAATTAGACTAAGCTTGCAAAACTTCTCTGACCTCTCTTACCCGGAACAGCACCGGGCCTTCAATGAGTAACAGACCGGTCACAGGACTCAACCACAAGCTCCGCGTGATAACGCCCAGCACAGACAGTGCCAGTCACGTGGCAGACACCGTGCTAGGAGCTTTATCTGTATTTCTCACAATCGTCCTCACAACCCTGTCAGACAGACACCAGTATCATTCCCGTTTTCCAGGTGTGAAAATGAAGTTCAAAGGGATAGGTAACTGGGACAGGTCACATAACTGAGCTTACATGTGAACCTGGGCTAGGCTCTTTCTTTTCAGTAGGCAAGAGGTTCCATTTCAAAATCCTTTTACAAGGCTTCAGATGCTAACTTTGCTCCACAGGTTTAAGATCTACTTATAATGGATTTTTACATATCTGAGTCATGTTATCACAACAGTCCATAATTTCCAATGTGCGCCGCAGAGTTATTTGATATAAACACTACAAAAAATGCATTTTCAAATAAGCATCAATCCCAAATGAATACCCAGCATGACACCTGTAACTCTTTGCAGAGTACTTTTACATCTAGAACCCATTAAGTTTTTACAGGAATGTAAGACTCAAAATCAATGGTCTTCCTAACACCGGGACCTCTATTAAACACCACGCTGCCATTTGCAGAGCCCTGCCTAGGCACCAGCTCCCAGAGGACAGCTCTCAGACAGTGAAGGAGGGACATCACAGGGCAGGCGAAGCTGAAAGGTCAGCGGAAGGGATGCTCAGCCCAATCCAAGGACCGGAGACACCCTGAGGCAGCCAGGGGCCAATGACAACAGATGGCAGCTGATACCAGATGAACATCTCTAGCTGGAGTAATGGTGCCTTCTACCCAGAGAAGAAATACAGCAGGAAGAGCGGGTTCTTTTTTGTTTTGTGCTGTGATGAGATAATGAGTTTGCTTTTTAGAGGCGCTGCTAAGGGGCAACTCACAGACTCACAAGTAACAGAGCTATACTTAACATCCACGTGGACCCCTGCAACGTGGGGCTGAAACTGCACTCTGCCAACACACACAGCACCACACCTGAGCGACAGGCTGAGAAGAATCTGTAACAGTGATCCAGACGGATGGGGCAGGTTGCATTGACAGTAGGGGCAGAAGCAGGTTCCAGGGTCTCAAGGGATAGGAGGCCAAGGCTTCTAGGGTGGGGGTTTGGGGTGAAGGTCCAAGGGGGAGGTGCAGAAGGGCCTTGATGACATTACACAATTCCTGTTCAATACAGACACCGGAGGAAATGGAAAGAAAATGGCCATGAACAGCATACAAGATCTATCTGAAACGTCCCTTCCACGTTAACTGTTTTAACAGACTAAAAAAAAACCCAGAAAGTTTACAGACAATCAATAGTACTTTAAATTCATATCTTGCTAAAAAGTCATTTATGACAAGGCTAACTCCACTCTCAAAGGGGAAGCAGGAGCAAACACACCGAGAAGTAACCGCTCTAAACTCCACTGAAAAACGCACCTCCTCGAATGTCCGTACTAAGCTCCACGCCCAGAATAATCTGCACACTTGCAGGATGGAACACTCGAACCCTACGGAATCAAGAGAATGGCTCCAGCTTCAAATTGACTGTTAGCTGCCTTCTTTCCAGCATTCAGCTGGGAAACAGCATGCATTGGTTGGACAGAAACCTTTAGTTTCTACATCAACCCTTCCCTTGAACTGATGCCAGCTTCTGGCCATTACTGTCAGCTTGCTTATTTTCAAGGAGCTGGCAGATAAAAAAAGCAGTTTTGCTGTTTATTTTCCACAATATGAAATCTCTTAGCATCACCTAGTGGTCTGTTCAATAACTGCAAGTAACACAACATTCCAAGTAGACATGTCTACAAAATTAAAAAGGCAAAAACTCTGAAACGTAATGTAAAAACAAAAGATTTATTAGCGAATGTACAAAACTAGCTTCTTTTCAAGTCTTTAACATTCTTTGGAACAGCCTTATGGTACAATATTTACAAGTGTAGATGAGTAAGTCTTTACAGACTTAGGAAATAGAGACACTGAACAATTCTGTTTCCGTAATGATTATGTTGTTGTTCTAGAAAAATTTTCTCTACTGTGGCAAGTCTTCCATAAGCTAAAATACAGAATCACTACCCTCAAAGTAAGATTGACTAAGGACTGGAAATAGTCTCCTCTGAAGACATCTAAGAGTTGCACACTGTATATCTCCACAGCAAAAGACACCATCATGGTCTACCTTGTATCGGGGGTGTGTAGCTCCTTCCCTAGACAGGAAGCCCCTTAGAGACAACACCCTCACACTGCTAACTTCTCAGCTGAGTCTTCCCCCTCCAGGCTAACAGGTCTTCACGGCCTGTCCCTAACCAGATAACGCTATCCCTACTGGCTACATCGTCTCTTCCTCGCCTTGTTCCACACCCCTCCGCAAACGATTCCTTCTCTCTCTCTCTCCGCTAAGAGCTGCCATCTGTTCCTTTCCTATCTTATTCCATAAACAGCCCTCAAGGCAAGGCCAAGTGTTACTCACTGACCTAGATAGTGAATGGCATACTCTTGAGTGCGTATCGGACAGTGACACGGGATGAACTGAACATCTGGATCCCAAAGCTGTTGCTTATGCTGAAGGACTGCATTCCAATTTGACAGAAATGACCCAGTGAACTTTAAAGGTCATTCTAGCACATAGTTCAGAAAGCCTCCAGGCGCGCCCCTATGGAAAAGCAGACAAGGGCAAAAGTCCAGGAAGACAGACCAGACACTTGGGTCCACACGCTGGCTCTGCCACCTCATGCATTTCATAGCCTGGAGCAGACGACTTCCCTTCTCACCTGCAACAGAGACTGCCCCCGGGCAGCTCTGGGGAGGCTGCTGCGTGACACTGTGACACAGGCAGCACCCAGCAGCACTGCCAGCTCGTTACAGACACTCCGTAATCCTTGTCAGAAGATAAAGAGCTAACAGTAAGTTATGGAAGAGTTTCAGAGAACCACTGACTTTTAGTAGTCCAAGAAATGTTAGCTTAAATTCCTCAAGATTAAATTTTGTCAGTAAATATTAAAGTCTCACTTCAAAAGAACTGAAAGATTGTAAAAAATTAGGATGAATTACCTTACTGTCTAGGATTTTCTCTTAAAACCAAATTCAGACAATTTAAAGGTTCATTTTTGTAACATACTGTACAATGAGCCTTTTCCCCCTGAATAATTTCAATAACCACAAACTGGCTCTGGGCCAGACACCGACTTCTGATGAAGTTCGTTGGTGCCCTGCTGCTCTTCTCCCTCTGAGCCAAGACCACTTTAATTCCTGCAGTCATCCATCACTATTACTGAATCCTGTTACAATGAATGAATCCTACTGCTGTAATTTGAAAGTCAATTATTCGTGACTTGCAGACAAGCCAGTATGAATACTGCTTTTAATTTTTTCATGTAACTCTTGGCTGTATTTAATTAAGTTCCTTTTATAACAATATCAGCATTTCCATGACTATTTTATTCCTAGCCTAAAGTTCAATAAGCACTATAATTATAGAAGTGAAAAGAATCAAAATCAGAAAGGATAGCCGTAAAGGAGAGAAGGCAGGGTTACTTCCTGAGGCTGAAACTTTAAATCTGACATGTGGTCCAAAGTTAGTATTGTTGGTAATTTATTTTCCCTTCTTTTAGGGCAAATAATCACTAGTTTACTGTAATAACAAACTTTTCCTTTCTTTTCAATTCATCACTGTTGGTGTGACTTTACTACTTAGATCCACTCAGAGAGCAACTTTAGGAAGGAAGATGGCTTCCCCAATCTACCTTTTTTTTCCATAGGAGTTGGTGGATCTCCCCAAAACAATGTTATTGGGGTGGTAAAAATGCCAGAATGACTCTATATCACATAAAAGATGAGAAATTGAAACTGATGTCTTCATTTTTGTAATAGGTCAAACACTAAATGGCTGAATGAAAGTTTAACTCCATGAAATCTGACATAACAAAAACTAAGTGATCAATTTCCTTGTATTTTAAGGCAGACACAGTAGCTGACATGTTACAATGTACCATTCAATGAAGTGACTTACAAACTCAATGGCAATACCAACACTGTAAATTTCTAAGTCAGTATAAGCTATTCCTATACACATTTTACACATCAAATTTTGTTTTCCTAAAATTAGAATTTAGAGGTCATACTACCATTTAAAAATTCATGAAAATGCAAAGTGCAGAACTTTCATTGACTCTTAAAAGGCTCAACAGCTGGTCCATAGCAGACATTCTGATGTTGTGTTGACCTGCTCTTCGGTCATCTTCCTAATGGTCCAGAACATTCTCCAACTGTTTTTCTTTTCATTCCATAACTTTGGAAGAACATACTATTTTGGTTACCTCATCAGGTGGGGGACAGCAAAGCAACCCAAACGTGCCATTACTCATTGATTACAGGCCAACTTATGTTTTGCTGACTGAGGGGGTCTCAGTTTAGTTCCATAAAATACAGACATACCATAAATACCAGCAAGGACGGATATGGATTGAACTCTCAATCCACAAGGGCGGGTTCCTGCCAACAGGTGCTGCATCTCTTTTTAGCTTAGGGCGTGCTACATTATCACTACTTTGGAAAATTTGAAGAGAAAATGCAAAATTGAGAAATCATTTCCCAAGTTGGAGGAGAGAGTATAAATATGATTAATAAACCCCCAAAACAAAGATCAATAATAAGCTACATTTTTGTTTACATTTCAACTAAATATGGATACAGGAATTCATTTTCCTGAGATTCAACTTGTAACAATTTTGTTGTTCTCTCCATTAATGGTATTTCCTTTGAGGTATTCTACCCTTCCATCTCTCTTTTTTTAATCCTCACCTGAGGATATTTTTTTTGATTGATTTTCAGAGAAAGAGAGAGAGAGAGAGAGAGAGAGAAACACTGATGTGAGAGAAACATGATCAGTTGCCGTACACACCCTGACCAGGGGTCAAACCCACAACCTAGTTAGGTGCCCTGACCGGAGATCGAACTCACAACCTTTTGGTGTACAGGATGACACTCCAACCAACTGATCCACCCAGCCAAGGCTTCTATCTTCTTCTTAAATAGAGTTTATATTTAAGAAGAAACAGCTAATGGAACACAATGTTGATAAATAATATACACTGTGAAGACGGCCCTGCCACCAAGAAGTTGAAAGCAGAAATCACTAATGCACGTGTAAACAGTTTACAAGCAATCAAGAGCTGGTCGTATTTCACTTCAAAATGCCTCAGATGTGATTCCTATTCTTTTGCAGTTCATCTCTCGTCCTAATTTGTATCTCATTTGAGGTCACACAAAAACCAGCTGGCATTGTAAGTAGAGATTTACGACACGGCAGATGATCCGGAAATGCAAACATCCAAACAGCTGACGATGTCTGATCGGTTCCCTTCTCCCTCTTTCCCAAAGCTAGTCGGTAAAAAGATAAACATAAAAATTACTCTCTCAGCCCTGGCTGGTGTAGCTCAGTGGATTGAGCGCAGGCTGTCAAGCACAGGGTCGCCGGTTCGATTCCCAGTCAGGGCACATGTCTGGGTTGTGCACCAGGTCCCCAGTGGGGGCCACGTGAGAGGCAACCACACACTGCTGTTTCTCTCCCTCTCTTTCCCCCTCCCTTCCCTCTGTCTAAAAATAAATAAATAAAATCTTAAAAAAAAATTACTCTCTCAGTAGAACCAGTGAGATGTTGATGAAGGGCAAATGCTATGATAATCAAAATCAACATCTTTTAATGGAGCTAGTGACATGCTTCTTAAAATAAGTGGGCCTATGCCAAAAAGTATGCCCACTGAAGGGTAGTTTGTGGTAGTAGATCTGACACAATAAATTGAATATATTTTTATCATTTTTATGAAGCAAATCATAAAATCATATGGAGAATTTGACAAAGAGAAAAAAATTCCAAACAATACCACTTTACCTAAGCTCCTTATGAGTCCAAGCATTATTCAGTGTGACTACTGTCACTGCATTATCTTACAGAAAGTACTATGAAAACTGTCAGCAACTACATCCTGTACTTCTAATGCTCCATAAGCAGTCCCAAAAGAATAAAGCATTTTATGAGGAACTAAACTTTTGTTCAGATAATTGACTCATCTTTGTAACTGGCCTACTCAAACTAGGATTGAGAAAATAAATGTGTGGGGAGGGTGGGGGAACATACTACATCGATTCAAAAATAATTACTTGGACTGTAGCAATGCTCTCCACTAATACAAGGGACTAAGAGCCCCTACATTCGACGTATTTCACAAAGCAGGCTAACATAGATTTGGCATGTTAATTAGACTTTAACACAGGTAGAACAAAGCAAACTATGTATCAAACCATATTTAAAGTCATTTGGCTAGAATGTTTTAAAACATTTAAAATGAAACTTTCTTATTGTAAATAAAGATTTGAGAGAATTTCCCAGGAGTAGAGGTTTTCCTTTGTGAAGCAATTTTTAGGAACAAAGGCTTAATTATATTATCTTCAAGACTTTCGACTCAGTACACTTCTGAAAGCATCCCACCATGCATTTCTCATAGGTTAAAATAAGCTTTTAACTTAATGATCTATAGAGAGACTTATAACTGTCTTATCCTGACTGTAACAGCATTCCCTTGCAATGAATAAATTCCAGAAGTTACAATAAAAAAATCACCTGGCTCTTAAAAATAGGTATGAAGCCCAAGATGATTGGCCTACCAATTACCTTCTGATTTTAAGAGAACTCCAGGCACCAAAAGTATTCAAAATAATGTATTTTGTAAAAGAAATAAAATGCTCACTTAAAAAAAAACATTGCTTGCTGTCATCTTATTGCCATCAAAAGAATGTTTTATATTTTATGGAGTTCTGACCGTTCATAAAAGGTTATGCATTTTACAGCTTGCTACTGCATTCACCCTCATCCTGGTAATGCTATCAGGTGTTCCAAAGTGTTAAATCAGAAAATGTCACATAAAGCCTAAAGATAGCTTATTTTAACTCGGCTAATGGGGTAAGAATCTGAGGACTAGGCTGCTAAACTTGGTACAATGAAACCTGAGGAAATGGCCCTGGCTTCTTAGATACATATAAACCTGCATGCTCCTCTGTATTTCTGACTTCCTACTTTAACTTAAAAAACAACTGCAAATTATGCAGCTTTATACTTTTATTGTGAATTAGTTCTACTTTTGACTTTTGCACCTCAAAACATTTGAGTCAAACTGTTATAGTTTTTCTGTGTCAAGAGCTGACCTTGATGTGCTAAAACTAAGTAAATCCACTTACTCAATCCGAAACAGGCATTAGAAAGAAAAACCCCAAATTCTTTGTTATATCTTAAGAAATAAAGAAAAGAAACAGCGCACAGCGAGGTCAAATCAGGGATTATCGCACCAGAGTTGTACAACAGGTGTAATACATAGGACAAGTCCATTTCCAGTCACAACAGAGCAGAGCCGATCAAAATGCAAGAAAGGGAAGTATCGTTTGTCAAGAGAAAAAAACTGGCAACAGACATACATTTTTCACTTAACACAGAGGTATGACACCCCCCCCCCATTTTGCTTATATATTATTTTGCTTTTAGAACATTGAAGGCACAGGCAGTCTTCAGAAATTTCTATTAACACACAGGTAAGCTACTATTGCTCTGGGTAACAACCTATCACCACAGTTTATAAGCCCAGACTGTCTCAAACTTCTCACCCAACAGGCGACGCGATCTGCTCCCCTCTTCACTTCTGAACTGTACGTTTTGAACTATACCTGCAATCTTTATGGCTACGGGATCCTCTGAAACTGGAACAAGCCCTTCCTTGACTTCAGCCTGCTTTTCAGAGACCAGGGGAGATGTGGCAGGAGGGGAATACTTAGTTTCCACAGAAGCCACGGGCGAGGAGGAAGAGGGCTTAGAGTCATGGAAAAGACTGGCCCAGGACTTAGGCTGACTGACGGGAGTGGAGCCAGCCAGAGAGGCCGGGGCATCGGCAGGAGGGGAAGTGCTCTCAGCTTTAGCTGGGTCCGAGTCCACGCTCTCTGCAGTGTGCAACTCCACCCCGTTGGCAGCTGAGCCCTCACACAAGGATTCAAGTATTTGTCCATTAGCAACTCCAAGGTTTTCAGTAGTATCAGTCCCAACGTAAGGGTGAGCCACAGCTGTCCTCAACAGGCTGTCCCTGCCAGCCTCTGCCGGGAGGCAGGACTGTTCACAACCCTCAGGCTGCCCTGCAGTCCTAGCATTGCTGTCCAGGGCATGGGGAAAAGAGCCACCAGGCACATCGTCACTGACGAAGTCCACAGAGTCCTGAGGGCTGTTACAAGTCCTGGGTGTCCCCAGCAAGGGCACATCGCCCATCAACTCTCCATCTTCTGTGCCCACGCTGTTCAGGACTACTGGGTTGGCATGGCCATTGACCAGGGCTTCCGTGGAAATACTACCCTCGCTGCCATCCTTCAAGTAACTATAATATCCAGGTGGACGTTTTTTCTTCTTTTTACGCTCCCTTTGTCCAAGACCACCTGAGATGCCATCATTTTCCAAAATGTCTGCCTCCGCATTGGAACTGCCGTCCAGATCAAGGGCAGAGCCTGGGTACTGGCAGTCAATGGAGCTGTAGTCTGCTTCTTTATCTATGTCATCAGGGGGGTTTTTGGAAGTTGTGCAACTGAGAATAAATTCAGGGGCCTGAGGATTCAATGTGCTTGAAATACTGTAGCTGGGAGTTCTCTGCAACGTGTCGCTGGGTTCAATTACTTCATTAACACCAAACTCGATTCTCTGATATTCTTGTCCTATTTAGAAAGAAAAAAGTCAGTAAATATCCCATTAGTTAAGAATACAGCTACACAAACTATGAAAGTATCAATAATTATTTATTTTTCTCTTTGAAAAATAAAACATTAAGTCTTCTAATTAACAAAGCTGATATTTTACTTCTGTGCTGAATAAATAACTTCCTAAAATAACTATAAGATTATATATTTAATTTGGGGATACAAAAAAACAGCCTGTATTTATATTCTACTCTCAGGGTAGCTAAAATGGAGACTTTCAGAAGGTTGAAATTAAAAGGAAATTACAATAAAAAGCAAATAATATTCTGCCTACCTGAAAACACCTGTCAATTAAATCTGACATTACTAGCTTACTTTTATGCCTGCAAGTAGGGCACAGGTTTTTTTTAGACAATTAAAAGAAAATCATGATGACAAACTTAGACACTTAACATCATTGCTGCATGTTATGGCTTCTCTAGTTAGTGTAATTTAGTAATTCAAAACGTATAAACCACACCAAGAATTAACCTCCCACATAAAAGCACACTTCAGAAGCACTTCCTCCCAGCGGACAACAGTCTAGGTGCCCCGCCCACTCTAAGATGTGCATTTTCTCGTATTTCTGACACTAGGCTGAGTTTCAGAATCCACTGTGTCTTCCAACAGACACCAAGCATCAGTGTCAGCTTGTAACAGATAAAATAAAGTTATAAATAAATTTTGAAGTTAAGAAAAGAACACATGCCTTATAATTCATTTTTAGTGCATAAGTGAAAATTTCTCCAAGTCTATCATAAAAGGCCAAGTTTTTCTCAAGGCCTGTATTTCAAGGAAAAAAAATCACAATACCAAAAGAATCACGTTCCATTACAGAGAACGAGATATATTTTACCTCGAAGTCTTTTTATAGATGGGGAAAAAAAAAAAGCCCCAGGGAGAAGCCAGTTGTGTGCAAGTTAGTGGGAGGGCAGGGGCCTAGTCTAATTCTTCATTTGTTTTGACAAAACACCCCTTCCGTGGGGTTGGGAGGGGAGGGATCTGCGCAACAACAAAAAGTTCCTGTTACACCTCACAGCTAGTTTACATGTAAAGCCACCAACAGGACAATCTGAATCCTGTGGCTCCCGAGCACTGATTTTTTTTGTTTTTGTTGTTTCCTTATTTTGAAAAGAATCCCCCAAGAATATTACTTTCTCTATTATTATACCTAAAGGCGAGCTGTGTGCAATGCTATTATATGAATGGAAACTGATGTATCTGAAGAAGGAAAGAGCAATCCCCACGTGGAGGCCGCCCTTCGCAGACGTGGTGTACGTTGTGAAATCACATTAAAATTCAGTGTGTGTTGTGTCATGCAGCCTGTACAAGATTTTTATTATTTCCAGCAGGCACAGTGCCTTCCACATAGCAATTCTTAATCTTACCAGACCATAAAACATTCTAGAATGTGATGTGATGTTAATGGAACTGTTACAATATGCCACAGCTATTATCGAACAGGTACCCAGTGTAGCATCTGATCACATCACTGGGAGGCAGATTCCTACCCAGAACAGTTCCTTTTCTTCCCAGGAACACTCATCATGGACACACGTGTCTGCTGCACCGCAAGGCAGAGAGGTCAGCACAAAGCCCAATCTGTCAGGCTAGAAGACTGGTGCAAGTCCTGAAAACTCATGCTTTGAAGAGCCCGATCAATACAGTGGTACACGGGGAACTCAATGCTCAGGACAGGCAGGCAGTGAGTTTGTTGGGAGAAGGAAAACCAGCTCAAATGAAACAATTACATCTTCACACGGCTTTTCCCCAAGCCTGCTCACTGCAGCACTCGCAGTGCAGCCTCCGCTCTCTAGCCTATGCCACTGGGAAGATGGTGGGGCCACTAAATGAAATAGAAGAAAGGTGTGACAAGAAAGGAAAAATAACGAAACACTTCAAAGCACCGAGTAAACATCTGCAGCATGCTCACTATGTGCAAAGCACATGGGCACAGAGAACTCTCCTGACCAGATAAAAAAGCTGCTCCAGAGGCTGGGCGGCAGGGCAAGAGCCTTCAGGTCCCTCCGGCTTCATTTATTTTATGTCCAACCTAAGCCATCATTAGAACTGCTCTTTCCCTTATGATTTCCCATATCACTGTTTCCCATAAAACTGCTAATAATTTCAGATACAATCACTTTCTAATTTTACTATAAAGAGTTTGAACAGCCATTTCAAGTTTTACATTTAAACCTAAACTATAATTAAAACCCCTTTCACTGGTCTGACCATGCTAACAAAACAAGGAACCAAATCCCAGACTCTCAAAGAAAAGATCTAGCTTTTAGTTTCTCCACAGGCAGCAAGGGACTCTGATGTGACTCAAACTGAAAAAAAACGATCTAGACAGATCTGACCAATGTAATGGGGGCCTGTAGTAATCAAAGGCCTTATTTAAACACTGCTGTTATTTAAACACTGGGCACTTAAACAATACAAAGTCACTGCATGTCAGCAAGCACCATCTCCAGAAACAAGGTCACTGTCTGTGACAGAGACCAAAAAACAGTAACAAAGCAAGTGGTAAAGAGGTTACCTGAATTCCCAAGAGCATTAGTGAGGACGGGGTCATAAATGCAAAACTGCAGGATAACAGATTCAAGCTGCCACTGAGCTGTGCAAAGAGCACACCGCAGAGATGCCCCGGCCCTGGACCCAGCAGCCTCTGCCCCCAGACTGAAAGTTTTCTTAAGAACTCTGACAAAAAGCATTGGCTGTGATGAACACACCTGTGCACTGAAAACTGCTAAGGAAAAAAATAGAACTGAGCCCGGCTGGTGTAGCTCAGTGGATTGAGCGCGGGCTGGGAACCAGAGGGTCCCGGTTCGATTCCCAGTTGGGGCACATGCCTGGGTTGCGGGCCAGGTCCCCATTGAGGGCCATGTGAGAGGCAACCATACATTGCTCTTTCTCCCTCCCTTCTCTTCTCTCTGAAAACAAATAAATAAAATCTTTTTAAAAAATAAATAAATAAATAGGTAGCTCCTAAAATAAACTGCTGAAACACTGATTCTCTAAAAAAAAAAAAGAACTGAAAACTGAACATCACTTCCTGAACTAAACCTTGAATGCCTCATACTATGAAGCACAAAATAAACTTTAATCCATTAGTCAAAGTGATTCAGTGATTAAATCTACTATAGTTTACAGCCAAAACGTCAAGCTGTAAGGGAATGTTTATTCAAAAAGTATGACCAACCAGGAAAACACTGTTTGTAGGTGCCCTGCCCACCCAGTACATATGACCAGATGAAGGAGAGAAGCAGCTCACCATCAGGTAGCTCATCGGTAGCCTGTGTGCCACACAGAGCTGTTCCATTGTATGGAGGAAGCTGCAAGGGGAATCAAAAACATATTAATTCAACAAAATGGCAAAACCCAGTATGTGCTACTTTATTAAAACAACATTTCATTAAAACTCTTTATCCATGTAATTTCTTTCTACTAAAATAACACAGATGGAAAGACAGTCTCTATTTAAGAAAAACTACCATAGGAATACTTTTAAATATGTAGTTATTAAACAGATCCAAAAGTGAGGCAAAAAAGTTAAAAATAAAAATAAACTCTACTTGACATGTAAATCAGCTGCAATAAAATGCTTATGACATGCTCTACTTCACAGGATGTTAGTAACTCCCCATAAACCCCACAGCTACCGTCTTTGTCCGCTAGTAAAGATGACCCTTGGTGACCAGCTGCACTCTGTGCTCACAATCAGTACCTGTCAGCACAGCCAGCAGAGGCCAGGACCCGGCCCATGAGCAGGGAGTGGACAAAGCCCACTGGGAAGGAAGTCTGGAAATCGTGGCTCCCCTTTTAATACAATACCTTAAATAACAAAATTAAGGGCTAGAAATCACATTCCTTGTTTAGAAGAGATCCAGCAACATGGCAAGTGTCTGACCTCTATAAAAGCAGAAAGGTATTATAATAAATACATCAAAGTTTTCTCCTTCCTAGCTACTCCATAACACTTACTAGTTGGAAATGTTTAAAATGGGTATGTTTGAGATCAAGTTTAGGACGGGAGGGGAAGGGAAGCAGACAAAGAATCGGTACCTGAAGGCAGGACAAAGAACCAAAACCAGTGTTTCTCAAAGCCAGCTCACTGCAGCACTGGCAGTACAATGGCCCCTGACTGTGTGGGGTCCCCAAGTCTGCAATATTCAGAGGTACCACGTAATTCCCATGTCCACTACTGTTAAGAATTTCTGCTTAAGTGGCTTCCTCAGCTGATTTTCCAATTAACTCTTAGCAAGCCAATTCAATAATTAGAGATATAAGCTTATCACTCCAAGTAACCAAGTTCTTGCTCTGGAGAATTAATGACAAATACGAAGCTATGCAGTGCTATTCAAAAGCAACTGACCACTTTCAGGACTTGCGAGCTGCACATATTTCCACCATGCAGGGGCACCCCAGTATTCTTCACACTGTCACAAAAGGAGAAAGCATTTTGTGTGTGGAGATGAACTACACTGCCCTTGCACATGAAGTGTGAAAACCATTCATTCCACACAGCACTCACTCACACCGGGTGCTCCAGCACTTACCACTGGTGCGGACATATGAAGCAGAAAGGTGCACTGAGGAAGCTACAAACTGGGGTCATGTCCCTCTGCAGTCATAAAAGCAGCTTAGCAGGCTCCCATACACAGAATGCCTTCCCAAAAGTTTCTATCAATGACACTGGGGTGCCCCCTGGTGATAGAAATCTATACAATTTTAAGGCACTAAAGTTCTGTTTTTTTTTTTTAACCTCCCCGTATTTCAAAATCGAGTTAAGTGGCAGAAGCAAGGATCTGAAAAGAGACCGCCGGCAGACTCCTGGGCAATACTGCCGTTTTGTGGAAGAGTGCTTAACACACTCATTTTGATATACTAATCTGGTAAGAGTGTAACTGTGGGAATTACTGTATGCGGGAATGAGTTCTGGCCCAGAAGAAGTGTGAGTTAGTGAGCTTTTTTTTTTTTTTAAAAAAAACTCTAGAGGCATATGGCACCTTTAACTGAACAAAACTTCTACCACTCATAAGAAGCACTTTAGTCTGTGGTAATTGGGTATAATAAATACACAGTAGAATAAATTGTAATTATTGTCTGAAGTTTCCTATTTATACAGCTATTTATAAGAATACAAAATATAAAGACCAAAGTAAGAACATAAAATCTCTCACACAAAAGTAAACTGAAAAATGTAAAAAACTGTAAACTAGTTATGTTAAACACAGTTAAATCACCTCGTCTGAAATGCTGCTAACAGTCTTGTTAAGACAAGACTTGGGACCTTTGCCATGGCCAGTGTGGCTCAGTTGGTTGGAGCCTTGTCCAGTAGACCAAAAGTTTGCGGGTTCGATTCCCAGTCAGGGCACATACCCGGACTGTGGGTTTGATTCCCTGGTAGAGGCGCCTCTAAGAAGGCAACCAATCGATGTTTCCTCTCTCTCTAAAACCAATGAAAATATGTCTTTGGGTGAGGAATAAAAAAAGTCTTGGGACCTTTGATGTTTTAACATCTTTTTGGTGCTGCCACAATTTGTTCTGGTACTCAAAGACCCTCACAAACCCTAAAGCTCTCCTCTGAAATCTCCAAAGCACTGAGAATAACTGTCTTAATTCCACCACGACACACACACCCCCCCATGCACGTACTATGCTATCCTGGACTTGTTCTTCAGCAGCAGGCTGAGGTTTGTGTGTTGTCTCCAATGATGAGAGCCTGGGAGGTTTCAAGAACAATTTGCATTGTCTCCCTATTGTTAACACCAACAACATGATTATGACTGGGGTTCAAAACACAGTTATTCATAAGTTGACTGTATTTTTAAAGTTGAAGAAATACATTTTTAAATCACCCTAGCTTCTAACCTAGAGCACAGCTTTAGAAAAGATAACAATTACCTTTCAAAAATTTATATAGGCATGCCTCATTTTATCACACTTCATTTTACAAATGCTCTTTGCAAAGAATTCGAAAATACATCAACACCGAGGCAAGACCCTCCACCAGCAAAAAAGATTATTACCGGTTTGAAGTCTCAGATAATGGTTAGCCCTTTTTAGCAACATAGTATTTTTAATTAAGGTATATCCATTTTTTTTAGACAATGCTACTGCATACTTAACAGACAAGTATACACTTTTATAAGCAGTGAGGAACACAAAAATTCTTGAGACTCACTTTCTGCTACAATATTCACTTTGTAGCAGTGGTCTGAAAAGGAACCTGTAATATCTCCCAGGAATGTCTTTAAGTTCACCTCAGCTCAATTTGTTTCTTCTGATTTTGTTAAACTACTGACCATCCTATCTTGCCAGTGACAAGCTTTCAAACAAGCAAACTAAAAGACAAAACCGCTCAGCTAAAAGGAATGATGCTTTTGCAGACAGTATTTTTATATGCAAACATTTATGTTTTTTATAAACTGTTCACATTTTTATAAAACTGTTTTTATATTTTTCATTTCTCAAATTTTTTGTTTTTCAGTTCTTGGCCCCAAGTAAAGGTGGGGAGGGGGTGCTTTATCCAGTTCCCAGTAGCCAAAAAATACATGAGGAATAATGCTAGATTCTAATTTATGCCACATGGTAGGAACGATGCAGGTAGGAGATGCAATGATTTTACCTACAAGGTAAGAGGCCAAACGATTATGCAGAAGTGAGATAACATCACTCACACACTCACCAATCCAATCATGCATCACCACATTTTACAGTCTGTGTCCTACATATTACTAGAATCCAAACACCCAAATTGTAATAACTGAGAACAGTAACTCACCCCGTTCACATTATTTAGCCTGTACTTCCCTTTTGAGAGATACTGGACCACATTTAATTTTGATAGACAACACCTGTCATACCCTACCCCCATAATCGACGCATGCTCAAAAGCGAAAAACAAAAAGCCCTTGCTGGTATGACTTACTAGATTGAGTGCCGGCCTGCGAACCAAAGGATCGCCAGTTTGATTTCCAGTCAGAGCACATGCCTGGGTTGCAAGCCAGGTCCCCAGTAGGGGGTGCGTGAGAGGCAACCACACACTGATGTTTCTCTCCCTCTCTCCCTTCTTTCCCCTATCTAAAAATAAAAAAAATAAGATCTTTAAAAAAAAAAAGACCCCCAAATAGGCCCTGACACACTAAGATTTCTGGCATAATTCATTTTGATGAGACACAGCCATTACTCCTTCAAATAAAAAACCTGACATAACTTTACTATCAGCATCCTTCATATATATCTAGTAACATTTGTTACACGTGGTATCACACCATACATTAATGGTTCCCCAACATGTCTATGAAGTAAATAAGCACTTTCCATTTTCAATGTTTTTTTAAAAGAACAATGAAATGGAGAATATTGCCAAGGTCACCGAGCATGTTTAAGTGGCAGAGTGAGAAAGGAATCCAGCTCTTCAGACTTGAAATAATGGTACATTTTCCACTTTCATACACAGGAAAACCCAAGTTTTTATTCTGACACTTTCTTGCAAACAGCACTCACAAACCCCACACATATGTACACACCTGAGAAAAGCTTTTATAAGTACAGAAATTTGGCTTTATCGTTTTGTTTTGTTTTTTAAGACTTTATTTATTTATTTTTAGACAGAAGGGAAAAGAGGGAGAAAGAGAGGAAAAGAAACATCAATGTGTGGTTGCCTCTCACGTGGCCCCCACTGGGGACCCGGCCCACAACCCAGGCATGTGCCCTGACTGGGAATCAAACCTGTGACCCTTTGGTTCATAGCCCACACTCAATCCACTGAGCTACGCCAGCCAGGGCTGGCTTTATCATTTTTTTAAAATCTTAATCACAAAGAGCACTTTTAGATTGTGTATGGTGGCAAGTACCACCATTGTTTTACCGTGATTCAAAGACAGAAATTATTTAAAACTTGAATCACTACTAGAGTTTCTAGAGTAGACCTCAATTAACACTAACGCTTGGGGAAGATGGGATCTGATTATGTTTTTTCTAATTAACACATCAGAAAACACTAAACTTCAATCCTTAAATTCTATGGAATTTTAGAATGTGTAGATACATTTAATTGCCTTAGGAAATACAATATATAAATTAGCTTTCACTATATTGTGTCTTGTATTCTTAGGTTCCTTAAAATCATAACTGTTAACATCAATGAATGCAAGAGATGGAGATGGCACTGAACTAAATTTATTCATTTTCTAAAACAAAACCTGATGTTTTATTTTCTTTTTTCTAAAATGAAAGAAGAAAACAAGTAACAAATCCTTTTTTATCTCTAAGCTTAAATAATACTTTCAGTATGTTCTCATTTACTTCCACCTCCATAACAAAAAATTTTTTAGAGTCTAAGAAGCCAAGGTAAGGAGTAAAGGACTTGCCAAGGTCATGTGTAAGTGGCCCAGATAAACCGCAACCCTGGCCTTTTGACCCCTATTCTAAGGAATTAGCTTCTCCTGCTCCATTTTACCAAATAAAACAATGCTATATTCAAATATTTAATATGGGTGCAAATGCGCAACTGTGTATTTATTAAGGGACCTAAAATTAAGGGATCTAAAAGGTTAGTCAGGTTTCATTAAAAGTTAACTAAGATTTTACTTGATATACTGTATACTTACTTCTCCCTTGTTTTTCCTTTTCAGTGCAATTTCAACAGTTTTTATATTGAAAATATAAATCTGAAAAAATGTTCTAAGAAGCGCACAGAACAGGAGACCCACAGCCGACCAAACACGCAGGAAGGCGCGGCCCGACAGGGCGGCGCTACACTTGAGGGCCAAGTTCTCAGCGGTGGCGCTGGGACCACTCCCACTGCACAGCTGTTACAGCCCCACCTCACACATACGCAAAAATCAGTACCTCAGTTTCCGTGGCATTACATGCTAAAGTACAAACAAAAACCTGAAGACTTTTAGAAGAAAAAATAAGTGTCTTATTACCTTAGGGAAGGGAAAAATTTCTTAAAGATATTTCTTTAAAAACCAAAAATCCGCCCTGGCTGGTGTAGCGCAGTGGATTGAGCACGGGCTGGGAACCAAGCGGTCCTGGTTCGATTCCCAGTCAGGGCACATGCCTGGGTTGCAGGCCAGGTCCCCGTGAGGGCCATGTGAGAGGCAACCATACATTGCTGTTTCTCTCCCTCTCTTTCTCCCTCCCTTCCCTTCTCTCTAAAAAAAAAAAAAAAAAAAAAAAAAAATCCACAAACTATAAGGAAAAAAGTCAATACATTTGACATTAAAGTGAAAAGTGCATTCCCCTTAACCAGGTAAAAATAAAAGTACATCATATACAAAGTTTAAAATCCCTCATGCTAGGAAAAGATACCTTTAATATGCAAAACCAAAGATTATTAATCCTGTAATAAGAAAAAGACAAATCACTTGATAAAAATATGGACAAGGGACAGAGATTGGGTAATTCACAGAAGTGGAAATATATATTGCCAACAAACAGTACTCAACTGTTTGTAATCTGGGAAATGCCAATTAAAACAATGACAATCTATTTGTAAACCATCAGATTAACAAAAATTTTAAGTAGTCCTATACTAAGAATTAGCAAGACTTTGTTTTTAAATAAGATGGAGAAAAAGCACATGCACTACTGATGGGAATGCAGACCGTGACAACCACTTAGCAAATTAGCAGTCTCTAGTAAATCTAAAGATGTTTAATCCCTTGCACAACCCAGCAGTTCCACTCCCAGAATATATCCTGGAGAAACCCACAGGAGCATGAAAGACATGACAAATATGTTTTTTGCAACATTTTTGTAATAGTGGGAGAACTAAGATCTAAATGGTCCTCAATAGTAAAAAGAATAAATTGTGGTGTGTTTAATCAATGGCATTGAGCAATTGAAATCAAAGAACAAAACGCATCAGTACACATAACTCTAAAGAACATTAGCTTAAGATAAACTACAAAATGATGAATATAGTATGAAACCGTTTGTGACATTCCATATGAAACAATACAATGTACTATCTATTGACACACACACATAGCGAAAGGTGAAAACCACAGTCAGAAAACAATACTTAGCAATTTCAGCAGTATTTCTGGGGAAGGGGGAATGAAATGAAAGAAGGCAATGTATAATGGAAGTTTCAACTGTATCTGCAATGTTCTGATATTTATAAATACAGTTAAATGTTAATATTAGCCAAATCCGGTTGGTGGGGTCAGACGTTTCTCATATTAGTCTCTGCACTTTTCTGTACATTGGAATTCCTTATCAAAAAGCATAAATTAAAAAATCAAAATTAAAACATAACCATTAACTCTATTTATACATACACTCACTAAAACAAAGTTCTGTCTTACCTCAACTGAAGAGCGAGGAGTCACAAAGAACTGATTGAATTCATCAGGGCTAAAATCTCCAAAAATATACTGCGGGAAAAAAAAAGAATCACTGATCACATAAACTATACATATTATATACTTTCAGAAAAAAATACTACATATTAAAGTAATCATATGAAACATTTGGGTTAGAATCCCCACGACCCTTTTCTAATTAACAAATCAAAGGTCTGCAAGGTGAGATTTCTAGATGTCATATTTTCCAATAACAAACAATAAAATACTACTTAGCTTTTTCTCAAAACTGTCCAAGAGCACTGAAATTGTTAAAGCTTATTGTGAAACAGGTCAAAACAGGTTTGTACACCAAAGCCCTAAGTGGAGCCCTGCTTACAGGAGAGTTCTGGACTAACAGACACTTCCAGCTGTTCCGTTTACCTTCCTGCTGACTCATGGCACTACTTCCGTGTCAGAGTTCTCTGCCATACACACTGAAGAAAAGCAGAAAATGCGGTTCAAATGGAAAGCCAGGGAAATCCAAAAGAGAAAAATACTAATGATCTTAGTGATCTTTAAAAACATGTAATTTTTATCTTTAAAATGCACTGAAACCTGATGAACAGATAAACATATTACTTGATAGACATAAACCTAGTTGTGAACCCTAACTGCACAGAATTCTGCATGTGACTTTCTGGAAAAACAACTGTTGCCTACATGGAAGCAAGTTTAACAAGTGCCTGGCAATTCATACTCTCCCTGGAGCTTCAAGAAATAAGTCACTGCCTGGCTGGTGTAGCTCAGTGGATTGAGCGCGGGCTGGGAACCAGACGGTCCCGGTTCGATTCCCAGTCAGGGCACATGCCTGGGTTGCGGGCCAGATCCCCTGTGAGGGCCATGTGAGAGGCAACCATACATTGCTGTTTCTCTCCCTCTCTGTCTCCCTCCCTTCCCCTCTCTCTAAAAATAAATAAATAAAATCTTTAAAAAAAAAAAAAAGAAATAAGTCACTGACAAGAATCATTGTAACTACATTTCTACAAAAGAGAATCCCTCACTAATTATTCATTCATTTAATTGATTAACTATTTAGCAACTACCCCATGTTATGCACCAGGATCAGTCCTAGGAATAAAGATGGCAAACAGAGTTATGGTTCCTCTGCTAAAATGGAGCTGACAGTCTAGTAACCTGAATGGGAATTAACAAGCAAAGTGATTCAAAACTAACAAGCATGAATGGGAATTAACAAGCATGTGATTCAGTAACCTGAATGGGAATTAACAAGCATGTGATTCAAAACTAACCAGTAACTAAGTATTAACTTGTTAATGGGAATGGTAACTTGTTAATGGGAATGGTAACTTGTTAATGGGAATGGTAACTTGTTAATGGTAACTAACTTGTTAATGGGAATTAACAAGCATGTGATTCAGTAACCTGAATGGGAATTAACAAGCATGTGATTCAAAACTAACCAGTAACTAAGTATTACATGAATGGACGTTACCCATTATTATTTTAAATGTGAATAAGTTAACAACTAATTCTCACAGCCTATTGATAAATGCGTTGACATTCTGGGAGAAAACATTTCTAGATAGCCCTTTTGCAGAAGCTACCAAAACTGTAAATATATGTTAAAAAACAAAAACATCTTGACATAGTATTTACATATACACGCCAAAGTCCACAAAGAAACTGCACTGAAAGTAACGCTGTGAAGCTTTTCCTTTCCACCCACGGCCCAGCAGGATGACCGCCACAAGGGCGTGGGGGTGGCAGCGAGAAGAAGGGCCATTCTGCCATCGACAAGGCAGTCATCAGAGAATACACCATCAACATTCACAAGTGCATCCACGGACTGGGTTTCAAGAAGCGTGACTCTTGGACACTCAAGACAGATCCAGAAATTTGCCATGAAGGAGATGGGAACTCCAGATGTGCCCACTCACACGAGGCTCAACAAGCTGCCTAGTCCAAAGGGATAAGGAATGTCCCACACGCTATCTGGTGTGGCTGTCCAGAACACGTGATGTTGAAGATGAAAACGAAGATGAAGAGCCACTGTATGAGCTCTATAAATCGGTTACCTCCATACCTGTCACCACTTTCAAAAATCTGCAAACAGGTAATGTGGATTAGAACTGCTGACTGTCAAACAAAGTTAACTGGGGAAAAAGTAATGGTGAAAATAAGCAGAGTCTCACGACAATTCAGAAATACTTTCGTGAGCTCAGTGAGCTCTGAGGGTCTTTATCATCTTCAACACTGGGAAAAGGCTTATGCTGATTTCACTCAGGCAAGAGAAAGGTATCTTTGCGTGAAAACAAAGAAGAAAAAGGTGGAGGTGAGATGTAGGCAAAGAAATGATACTGCTGACTGCTATTCCTTTATAGTCCTACTACAGAGATCTTTAAGTCTAAATATAAGCCTCAAAATTTACTCAGAAGGAAGCAAAAACCCAAGCCGCAAACTGGGAAAAAATATTCCTTTTTTCTCACATCGATGTTTCTCTTCCTCTTTGTCTCCCTCCCTTTCCCTCTCTCTAAAAATAAATAAAATCACTAAAAAAAAAAAAAAAAGTCCTGACCGGTGTAGCTCAGTCATTGGACATCGTCCTGTAAAGTTGCCAGTTCAATTGCTGGTCAGGGAACATGCCTGGGTTGCAGGTTCAGTCCCCGGTCAGGGCACATACAAGAGGCAACTGGTTTATGTTTCTCTCTTACTTTGATGTTTTTCTCCCTCTTCCTCCCTCCTTTCCCCTCTCTAAAAATAAATAAAATTTTAAAAATAAAATATTCCTGAGATACCAACTGCTCATGAGGTGGAGCAACTGGACTGCTCTTCATTGCTGATACAGACACAGAACGGTAGTCACTTTGGAAAACAGTCTGGCAGTTTCTTATAGAGTTACTTACTGCTAGGTTCTTACCCAGGAGAAATGAAGAACTATGTCCATTTTTTTAAAATCCTGTATACTGATATTTACAGCAGCTCTATTCATAATCGCCCAAAACGATGAGCAGCACGAATGTCCATCAGGAGGTGGACGTGGTACATCCAGGCAAAGAAATCACTACTCCACGACTGTCAAAAGGATCATGCTATGTGAAAGCAGCCACGCTTACAACACTACAGGTTGTATGACTGCACTTGCATGATATTCTAGGGCGACACTACACAGCCAGAAAGCAGACCAACGACTGCCAACGTCTGGGGAAGGACCGATTACAGAGAGGCACAAAGGGACTTTTTGGATTGATGAAAACATTCATCACAGGAAAAGCCTGTTGGAGAAACACTGACCTTTCTAATTGCCAAGAAAACACACACACTCATTAAAATACCAATGATTTCAGTCCTTATATATGAATGGACACCAAAGTGAAGAAAAATCAACAGCAACAGAAGTAATAAACATGAGGGGGAAAGCCCTGACCAGGTGGCTCAGTGGGTTAGAGCATCATCCCATACACCAAAATGTTGCAGGTCCAGTATTTGGTCAGGGCACATACCTAGGTTGCAGGTTTGATCCCCAGTCAGGGTGTGTACGAGAGGCAACCAACCAATGTCTGTTTGCCGGTCTCTCTGTCTCTCCTCTCAAAGTGGTAAAAAAAAAAAAAAAAAAAAAAAACCCTTGAAGGAGAATTTTTAAAAAGTGATGGGGAAAATGAGTAAACACAGCAAACACAAGAAACAGAAATTTTTAAAAAATCTGTATTCTTAAAGAGATTCTGGCAGATCAAATAAGCATAGACTGCCAGAGAAAAGACCTATTAGAAAATAGAAAGTATTAGAAATCAGAAAATTATTAACTTTAAATTACTAAATTAAAAAAGTCAACCAAGAATCACTAAAGTAGAATTACATTGTTTTATTTACTATAAAGAGTAGAATTATTATGGCGAAAGAGCTCCATTTTATCTTCCCTTATGAATAAGAACCCTGTGTATTTTAATTCAGAATGTGGGAAAGACACATAAGGCTGGTTCTACAGGATAGTTAGGTTATCTTCTTTAAGCAAATTTTCTTCCTAGAAAACTGAAAATAAAAATGAAACATTTATTAAACTTCCAAGCACACTGTCTTATTTGAGTTCATACACAACATAAAATCTTTTTAGAAGAGTGATCTTGTCAATCCAGTGAGAGAACTAAAATTCCAAACAGTCTAATAAACGTGTCGGTAAAGACGGAGAAGAGGGTGAAGAGGAGGAGGAAGGAGCGTGACCCAACCAAGCTCCCGACGCACAGACTTCCTGCACTAGCAGGCTGGGAGCAACCTCCCAGCCAACAGAATGCTTAGAAAGGTTCCAGGGAAAGACTTTTTTCCTATTACTGTCAATTATACTATTTTTACTTAATTCTTTATTTTTAAAGTATTATTTGAAAAAGTTTGCTACAGATTCTAAATGTACTTTTATTACAACTTCGTTTCAATAGTCTCTCCCTTCGATCTGGTTAAAAATTCACTGGGGGAAAAATGAGGAAGCATTTCATGTATGGGTAGTGAGAAATCACAAAGATACTGTTAAATAAATAAAGTATTTGGGGGGTAAAAAAGAGGAAGAGAGAAACAGCTATCGGTGTCTGCATAAAGAGACAGTGGAAAGGGAACCACGAAGGGAATGTAGCTGTCAACCATACGGAGCTGCAGGGAAACCAAACGAAGGTAGTGAAGAGGGGGCGGTTTCTTAGTGCAGGGCGTCACACTCATTTCACCGGGGGCCACCAGGGACCACGTTAGGGGACCACGTTAGCCTCGCGGTTGCCTTGGAAAGGCCGAATGTAATTTGAGGACTCTGTAAATGTAACTACTCCTTAACAGTTAAGCGAGAGCTCGGCACTGCAGCCGGGTAAAACAAGGTGGAGGGCCGGATTCGGACTGCAGACCTTGTGTTTGCCACCTGTGTCTTAGTGTTTATCTTTTCAGAGTTTTTAGTTCTGAATCACATAAAATGCCTTATCTAGTCAAAAATTAATTGTAAAAAGTCACCCTGGCCAGTGTGGATCAGTAGGTTGGAGCGCTGTCCCATAACCAAAAGGCTGCGGGTTTGATTCCCGGTCAGGGCACATACCTAGGCTGAGGGTTGATCACTGTTCTGGGCATAGGCAGCCTCAGTCCTGGTGCCGAGCCCAGTCTGGGTGTGTACAAGAGGCAACCAATCGAGGCTTCTCTCTTGCACCAATGCTTCTCTCTCTCCCTTCCTCTCCTTCTAAAAGCAATTTAAAAAAATGTCCTCGGGTGGGATAAAAAAAATTATTTGTAAAAAGTCAATAAACAGAAATCATTGTAGAGCTACTCATATATACCCATTTTGCAGAGAAGTTGTAAGTTTGCACCTGTGTTATCTTCAAGAGCTGACTGACAAAACATTGGAACTTGATGAAAATATTTAGTCCAAAAAAGACACCATAAACAACTGCTAACTACCACCTATGTATGCAATGCTAAAACATTTTAACACCTGACAAATGGCTAAACCAGAGCCGTTTTAAACTCCAATGTAATTTCTTTTAACCCTGGCTCGCATATAACAATAAACAAATCTATTAAAATACACATGGATCACATCCTTTTGTCATAATCAGATTTATTTTCGATCTTCAAAATGCACAAGTTTCTGAAAGTAAGCAGCTATCCTTCACCACTATAAAATAGTTATTTCAATTCTATGGCTGAAATAACAGGGAACTGAGAAGAAGCTGGTACCGATAGTTATCAACGTCTCTGCAAGACAGACATTCACCACCCTGAGGAGTTTTGGTTAGGGTTTCTATTTCCTGTAAGAACGAGTATCCCCCATATGTTCATGGAAGAAATGAGGGGTAAGGGGGTACTATCGTACTGTTTGCTTTTTGCAACTTTTGTAAATTTGAAATTATTTCCAAAAAAAAAGTTTTTAAAGATAAAACTGAAAACCATTAAGGAAAACCTTTCACTCTGTTTATGTAAGAGTGAAACATTCTACTTCCTCTAGAGGATTAACATATTTAAAAGTTGATTTTTAGTTTAAAAGTATTGTTTGGGTAAAAAAAAAAAGATTCTGCGCCTGATTTCACAGGATTTATAATCAGTGGGGAAGAAACTGCCACTGACCACAAGAATTACTTTGTCCTGTAAGAGCAGAGTGAGATTAAAACATATGACAGTTACTGTATTTGGCCATGTATAATGCACATTTTGCCCAAATATCTGAGAGAAAAATAAGGGTGTGCATTATAGATGGGTATAATGATTGCATACCGTGGTTATAATAAATGGGTATAATAATCCCGTGTACAGTGCACACAAAACACGGGTGTGCATTAATACACAGAAGCACATTATACATGGCAAAATATGTTAAGTTCGCATGGGAGATTAAACAACAGGAATTACAAGCATTGGGCTGACCAAAAAGTCTGTTTGGTTTTTTCTGTATGACAGCTCTCTAGTAGTGCTTAGTTGTCTTTAACTTCATTCAAAACAATTTTGTTAGATTGTATTGTGACAGCTGTCGTAACAGCTGTCAAAACAAATGCAAACATCAGCGTGCATTTTCTAAAAAAACTTATCAAAATTGGTGAATTTTTGTGTAGCTATTTTAATATTGGAAGATGGAAGAAAATATGCAACATTTTTGGCATATTATGCTTTGTTATTTTGAAACAACTGAAACACATAAAAAGATTTGTGCAGTATATGGAGAAGGTGCTGTGACTGATCGAACATGTCAAAAGTGGTTTGCAAAGTTTTGTGCTAGAGATTTCTTGCCAGACAATGCCAGATTTCTTGGGCAGACCAGTTGAAGTTGACAGTGATCAAATCAAGACATTAATTGAAAACAACATAATACCACACGGGAGATAGCCAACATACTCAAAATATCGAAATCAATGAAGTTATTGGTAAAAATGAAAAACGTGTCTTTTATTTCACAGGAAGGAAAAAACTAAACTAACTTTTTGGCCAACCCAATATGTGCATTTCCAAAGCCTGGTGCAGGGCTTAGCACATACAGGTGCTCAATAAATGGGTGCTATGAGGATAAAGCAAAACCAAGTGCCGGAAGTTCTTCAGTCTGCCACAATGGGTTACAGAAATATTCATGTTGTTAATAATTCTACTCTTCTAATATCTTCATCAAATGCAGCAAGTAAGGCAAAGCTGGAAACTGCCCTAGGTTTTAAGTAACCCTGCCAATGTCAGAAGCAAAAAGGAGTCAAGAAAGCTACACCAAGTGCTCCCTTCCCAGCCGCCATGACACCCGCGGGACAGGCCTGCAGTCAGGGAAACACACCACAAGGCCTTCCAACCTCTCCATACCCTTAAGGAAGCGAGCCTGGGACGTCAAGTGGCTCTTCGCCACCCCCAGGAACAAAGCTCAGTTCCCCTCATCCGCAGCTGATCCCAGCTCAGGCTTTCAGAACTCCCACTGTTCTTGTGTCTGATTATTCCCTGATCAGTTCTAGGAAGGACATGAAATATATGCATGCAAGAGATACTTCAGGAAAAGGGGGCATGCCCACGGCACAGTGTAGATGGAAACAAGACCCTGCAGTGAAGCACAGCTGCTGGCGTAGCTGTGCTGGGTTTGTCTTCTGGAGGAAGTCAGAGGCCAGAGTGTCAGAGGGCCTGGGTCAGTAAACCCTGGGGAAAGGGCTGGACAGAACTGTAAATACCAGTGTTCGTGCTAGAGGAAAAGCAAAGATTTTCAGCCCAAGGAAGGTGAGAAGAAGGAGAGATGTTTCTAGTCCCCCTGGCACATTCTCCACAGATAGAAGGGCCACAGAAAACACCACTTCAGAGCACAGCACCAGAGGGCACTGGAGTGCAGCATGCTGAGTCTTCAGTCAAGCTTCCAAAACTTTCTCTCTAGAAGCGAGAATCTATGTGCAGAGTGCCAGCAAATCAACAATCTCTGCTTTCAAAAGCACCTGTGGAAACAGGAGAGCAGCCTCTGAGGTAAAAATTATGATGCAAAGGCAGTGATCAATATACTTCGCTGCACGTGCATTGTATGTCACGTGTCCCACGGTGGTCAGACAGCTATGACCCTGTATCCAGGAATGACTCCCGGGTACAGACCCAAAGCCAAGCCTCACTGGGTGAGATGACAGAACCAAGTCACAGCTAAAAAGAAGCCAAGGAGAAATACAAAGCTGTCTCCTCCCCGGTTTCCCCACCAAATGAAACTAATTTTGGGAAATGAGAAACATTAAGGACTAATAAACTGTTTTGAGTAATAAAAGCCTTAATCTTGTCTCTAAAATGAGCGGATGCTGGACTAGACAACCTCCAAAGTTCTTCCCAGGTCCAAAAGGATCTCCTGGACCTAACAAGGACTAAGAAACACAGGTTTAGAGATACTCTCAGACGAATACAGGCTACCACACAGATCCCCCGAAAATACGATGCTGAGTAAAAGAAGCCAGACTCAAAGGGCCACGTGTTTGTATGATTCCATTCATATGAAATGTCCAGAAGAGGCAAATCCCTAGAGACAGAAAGTAGATTATGAAAAAAAGAAGGAAGTAGACTGTGGTTGCCAGGGGCTGGGGAAAGAGGGGAAATATGGGGAGAGGCAGCACACTGCTAATAGGTATGAGGTTTCTGTAATGCAATGTTCCAAAATCGCACAACTCTTGTTATTTAAATGGACAGATTTTATGGTATGTGAATTATATCTCAATAAATGAAGTAAAAAAAATCAGGTCAATACTTGCATAAAAAATTTTAATTTCCTTACTAAATTCTATTGATCACAGTCCCATACTTAACAGATACTAAATCTACCTACTTAACAGTCACGGGCACTTTCAACTTTGGAAAATGTGTGAGTGGACATCTGGGGATAACACTTTAAACACTCAATGCACAGTAGAAATTTTGTTGATTTAACAATATGCATTGAGCACCGACTATCCACAGTGAACTGTGCTACTTTATGAGAATAAACTGAATTAGACAAACACAGGGTTCAGGACATGGTGACATTTACAGTTTTGTCACAGTGCAAGTGGACTGCAAGTTGCAGTAACTGTTACAAATGGCAAAAAAAAAAAAAAAAAGACAAAAGAAAGAAGGAGGCAGAAAAAGGCTTGTTCCTTGACTTGGGCTGTAGCAGAATTCTGCTTTACTTTTTGGGGGCACAGGGGTCCCGAAAACGGATAGACTGTGTAACAAAGCCACTGCTACACAGCATTTCTTCTCAGGATTCAAATGTCAAAGTACTGCAATTTAGTGTCTAATTTTGTATGGTCTGTGTAACTCATTCTAACTATTAAAGTCCTATCAAAAGGCAATCCTCTCTGGGGAGGTAGAAAAGGGTATGAGGGGGACACATGGTAATGGAAAAAATAAATAAATACTAAAAAATTTTAAAAATGATATCCTCTCACCTTTCAAACTAGGAATTTTAATAGGTTTGCTGTATATACTTTAGGTGCTTTCATGAAGATTCTGAGCTAAAACTTGTTTTGATAGGCTACATTTCCAAATTGGAAAACATGCTTCATTTAACAGAACACCACTTTTACCACTGCCCACATCTGCATGAGTTACATTACACAATGGCAGTTAAATTTTAACTTGCTTTGCTCTAAACTAGTACTAAACAGCAAGATAAAAGAGACAGCCCAAATATTCAATAACTTGCTATATAGAAATTTTATCACATGGAACAGAGCGGATAAATTAGGGAATGAATTCAGTGCAGGTTATCTAGTACAGTCCTACGGAAAGTTCAAGATTCACCTATTTTCACATCTATTACAAACACCTCAGTTCTAATCAGGGGAGGGGAGGGGAGGGGAAGGAGAGGAGAGGAGAGGGGAGGAAAAGCAGAAGTCAGTACAAAAGAACCTGAAAAAGTATGACCCTTGAACAACAGGGGTTCAAACTGCACAGGTCTACTTACTTGGATTTTTTTTCCAATAAATACCTGTACTGTTTTTGATCCGTGGTTGGGAGTCCTCAGATACTGAAAGCTGACCATATGCTGATGGGCAACTTGAATTCTGGGGAGTCAAAAGTTATATACAACTTCTCTCCTGGCTGATGTGGCTCAATGGACAGAGCACCGGCCTGAAAACCAAGGGGTCACAGGTTCAATTCCCAGTCGGGGCACATGCCTGGGTTGCGGGCCAGGTTCCCCAGTTAGGGGCATGCGAGAGGAACCAATGGATTTCTCTCTCACACATTGATGTTTCTCTCCCTGTCTTTCTCCCTCCTTTCCCCTCTCTCTAAGAATAAATAAAAATCTTAAAAAAAAAAAAAAGTTATATACCACTTCTGACACTAGGAGTCAGAGCTCTAACCCCTGCATTGTTCAAGGATCAATTGTAGTTCTATCTTTGCGGGGGCCAGAGATGAATGAGAGGCCAGGTTGCAGGGGAGCACAAGGGAAACTCTGGGGAACTTTTGGGAGTGACGTAAATGGTAGAAATGGTTATCTTGCCCTGGCTGGTGTGGCTGAGTGGACTGAGTGCTGGCCTGCAAACCAAAGGGTCTCTGGTTCGATTCCCAGTCAGGGCACATGCCTGGTTTGCGGATCAGGTCCCCAGTGGAGGAAGCATGTGGGGGGCAACCACACGCTGATGTTTCTGTCCCTCTCTTTCTCCCTCCCTTGCCCTCTAAGGATGGATAAATAAAATCTTAAAAAAAATGAAATAAAAAGAAAGAAATGGTTATACTGCCTATGGAGGTGATGACACAAATATATACATTTGTTAAATTCATCAAACGCCATGCATTTGAAATGGGTAAAATTCACTGTACATACAGTATTTGCCTCCAAAACAGGAACCAAGTTAAAGTCATTTGTATCGCTAGCAGTTAATGCAGTACTTAGCATACAGCAGGTGCTTAAAATAGCTTTGCTGAACAAATGAATTCAGGAAAATGGAAAGAGAAAAGCCACAACAGATAAAGTTCTCAGGATAAGGAATGACAACCTCCTCATACAACAAAAAATTAACAGGATCGCTCTGGCTGGTTTTTATTGTTTTTAACTATTATCTGAGAAGTTCCAGCCAGGAGTACAATTTTCATCTTTAAATATAATCAAGATATAACATCTGATTTTTAAATATAACATTTAAACATCATCAGGGAAACTGAATTAAGCTTTACAGAAAGCTTTAAAATACCTACTTTGACCTAGAGAAAAAGCATTCATAATTACCACATGGTCTCCCTAACTAAGGAAAAGTCAACTTTCAAAATGTTAAATCTACAAGAAAAAAAGAGGGGGTGGCGGCAAAGCAGACCATGGATGTGATCAGAAAGTATCAGAGCAGGTCAGCCTTTTAAAAACCCACCTTGCCCTGAGCGACCCTGGGTTGGTGGAGCGTCTGCTGGCGGCTCCGTCCCAGTGAGGCACACGCCCGGGCTGCAGCCCCCGCCCTCAGTGGGAACCCGCGAGGGGCAACAGATCAACGTTTCTCTCCCTCTCTCCCTCCCTTCTCTCTCTCTAAAAATAAATAGGAGGGCATTTTCTTAGACTTTCTTGTCCTCTTTTTTGTTTAAATTTTAAAAAGAAGACCATATTTCATTAAGAACTACTTATTTGCACTCAGATTCACTTTTCTGTTATAAACATGGACTCATATCCCTGTGGACAAAAAATTATTTCCTTCTAAATTGACGCACAATAGAGTGACAATACCAAATACTGATGAGGATGTGGAAAAAGGGGGAATTCTCATGCACTGCTGGTGCCATGTAAAATGATACAGCTGCCTTGGAAAAGCCTGGCAGTTTCTTGTAAAATAAAACACACTGTATGGTCCAAAAAGCCCACTTCTAGTTATCTTACCCATGAGAAATGAAAACGTATGTAGTTGAGTTTCATTCACAGTAGTCACACACTGGAACAATAAATGTCCATCAAGAGGTGAAGAGATACACAAAGTGTTATGTATCCCTATGATGGAATACTACTCAGCAATGAAAAGAACTCTTTCACACAACATGGACGAAATTAAAAAATGTGATGCAGAGAACAAGACGCCAGGTAGAAGAGTACACGGTATATTTCCACGTAAACGAAATTTTAGAAAGGAAAACAGCCTACAGTGACAAGAAGCAGATTAGTAATTGCTTGGGTATAGGTGGGGATTCATGGCGAAGGGGCATAAGGGAAGTTTTGGGGCAACTGAAACCGTCTGTACCTTGACTGGGGTAGTAGTTACCCCGGTGTACACATTTGTCAAAAATCGACTGCAAACTTAAAACGGGTACATTTAATTAAATTATACCACAATACAGTTGATTTTCAAATTCATGCACAAATTAATTAACTGATGCACATCTACAAATAAGGGGGATGAAGTTGTACTATAAAAACAGCCTCGAAGGCCAAAGGACTATAGTATTACTCTTTCACTTACATAAGGAGAATTCTTTAAAGGAGTATGAACATCCACACTTTTGGGGCTTTGGTTTTTTTTTTTAAGATTTCTTGTTCCTTAGTCCAAACACCCTTACTAGTGGTGCACAACAAACACCCCCTAAACCACTGTGCGTGACACCTGTGTTTCGTTCCCTGTTATCATCGTAAGGGTGTCTGCCCCCACTGGAGCCTCTGTGCCGTCATCGCTCAATCACCACCGCAGACTGCTGGCTCCTGGCTCAGCCTCTGTAACCGCCTGAACCCCCTGGCCGCCCACTCGAACCCCACACTACACACAGACAACGACTGCCAACAACAATGAACCAAAATTCTAGCGCTTCATTAAACAGAATGCTACACAGGCAAAAATCTGAAAGCGCAACTGTTCTACAGGATTTTTCACTTAATGAAACATGCTGGAACCAAACCAACAAAAGCTCGGCTACTAAAGCCACCTGCCAGAAAGAAAAGTGCATCACTGAATCAGAGCTTTCTCTTTAAAAGACATTCAGGAAAAAAGAAGTGAGACTACATAAATGACTCTCTTCTAATTTGCTGGTCATTGCCAATGGTCCCTTCAAATACCTTAGAAAATCTATAGCTGTCTAACAAGTACTTATGTTAGCTGGTATATAAACCCTGTCCTTCCAATTTAAATGGGGAAATACAGAATGTTCCCTTTAATGAGTTGCTTTGATTGTTAATGAAAACCAAAGTTACTTAGAAGAACTGGTAGAAGCAGTAAAAGCTACAAAATTACTATCTGCTTAAAATAAAACAGTGTAAAGGGGGTGCTGACAGCTAAGGATTGCCCCGTCCACTGAGGAAGCAGTGTTTTAAATTAACACTAATTATTTTCCCATATTACTTAGCAAAATATATCTCCCACTGTGCCCCAAAATAATTAATGAATTAAAACCATTCATCTTTCCGTTTACTATGTTGTACTTTAATGAGCTCCGAGAAAAGAATCAACTCACAATCAGAAACTAAAAAAATGGATCCATACAAAATAATACCGAATGTAAACTGTAATTGAAAAAAATTTAAAGAAAAATAAATAAAATTAAAAATGGGTCAAAAATGCCAAACAATACTGTTTTTGGTATGTATAAAACAGAACTTGTGAGTACTCTGCAGTACTTAAATACTGCAGAGAAACATTTAATAATGAAGAATATTCACAATACAAGGGGGTAAACACTTTACAAAATAACATAAGCCTATTTATTATATTTTAAGAGAAAATGCATTACTACAAATACATTGCAGTGAAGCTGCCTAGCTCCCCATGCATCCTGGTTATCCCAAAGCCTTCATTTCCTCTACCTGCTGCCTCTGCCTGAGAGTTGAGGCCGCCAGCACTTCTCAATTGGATCACTGCAAGTGCCTAACTGGTCTTCTAACTTGATTCTCACCTTCGGCCACCAAACCACATGTGGCCACCACAGAGCTTTCTCTAAAATGTGAAATCTGATTATTTTGGTCCCTAAGAACAACAGCCTTTCAAGGCTCCCAGGACCTTTCAGGACAAAAGGCTCACGCAGAGCCTGGAAAAGCCTTCAGGACTTGGCTCCCTCCTTCTACCCTTCCAGACTCACCTGCCACATCCCCCCATACAGCCCTGCGCTGCAGCCGTCTGCAGGCACTTCCACGCCGCTGTGTACACGGGATCTCTTGCACTGAGTGCCTTCTCTCCGGCCCCTGCTGGCTCAGTGCTCCTCACACGAGTCCCATCTTTGTGAACTATTTTCCTAAAAAAGCTGCTGAGTTACTTGCTCTGGATTTTAACAGATTAGCCTCTTCCACATTCAACCTTGGACTTCGTGAATAGATGAACTGTTATACCTTTCATTAATTTAGTCATCAATAAATATTTATTGAACACTTACATTCTAGGCCTTGGGAATGTGTCAGCGAAAAAAAACATACAAATCTTTGCCCTAATTAAACTTACATTCTGGTAAGGGGAGACAGAAAATAGGTAAAATGACTATGTGAGAATATTAGATATACAGGGTATCAGAAGGTGTAAGTGCTTTGGAGACAAAGCATGGCAAGAAGATAGCAAGAGGGAAACAGGTTGTAACTTTAGAAAGAGCGCAGTAGAGCAGGCCTCCCTGAGAAAACGTCATCGACAGAGTGACCAAAAAACCAGGGAGCGAGCCGCGCGTGGACAGAGGAAAGCAGCACGTCTAGAGCAGAGGGTCTCAGGTAGAGATGACCTGTTCCTACTCACTTTTGTATTTGCAGTGCCTGGCACATTGCTGAGTCCCAAAAATAACTCGTGGAATAAATGATGACATTGGCTGGGGTATCTAAGGTGGTAAAGGTAGCAAATATAAAAAATAACGGAGGCAAGCCAACTGAAAAGTTCTCTTTCCAAGTTCATCACTCACACACAGTTAGGCTCTCTACCTGAAGGCTGACATCTCTGTGGCTCTCATATTTGGGGGACACAGGCATACGCTCTGGCCAGGTCAACAGAAGACCACCGCCGCAGCCCATCAACGGGGCATGGGAAGCTGTGGTGAGAGTATTCCATTTGTATCAGTAACATCCTCTGACCTCAGGACTATTATTTCTTGAACAATGGCCCAAAGAATGAAAACGAATTATCTGACACACAGGTCAGTCACCTAAATTTAAGAAACTACATAACAGAGATAAAGAGAGCTATGAAAAACCTTAAAGGAAACTTAGAGATCACCCATGCTTTCTTAATCCCATGTTTTCCTTTTCTTAAAAACCAAAATCAATCTGAATACTTCATGAGCAGCAGCCTAGCTCTTCTATGGAGAGCAAATCTGTCCCTTATGGTTCTGCATGCTGTGGTCCTGTTCTCCACTGCCAGAACCAGAAACACCAAAGTGAACCTACATGCAGTCAGTCCTGAACACACCGAACATCAACCAGATGTTCTCTTTATTTCCTTCACCTCGTCCATCCTTCAATTAACTTATCCATTCAACGCAGTTAAGGCAAGATGCTATGCTGAGAGGTGGGGGCGATGGGGAACTGCTGAGCCAATCAGATCACTCCCAGGCCCCTGATCCTACCTGAGAGCACCTGCCAGAGCTCTAGTTAGACAAGCATCTGCATGGTGTTCCCCTTCGCCAAGCAGGGCCATGTCTTCCCTCCACCACTCTGGGCACAGGGCCCACACAGGCCCAGCAGGACGGAGGCCTCCTCGAACGACCGACTGACCATAGGAGAAAAGATGGAGCACCTACAGCACCGAAGTCCACAGGGCCCTCAAAGCTCACCGTGCACACCACACACAGGATCCCTTCCCTTTTTCACAGAGAAGTGACGGACTAATTAACAGAGCCAATAACACAAATCTATCACCCAAGAAGAAATCAATGGCAAAGAAACAAAATGGCAATGTACTTTACTTTCTGTCCCCCTCAAAAAGAAAAAAAACCTCACTTGTTCAACAACTGTGTTCAGGTCTAGTCACTGCTGGAATGCTGCTACAGTATCATTGGTATGTCAGGTTCAAGTTATAGTAAGGGAAGCTTCCAGCCCAAACTGAAGAGCATGCTTTTAAAGATTTTTTGAATGCTATCTCATCTCTTTCTCACTAAATAGAACTCTAGTCACAGATGAAAAAGAAAGTTTAAGCTCCTGGCACTTAACTCACTCTGTGTAGTTGCAGCATGGAAAAGCCAAGAGTTCGGTAAGAACCAAGGTGGAAACAAGAGTAATTATTTTAGCACCAGTTTATGAAAAATTGGAGGCAAGGATTTCTTAAGCTGATAAATCCATGACCAGCAACCAAAGAAAGCAGCAAGAACTTCTGATGTCAAATTGGCTGGCTGTGTGCATACATCCCTGAAGAGATTCTGATCACAACCAGGCTTCAGAATGAATGAGAAAGTTGATTCTGAGTCTCTGGGCCAGCCGACATCCTGGTGAAAATGAGCGGTGGTGAGTCTGTGCTGCTCCCTACTGTCCGTCCACGGAGGTCCTGCTTCCCGACCAGGAGCACGGAGTCGGCAGCAGAGCACCGCACGGCTCTGGGAACCATTCTGCAGCTTTCTGTGACTGTGCTTTACGACTCCAACACAGGACCAGCGCACAGCAAGAGCTGAATAAAGCCTTTGTGACGAAAAGGAACTGATCAGTTCGTCAATGAACTTCAACAAAACTGAAATCTGGTGAAGACCCAATGTGGTGGACCTTCAAAACTTATAGGTTTTTCAGCTGCTTCTGTTTCTACAGTTCGTTCCACTCAATGCTAAAGTTAGATAATGTCACCTCTCAGAGTGACCAGTGTGGCTCAGTTGGTTGGAGCATCATCCCGTAACCGAAAGGTCTCGGGTTCGATTCCCGGTCAGGGCACATACCTCTGTTGCAGGTTTGGTCCCTGGGTCCAGGTGCATATGGGAAGCAACCAATCGATGTTGCTCTCTCACATCGATGTTTCTCTTGCTCCCTTTCTCTTTCCCTTCCTCTCTCTCTAAAAGCAATGGAAAAAAATGTCCTCGGTTGAGGATAAAAATTTTCTTTAAATTTTGTCCAAAATATGTTCTCATTAATCCCATTCACGGGAAAGTGATCAACGGATTATGTGAAAAAGGCTGTAAACAAAACCATATGGAGTTTCTGAAACATGAGTATGGCTAAGATAACCCTTGGAAGTCATCAAAAACACAGACTTGGGGCCTGGTCACAAGGACCTCTACTCAGAACACGTGCAGAAGACCATGACCAAGGATCATAACTTAAGCACTATTATATAAAATGATCCAAATGTCTAAAATTTACTACAAAAGACACTGAAGGGAAGCATTTCAAAATACAAGGGTGAGCAAGTTTATAGTTGTAAGTACACGGAACAGCTTATTCTTGTATTATTATTTATTTACATTATTTGTCTTATTATTGTGCCATTGTGCCATTCTTTTGAGTTAATACAGCTACTATAACAACGATAGCCTGCATGTCTTTCTCCATACTAACTATAAACCTACTTCTGCCCACATCTGTACTAACAGTCATCTCAGTGTCGTGGGATGTAATAGGTTAGACGTGTTTCATATTTTCTAGGACTATAATCAAGAAACAAATGCTTGTTTTTAAAGGTGCCTCCCCTAAAAAATAAAGGAAATAATGTCCCCAAATGATTTTCCCTAAAGATTCTATCCAATTATCACTGATGACATTCAAGGGCTATTTGTCTTACATTAATCTGCCTCAGAGGTCCCCAAAAGAATGTCCTACCTTTCCCCCTCAAGGTTTTGGGGTTTAAGATGCTTGACGTGCTGAGATGAGCAAAGAGTACATTCCCAGATCTGGAGGCGAGCCCGAAGAGTGATATCCCTAACAACCCACGACTGCCCTGTACAATCATCTCATTCAGCAATGTTAACACAGCATGGTACTACCCACTTCCTAAAACCTGTGGTTTCGCAGACACCCACCTGCTTACAAGAGCAAACACAGTCTTTGGCTTGGACTGTCAAGGTCCTTCACCACTCCCCCGGTTCCTGTCCATCACTTCACCCTATACATCAATCAGCCACAATTCTATTCCAGTTCCCAAACACGCTGCAGGTTTTTAGACTGTTCCTCTGCATGTTCTCCCCAACATTCCCTTGTCCTCATGCTTCCCTCTAAATATCACCTTTCTAGAAGAAACATGTTCCCAGCTTCTCCTGACACTGAGTCACACTCTTCCTTCTCAATCCATCTTACACCTAAATATCTCTTGGACTGTGCCACATTATCTACTACACACTCCCTAGTCAAAAGTCCAAGAACCCGCCTACTGACCGTATTGCTGCTGTGACCCTGCTAGAGTCTATTCTACATAGGTCTGTCAGAGAGGGAACCCAAAATACAATCGGATTACGAGGTTCTGTGTTCAAAGGCTATATCGTGCGCTCCTCAGCATTGTTCTCAGGATACAGGCAATAACTTCTAAGAAAGGCTGCAAGGTTGGATAGATCCTCTCTACCTCCCATCTTCAGCACCGAGTTCAAGCCACGCTGGCTTTCTCTGAGTTCCATAAATGCTCCAAACTCCCTCCAGTCACAGGCCACTGCACATGCTGTTACCACTGTTTTCTGCTCTCAGCTACGGCACCAATTCCGGGGGAACCTTTCCTTGACTTCCCCAAGCCATGCCCACAGACTGTTCCCTTCTTTCCAGACACATTTCTTTCTCAGTTTGGAATAACAGATGCATTACTGTGATTGTCTGATTAGCAACTGTCTCCCTCACTAGACAGCAAGCTCCCTGGTGAGAGAGATAATGACTGCTTCTGCTCCTGAACTCCAACCCTCGGTGCCTAGTACGCAGGAGCCACAAATACCTATGTGCTGAATGAATGAATGAATGAATGGATGGATGGTTTTGACTATGTTGTTCACATCTCTGTTGCAGGAACTACCACCCTAAAGCAGGACTCACCTGTTTCTCTCCCCACTACTCTGAACTTCTAAAGCAGAGGAATTCTCTTTTCAGCTCCACATTGCTATTATGTCCGGCCACGAAATATCTTTGAACAATCATGAAAAATACAAAGGCCTTTATATGTACTTCTGAGTAAGTGTATGATGTCCTACAAATTGATTCTAAATGAAAAAGAAAGCTACCCTTGGAAGACCTGATTTTGCATTTTATTAGAAGGGGATGGTTGAATGCAGTTGTCTCTGGGGAGGTGGACCTGAGGTGGGTGTGGGGTGAGAGTGCTTTCTTTTTAGTCATTGCAGTATTTTGATAAAAACAAAGGGGGAGGAGAATAATACCCGATTTTGGAGAAGATATGGGAACAAACAGCCAGGTTAATTGCCCAATTCCCCAATATTCACTCAGGCTGGTGACCTACCAATCTCTCCAACGAACAAAAGGTTTCTCCTCTCAGTAATCTCCTCTAGTGCAGAAGTGACTAACAGACAGTCATTTGAATTTGAATCAGACCTCTTTTACTACAGAAAAACTGGAAAACATGACTGCTATAATTAAGGAGCTGAATGTCTTCAAAATATCATTTCTTTTAAAGAAAAAAGTCATTTGGACATTTTCTTTGGAGAAATTTCTTACTCAGAAATGTCTATAGCACTTCCACAGTCCTTGGTGTACTGGGCCCCAATGAAACACTCTCACCTCCAGGATATCTGCTTCATTCCCAGGCAAAATTGGGTAAAAATAAGAAAACTTACTATATTTGCATAGATGCCTTCAGTAATTTTTAAAACGACTTGCTCCAAAAAGTTCAGCTCAGGTAGAATAGACTGTATTATGATATGATGAAACGGCAGTATTAGAAATAGACTGTATTATGATATGATGGAGTTTCATTTTTGGCAACCCCAAAAATGCCCAACAGAAAAAGGCATAGAAATATTTATCAAACTGAAGATTAAGGACCTGAGAGGAAGAGACTGACTTATACTTTTTGATACTTCTGTATTGCTTTCATGCCTTAGAAATGGCTTTATTTTGTATTTAAATACAACTTATATCAAAATGTACTCCACACAATATTTAGTAATTAATTAGTAACACTTAGTAATAGTAACATATTACTTCTTTAAACATTTTAATCTTTTTTTAAAAATTTTATTTATTTTTAGAGAGAGGGGAAGGGAAAGAGAGAGGGAGAGAAACATCAGTTGCCACTCGCACACCCCCTACTGAGGACCTGGCCTGCAACCCAGGCATGTGCCCTGACTGGGAATCAAACCGGTGACCCTTTGGTTCACAGGCCTGCGCTCGATCCACTGAACTACACCAGCGAGGGCTAAACATTTAAATCTTTCTTTCATTTGTCCACCATCAACTTCATTGAGGAATTACTATGGGAAGTCATACAGTGAAACGTTATACTCTTAACAATCTCTTCTAGAAAAGCAGTTTGACAAAGTAAAAAGGGCAAAGAATTTGGAAGTCCAAAGGCCTGCTTTAAGTCCTTGAATCACTGAAAAGCCATGTGACAAGGTCACAACCTTTCTGAGTCTTACTTTACTTGTATAAAATGGTAATGACAAAACATTACAGAGTTGCTGTAAGGATCAACCAGCCATGGCACTTTATAACCATACAGTTTATACACTGCACAACATTCTGCACGTGTCAACTACTGCAATGTCTAGTGTCTTATAATAAAAATGTTCTTCCTTGTCCAATTATCAGATCTACCCAGAAGGTCTACTCCAGGTCTCAAACAAACATATACATCTTGGTAGCCACTGAATGGGAGTTTCTACTTAAAACATCGACAGACGTCTTTCGTTTGGTTTACCACACTGGGCAAGAATCTCCCAAAACTCTAGAATTGAACTTCATTTTCAAATTCTCTTCTATTTCCCCAAAGCTTCCACATGTCCTATCAAAAGGAAAAAGACTGGTATTTTCAGAAATAGGGAGAGTATAGATTTTAATGAGGTAAGATGAAAGTCTCTCGAGAGAGGCACCGCTTCCCTCCTCTAGAGTTATAAACTGTCTAAACAGGAGGAATGCAAAAGGAAGAGAACACTAGAAATCCTCTCGACAGTTATCAGAACACCAAATAATTCGCAAGTTACTGGTCATGTCTAAATTTCAATGAATGTAACAAAAATTAAAATGCACTGCTTATATCCAGGGCAAAGGACACCATGTTTATGTGAGAACAATTGTCACAGACTGTAACACCTCCTTAGACCAAAGGCAAACCAAAATTTCCTACGCAGAGCCATACATTCAATGATCCTGGGCAGCTCTAGTTCACAAGGTCTATGGCTTGCAAAATGTAATTAACCTTGCATACTGATAGCCAGCTTTATGTAACACATTAAAACATAAAAATAGGTACATCTGACACGTATTCACAACAATGGTAAACTTCCATTTTTGTCAACAACGAGGAGAATAAGTTGAGAAAACAGTCCGAAAAGCTCCCCCCCCCACTACTTCCAGTGCAACCAGTGGACCGCAGCTAAGGACTACTGCTGGGGGGCGGGCCGCGGCTCCACTGTCCACGGCACTCCCTCCCTGCCCCAGCCAGCCGTCCCCAGTGACAGGCGCCGGCCCAATTTGTTTTTTCCTACATTCAGTCTCTTTACAGCCAGGCATACCCGATATGTCTAACGTTATTTGATTAATATTTAAACATTTTTTTTTCACAGTAGCTCCATTGAGAATATAAGTTTGGAGCTGTCATGTGGAATTTTTTTTGATACTTTTAAGACTACTCTGCCAGGAAAGAGGAAGGGCATACCGATTTGTGCACCCAGTAAACGCAGATGAAAGGAGCAGAACAGCAGGGCCCCCAGTCCGTCTATCAGGATGCACTTTCATTTCTAGTGCACTAGTTGTGAGACACTTGAATAAGAGAGTGCAAGGTTAGGAGATGGCCCTCGAACTGATACCAAAAAATAAACTGAGAATTGATCTGAAGAACAATAACCAATAAAGCTGCACACAAAGACCACAAGAGCAGGCATTCCAAGCGCGTGGACACTTGGTGGCAGGCGCTGACCTAACACTCTCCGTGTACACTGTCATCTAACAATTCTCGAGTGAGCCAGAAAGAAAAAACCTAGGAATGCATGCTTTAATTATCTGCGCTGCCTGTCTCTCACCCCGAAACCACGCTTCTACCTCTGTACCTCACTTACCTCCAATTCACGGGAGAGGGCACCACAGCGTAGCACGTTTAAGGCAGGGAGCAGAATGCAGTTACCTGGCTGACAGTTTCTGGTTTCTCGGGTCCTATGCCAAAAATCGGGTTGTGGCTGAGGAGCTTTCGAGTAGAAAGTAGCCAGCTTTTTAAAAGTCTGCATTCTGAAGACTCCACATCTAGGTTTATGACAGATTCTACAATTTCTGATTCTTGAAACAAATACTATGAGCATATCCTGTGGACTACCTTTATTATGCCTAAACAAATTCTTAATCCAGCCCGTATGGACCGAAATGGTCACAGAAAGACTTTGGGAAATCACTTCATTAAACAGGAAAACTGCAGTCCAAGCACAGTAAGTCTTTGGAAAGGAACATTTACACTGCTGAAGTAGCACTAAAGTGACAAATGACAGTAATCCAATGGCCTAAGGCCAGTAAATTCCATTGCGAACACATTTATCTGTTTTGTGCCACAGTGATTCTTGCATGTGTGGCAGTAAACAGAAATGCAACAGTCTAATTACAAGATCAAAAGCAAAACTGTCCCTGTTTTTCATACTTAACAGATTATCGGTAAGAAGTGTCCTCAGCAACCACCTTTAATGTGCCACTTGAAAAAACAAGATCCATTATTAGCAAGTACTCACATGTCTGAAATCTGTAAAAGCAAAAAATAACCATGATGTAACTAATTCAAGTAGAGATAATACAACTTTTTTTCAATTACCTGAATACTATGTTCTGAGCAATGTACGAAGTAAATGTGCCACTAGGCGTGGCATCAAATAATCAAGATTTGCGCCCTGGCCAGTGTGGCTCAGTTAGATGGAGTGTCGTCCTATCCCAGGTCAGGGCACATATGGGAGGCAACCAGTCAATGTTTCTCTCCCTCTCTCTCCCTCCCTTTCCCTATAAGATCAATGAGCATGCCCTCAGGTGAGGAAAAAAAAAAATCATTAAGCTTTGTAATCCTTTTCTCATTTAAGTTTTTCTACACGAACACTAGTAAATCATGTCAGTTCCGCATTAAAAAAAAAAAAAAAAAAAAAAAAAGCAAGCCCTGGAATATATACCCTAACTTCTGCACTAGAGAGGAGTTTAGAGCAAGGCAAGTCCACTTATTATTCACTGTGCTTGGTACCCTGTGGTCCCAACAAGATGGGTTCCAGAGCAGGAGGGTGAGGCCCGGATTCGGCTCATCTGCACTGCTGGTCTGTAGAAACCACTGAGGCAACAACCAGCAACTCATAAACTTCAAACAGCATAATTAGTCTTAGGACATGTTTCAATATTCTGCTGTCACTATGCAAAGGAAATAAGGTAACTCCAACTATCCTGTATTTAAATAATTTTATTTACTTCAGCTACTCACTATGTGAGACTCCAATAAAAATGTGTCTTTTGAGCCCTGGCTGGTGTGGCTCCGTGGATTAAGTGCTGGCCTGTGAGCCAAAGGATCGCCAGTTCAATTCCTAGTCTAGGGCACGTGCCTGGGTTGCAGGCCAGGTCCCCAGTGGCAACCACACATTGATGTTTCTCTCCCTCCCCTCCCCTCTGTCTAAAAATAAATAAATAAAATCTTTTAAAAAAATGTCTCTTTTGAGACATTTTTGAGAATTACTAACACAACTGCCATATATAAAGATATTCAACAATACAGTCACGCTCTACCATATGCTGAAAACTGGATCCAAGAAGTTCCACAGTTCAAAATGTGTGGGCCCTACTATTTCAAGGTAATGAAAAGACTGGGGTGAGCCTGCTGCAGAGGACCAAGACAACACCAGCCATATGATATCGAATTAGGGTACAGGGAGCATTATTGTGGGGATTTCACTATAAACGACTGCAATGATCACAAAAACTTCTTATGGTTTAAGGCAAAACTGGTCTATTCAAATTAATTACCCCAAATAATTTCATCAGAACCCTTGTAACAACAAATATTCATAAATTAAAGATGTACTTACATTTAACTATCAAAGCATGTTAAAATATTGAAAGCCATTGACATTAGAAATGTTCCTGAGTTTTGCGCTGCTTCCTGTCAATCCAGGAAACAGGATTCAATGAACAGGAGGGAAATAAGATATAACCTACAGAGTCTTAAAACTGTAACCTTAATTGGCTGTCATTCCTAATAGTAAACAAGCAATATGCGTATTATGGTGCTTGGCACAGGGTAAGTGTTTAATCAGTATTTGTTGAATTAATGAATGAATGGCTTTTTAGGCTGAAAGAGCCTTAGGACAGCAGGTAACTTAATAAGCTGTTCAGCCTGACTCAATCATTAAATCGGACCCAATCGTTAAATCCTATTACATATAACTTCATTACTGTATTTTTTAAACAACTGAGAACCATACTACTCCTTTGCCAACCTCTCCATGCTGTGACTTAGTATCCTTTAAACCATTCTTCAAAAGAATAACCCCAAAGTGCCGCTTTTATGTTCAGCTAACTTTTGCCACTTCAACTTTATAAAGATGAATATAGGCCATATTGTTGCATAAAACATAAATACAGTTAGTAGGACACAATGAAAATAAAATTACAATTAAGTTTACATATTATCATTGCTAATTAGTATTTCAGTCAATTTTGCATTGATTGGTGCTTCTAATAAAGGAAGTGAATTGTGCCTAAACATACTTTTTTCATTTCAAAATCACTATGAATATTCTATTACACAATGACTCTGTACCTGTCCATACTTTTTTAGGCTATTTACATGAACATTTTAAGTTGAGGAAAAAGAGAAATACTAAATCTCTTAAAGTATTTTAATTACACATTTCTACAAATTATTCAAATACTAAGCCCCTTTTTTGTGCAAAGAACTATACTAAATACTTAAAAGTAGATAACACATGAACAAAACGTTAAAGTGGCAAACTTCTAGTGCAAACTAAAGTACCAAAAGTTTAACGAAATTTAAACTCCCTGTAAAGATCTAATTTTTAAAAAAAGGTTTCGTGTTTTAAGTTCCACAACATACAATAATTAAAAGTTATTAAAATCAACTTCATTTCCAAAAGGGCAAAGGAAACCAATAGGTTAACAAAGCGTTAGGATTTAGTGGCAACCGGTTTAGCGAATAGCTACTTTGTTTCATTTCCCCATATTTAATACAAAAACACATTGAGGCGGTGTAAAGTGCAATAATTTCTAGGGATTAGATGTCAACATGTCAGTGGTCTACAACAAGTTCGACAAATAATATCGCATATCGATTTTTACCCCGAGTATCTGTAATGGGGGTGGGGTAAACGAGCTAAATTCTACATATACATCTCTCTAAAATCGAAAGGTGCATTTTATTTTCTTTCACTATGGGATTATTATCAACGTCCCCTAAACTTTAGCTACTGTTGTAACAGGCTGTGTTAGTTGTCAGCTAGGCTGAGATGGATTCGTGCAAAAGATGTCACATCAAGTGAAAGTACGGTCCTGGCCACTTATTTCGAGTTCTCTTTGCAACAGTCACCTAAGGCTGCTCCTTAATGACTCGAATCTAAAAACCAGAAAACCAGCAAGCCCGCCGTGGTCAATCAGGCTGAGAAAGCACCCTTTGGGGGCACGGGAGAAACAAGGCAACCCCAAAGCTTGGTGGCTTGCTCCGGGCAGAGAGGCCACGGGAGTGCTTGGATAGATCTGCTGTCCCGGGGGCCTCTCGAAGACCCCAGGCTGAATCTACGGACAACAAGGGCTCCATTTCCACAGTCTGCACGGTCCAGCCCGGAGATTAACCCCTTCACGCCCCCCCCCACGCCCTCTCCGAGCAGCCCCGGCCACCCTCTCTCCGCTGCTCCGTGGAGGCGGAGGAGCGGAGGGCTCTGGCGCGGGGCAGACCGCGGCTCGGGCAGGCGACGCGCGGAGACGGCGGGAGGCTCGGGGCCTAGTCCCGGGCAGCGTGTCCCGGCGCCCTCCCCCACTCCCACACGCTCGCTCAGGGCCAGGGTGCGGGAGCTCGCCCGCCGCCCGCCCTGGTGCCCACCTGCCCGCGGCTCGGGGCCCCTTCCCGCCGAGGGCAAGGGCCGACAGCTACCTGTGGGCCGCGGAGGGCCATGGCGGCCCGTTTCAATGAGCCTCGTCGCTCGCCAGACTCCTCACGCTGCTTCCCCCGCTGCCGCCATCTTCTCGCCCGCACATACACACTCGCATCGGCCGCCGCGCCTGCGCACTGGTCGCACACCGCGGGGCGCGGGTAGGCCGGGCGCGCCGAGCGCGCGGTGCGCATGCGCAGCCGACAGGTGGGCGTGCGCGGCGGGAGCTGATCCCGGGTGGACTCTGAGCCCGCAGCTCTTGGTCGGCTGCGTGCCTGCGGGGAGCGGACGCAGAGCCGCCCGATCCCCGCTGCAGTGCCAGAAAGGGAAAGGACGGGGGACAGAGATGAAAACGTCAAAGCATACTGTGGCCCGGCTTCTCACTTAGCTGGAGGCCACATAGGTGATGGGCGGGACTCGGGATGTCTGGTCCCCGGGAGCCCGCAGTTTGAGGTCTGCCCCGGCCTTCCGAACCCTGGGGTTCGGAAGATCCGGAGGAGTCCCCTGCTTTATGGAGATCACATTTCCATCCATTCGTTCACTTATTCACTTTTCATTCATTCCACAGACATTGACGGCCTACTCTGTGCCATGTCCTTTACAAGGCAATTGGAGGATATTAAAAAACAAACTAACGCACTTGGGGCCTGGTGAAGAGAAGCACACCCAGTGTTAACCTATTACACGCATACTGAGTATATCCAGACAGACCAGCTTTGGGATCAGTGGTTCAAGAAAGTGATCCCCCTTTCTGACTATGCAGTTTACCATCTGGTTTGGCCCTGATTCTAGCCAAGTGATTTCAGGCAAGCTACTTCTGTTTCCTAAGCCTTTGGTTTCCTCACCTAAGAATGAGACTAATAAAATGTCTTACAAGATATCTGTGAGGATCGAATTAGAATGAGTGTGAGTAGACTGGCAAAGAGAGCCAGCCCTCAATGAAAATTAGCTACTGTAATTATTAATAACCATTATGAACAAACATGAACAGAGAGCCTACTATTGCTAGACCCTGTGCAAAGTCGCAGAAAGATCTATTCCTATGCTGGTAAGACGTGTAGCCTGGTCTTTTTAAAAAATGGGTTGCCATGCTCGCTTTGGCAGCACATATACTGAAAAATGGGTTGCCATGAAAAATGTAAGTTGGGGGAGAGATTGTTCTAAAATAAAAGAACTAAAAAGACATAATCAAATACAATGTGTGGCCCTTACATGGACCCTGGTGTGTGTGTGTGTGTGTTTTAGCTAGTAAATATTTTTTTGACAACTGTAGAAATTTGAGCTAGTGTGGATATAGTTGGTTTTAGTGAATTATTGGTAATTTTCATAGTGTAAATAACATGCTCATGTGAGAGAATGTTCTTATTGTTATGCTATGCATCTGAAGAATTTAGGGTGAATGTCATAGCACCTATGAGTTATTGTTTTTAATGGTTCAACAAAAAATCGTATAAACACAAATGTACATGGAACAGAAAGCAAATAATGCAAAATGTTAACAACTGTTAGATCTAAGTGATACTATCAACTTTGCTGTGTGTTTGAAATTTTTATAACAAAAAGCTGGGCAAACTGAGTATAATATTGTATCCATGTCATGGTTACAACCACAGAAACATTAAGTCTGTCCATGGATAAACGCTGGAAGAGATCTGAAAGACCACCGGTGACCTATGATGGTTGGTATCTGATTTTTAGCATAAAGGTGCTTGAACAAAAAATAAACATTGTGATAAATAAGACAGAGTTCTAACTTTTAAATTACTAACAAATATTAACATATAATTTCAATACAAGGAGGATAAGGAAGATATGAACAAGCACTGTGGGCCGTGCAGTGCTTAGCAGGCCCTGGTGCTTTCAATGGGTCCAGGGGCAGTAGAGGAATCCGGAGTCGAGAGACAGAAATTAAAATCCTGACTCCCTCACTCACTGGCTGAGTGAACTTCATCAAGTTACTTAAACTTTCTGTGACTATATTGTAAAAGGAGGTATGGTAGGCAAAATAATGGCACAGTACCCCCTCCCCCAATATCCACATCCTAATCCCAGGAATTTGTGAGTATGTTAACTGACATGGCAAAAAGGACTTTGCAAGTGTAATTAAATTAAAGACCTGGAGCCCCGGCTGGTGTAGCTCAGTGGATTGAGCACGGGCTGGGAACCGGAGGGTCCCGGTTCAATTCCCAGTTGGGGCACATGCCTGGGTTGTGGGCCAGGTCCCCAGTGAGGGCCATGTGAGAGGCAACCATACATTGCTCTTTCTCCCTTCCTTCTCCTCTCTCTGAAAATAAATAAAATAAAATCTTAAAAAAAAAATTAAGGAGATGGGAGGATTATCTTTATCTTTGGATTATCTCCTGGGCCCCAGGGTATACACAAGGTCCTTATAAGAGGGAGAGTCAGACAATTAGACAAAAAGATATGACCGCAGAAGCAGATGAGAGAGTAAGAGAGAGAAAGGGAAAGGGAGGAGAGAGGAAGCGGGTGGAGAAAGAATGAAATGAAAATGTTCTGCTGCTGGCTTTGTAGATGGAGGTAGGGGCGATGAGCCAAGGAATGCAGACAGTCTCTAGAAGCTAGAAAAGGCAATGAAACTGGAGTTTACAGAAAGAACATAGTGAATCTTGGGGCCTAAAGATCTGTAAAATAGCCTGGCTGGTGTAGCTCAGTGGATTGACCGTGGGCTGGGAACCGGAGGGTCCCGGTTCGATTCCCAGTCAGGGCACATGCCTGGGTTGCAGGCCAGGTCCCCAGTGAGGGCCATGTGAGAGACAATCATACATTGCTCTTTCTCCCTCCCTTCTCCTCTCTCTAAAAATAAATAAATAAATAAATAAAATCTTAAAAAAAATCTGTAAAATAAATAATTTTTGTTGGTCTAAGTCACGAAATGTGTCATTGTCACAGTAACCATAGGAAATTAACACGGGGTAATACCACCTACTTTGCAAGCATGTTGCCAGGAGGCTACAGCACATGGAATATTGTGCCTGACTTTTTGTGCTTTTTAACCACCATTTAACAAATGGTGAGATTTTTTTTTTTATTATAACCCAGGGAGGGTATAAGACTTCCCCAAAGAGGTAACATTTGAGCTCAGTCCTGATGAGTTTGTCTTTGTCAGAAGGGATTCATCTAAATCTATGGGTACATGATCTGACAAGCAGGAGTTAATGCCTGACCCTAAAGGGGCAGAACATTTCAGTTAGGCCTGTCCTATGTGGACAATTCTTCTCTGGAACTCTGATAGTGCAAAGGAATACCACCAGCTGTATAACTTTGGGCCCTACCTAACCTCTTTGGACCTCTTTTTCCTCATCTGTAAAATAATACCTGGCAGAGATGTAGTGAAAACAAATATATGTAATAACAAGATAACATTATGTAAATCACTTAGCAAACTGTTGAGCATACTGCAAGAGCTCACTAAATGGTGGAAATGATCACTATTATTCCCAGACTCCTTGGGAAGGAAGGTGATATTTGCACAGGAAGGGCTCAATGCATTTGACAAAAGTTATTGTCCATGATAACATTCAAGCTTTCAAACAAAAATTGGAATTTTGGGAAAATCACTTTCACCATTGTGATCCTGGCAACTTCCAACACTGAAAACTTTTCTGGTGAGGTTGGTGGTGATAGTAACAAAAGAACTTTTTTTAACAATAACAAATAATGCAATGTTTCCACATTTGGAAGAT